>OZ018321.1:16580367-17175367 GCA_963969495.1 Ceratothoa steindachneri
TAATATTTATTACTTTTTTTCTAAAAAATCCGTGCAGGAAAGCGATTCGAACCACGCACACTGAAGTAGCGAGCACCGTTGTGCGTGGTTCGAACCGCTTCATTGCACAGATTTTTTAGAAAAAAAGATCATCGATGCGTCTTGGAATTGATTCATACAGATTCCTGACTTCATTGAGAGGAATCTTGAGCCATTCTTTCTACAATACCTGCTCCAGCTGTTTCAGACACGACGGTGGAGGGTAACGACTTCTAAATTGTCGGTCCAAGACGCATCACAAATGCTCAATAATATTAAGACCTGGAGAATGTGAGGGCCACTCCATGTGTTTTAGCTCAGTCATATCCTATTTATACAAATTCTCAACGACATGAGTGGTGTGTATTGAGGCATTGTCATCTTGGAAAAAGCACTTACTATCAGGGAATAATTTCTGGACCATAAGGGGGACTTGATCTTCCAAAATATTCAGATATTCATTCGTTGCTATTGATCCTGCCATGCAAGGCAACGAGTGGACCAAGAGAATTCCAAGATATGGCAGCCCAAACCATCACTGACACTACGCCGTGCTCACTGTAGGACGAAGGCATTCAGTATTAAAAGCTTCCCCGGGCTGCCTCCACACATAAAATAGCCCTGCAGTGGGGAAAAGAGAAAAACTGGACAGGTCGGAGAAGATTACTTGCTTCCATTGGTCTTTCGACGACCAGCCCTTGTGATATCTACACCAGTTTAGCCTTTTCTAAATGTTTTGATGAGAAAGCAGAGGTTTCTCGATAACTGATCTTCCATGATATCAGGCTTTATTTAACTCATGGCGAACAGTTTTGGTCGAAACTGGGCTAGTGAGATGTTGATTCAATTCTGCAGTCACTATAGAAGAAGTTCTCCGGGGATTTTTCATCACAATGCATTTCAACACTCGCCAGTCTCTTTCAGTGAGCTTCTAAGTCCTCCCGTAATAACCCCTCCTGCTGGAAGTTTTGCCCTTCTTCTTCAATTCTGTCATGGTCCTTGATATGGTAGCTCTCGAAAAACAAAAGTGTTTAGCTGTTCTAGTAACGGAAGCTCATGCAATTCGAGCTCCAACAATTTGCTCTTTTTCGAACTCTGTGAGGTCACGCATCTTAGCATTTATACCACGATCTGAAAAAGAAATGCAAATAATTATTAAAGTTGATAAATAAAACTATGTATTTACAATAAAAAAACCACTCACAATGAAATTTGGATGGATATTCGTAATATAATATATCATTAAAATATTGGTGTTAAATTTCTACTCTTCCAATTATTTTATCCAACCCCTGTTTATAGTAAGTCAATAAATCATTTTGTGCTACACGCGTGAAATTTCAGTAGGCACATCTATACACATGCATACATACTTGTATGCTGGAACGTATGTGTGGGAAGAGTGTATAAATCATGACTATTGTTTTATAACGTGTTCTAGCATTGCGTCATTATAGTTATAAAGTATTTAAGACTAATTAGATACATGTAATAATATCAACATAATGTAAATAAACTGTTGCTAAGATATCTAGTATTTTATTATGTGTATTTAATTAAATAATAATTTCTAGAGTATTGTAGGATATGGTGGAATTATATCCATGCCCCACCCCCTCCCTTCACGTTTTCGTCACATATATAGGACGGATCTTTCAAGATCTGTCAGACTCAGAGAAACATAAAATGGAAGGCGAGTATTCTTTATTAAATTAAATCAATTATCTAAGTGCAATTTAAAGTGACCTTCTGCCAAACTACAGGGTGTGAATTAAGTGTGTAGCTCATAATAAATTGTGTTGTCATTCTATAATGGTCATATAAAATAATAACGTTAAAATCTGTGACGAAATGCCAATATATGTCAGTATATTGCTTTATACTAACCGCACCATCTGTTCTGTATTTTTTCCAATATATCTATATCATTTAACTTTAAAATCCGAGTTTTAATGAATTTCCGAGAACTTATTCACGGCCTCAACCAAGACGTAGAGGCAAATATACGACAAAATGAAAGATGTGAAAAGAAAATCGCAAATGCGAAATTAGCCGACGCTTCTAACTTGCTACGATATATATATATATATATATATAACCTTGGCCAAAATTATAGGGAAGGTATGAAAAAGTGAAGAATATGATTGAAACTCATTTATTTCATACTTGACATAATACAAATCAACATTTTTGCGTATATTTTATCAATAATTAATATTTGATGTGTCCTTTTGCTTTTTTAACCGCTTTAATGCGTTTTTGAATATTGTACATAAGTGGTTGGGGCAACCTTCTACCATTCAATTTGTGATACTAGCGTATTTTCCTATTTTTTCAGTGATTATCTTGTTGTTAGCTTACATGTGGTAAGTTTTTTTTTTAAATGTCTCCGAAGAAACAGATTTTTTGAGTTCAAAGAGCTCAAACTATTCCATTGTCCAGAGAGGGATTATCCAAAGTCAAAATTGCAAGAAAATTGTTTGGTCTGAGGAAAACAACTTTGAGGTAGGTTCTCGACATTAGTTTCCACCATTTTATTACGCTTGTACACATTTTTTATTGGATACCAAAAATGATCAGTAATGTTTGTATTTCTCCTCAGATCTTTGGAACCCATGGAAGTGTTTATGTTAGGCGAAGAGTTGGGGATGCTTATGATCCGAGATGTGTTTGCCCAACAGTCAAATTTGGAGGTGGAAGTGTAATAGTTTGTGGCTGCATGTCGTCTTTAGGTTCAGGATTGTTGTTCACTTGTGAGGGTAGAATGAATTCCAACAATAACACCAGCATGTTAGACCAGGTTTATCGCCCCTCCTTAGGTAAAACTTTCAATGATGACATACCAGATGTTGTAATCTTCCAACAAGAAAATGATCCATGCCACACATCTAGTCTCAAAGAGTTAGTTTGAAAATAAAGGGGTGACGTTGTTAGAATGGCCCTCTCAATCTCCATACCTCAACATAATTGAACATTTGTGGTCACACTTGGGCACAGGAGTGAGGATGCACAAATATTCCTAAAAAAGTGAATTAGCAGCCTAAATTCTTGAAGAGTGGCAGAAAATTGAGCCAACCACTTGTGTCAACTTAGTTTCAAGTATGAAAAAATGAATAAAAGCCGTTATAAAAGCAAAAAGAAGACACATCATATGTTAACTATTGATATATTATACTAAAAAATGTTTATTTGTATTATGTAAAGTACGAGTATGAAATAAATGAATTTCAATTATATTCTTCACTTTTTCATACCTGACCCATAATTTTGGCCAAGGCTGTATAATAACTTTATTATTAAGTTGGCCACTCGTTATTTTTAATTAGGACAATAATTCATCTTGGCTTCTATTTTACCAAATTTCCACAAATTTTGTTGCTATCTTTCCCACCTCAGATTTTAATTGGGCATGCTGTTCTTTTTATTTGTGCTCATGGAACTCCTTATTGCTTTCTGAGGCACTCGTCACAAGTTTTCTATTCGATATAAGTCGGGGCTCTGCGGTGGCCACTCCATAGGAATGATCCTTATTTCTACAAAACAATTAGTGCTGTGGTTAGATCTATGAGATCAGACATTGCCTGGCTGAAAAAAAATCTGTTTCTTGGATTTGTGGTTTGCAATTTCTGGATATATGGCTCTAAAACTTATCAAAACATGGTGGTTTAAATTGTGGAGTTCATTCTTCCCTGGCATAAAAACAACTTCCACTGGTCATGGTGAAGACATGCAGCCCAGTACGATGATAGAACAACCTCGATGCTCCGCAGTTTGTACTACAGAGGCAGGGTGAAATGCCTCTCCAACTCTTTCTCTTACAAAGTTAGCCCCAGAAGTGCTAAAAATCTTCAAATCTGTTACAAAAATGTTAAATTCTTAATTTCTTTTTTCTGTAAGATATATTTAAATAGAATTAGAAAATTTTTATCCAAAATAACAAGGCAGTAAATAGTCTTTCCTCTATAACTGGTAAATACTTTCTTCTGACCATATAACTTTAGACCTTTGCTCATGTGCCTATTTTGTGTGATCTTTGACCCACTGAAGATGAATTTTCTGTTGACGTTTCAAATATTCCATGGCTTCTTTCTCAACTTGCATCCTTTAAGGTTTTGATGTTAAAGTGTTCTTCTAACTGTTCTAGGTGATATTTTTGAATTTGAAGCTTCAATGAACTCCCTAACAAATTCAGGTGTTTTTTCTGCGATTCTGTAATATAGCTTGAATGATATAAGTGCTCTCTAGTTGTTGTAAGATGATTTCTGTCACTTCTTTGCCTTGGTAAAAAGCTCTTGGTTTCTTGATATCATTTTAAAGTGGTATAGACAGCATATCTTGAACAGTTATTTTAGGGATTTTCACTTGTGTAAACTATAAGCTATGCAGTTATATTTGTGCTCTTTTTGCTTCTGTAAGTTCTTTAAAATAGTCATATTACTTTTTAAGAACGATATTGATTACAAATTAGTTATAAATTTAATAATAACCAATAACTATTAGTGAAAATCTGACTTTAGAAAACATACTATTTTATTAAATTCCTGCCATTTAATAAAATACTAAAACATATTAGCAATATACATATTATTATCATAAATATTTATGGATAAGATAATAAATTCTAAATAGTTTGATTTAATATATTAAATATATAAATCTATTAGGGACCCTTTATTCTTTTGGGCAAGTATGTATATATATATATATAAAGGGTGGCAAATGTTTGCTTGTGCAAGCTAAGTAAACTACAATTTAGAAGGATTAGAGGTCGAAATAAAAGAAAAGGTCAAGTAAATCTGATTAAAAGGCCATTTCATGGTTTTATCCTGCATTAGGTAGAGTAGTTGAACAGAAAATTCCCTGAATTTCTAGCAAAAAGCTGTACTCGGTATTTCTTGCAATTTAGTCTTCCATTACATTTAAGACGGAGACAACAGATAATCTCGGCTTAAGCTTTCACAGTTTTCTTTCATTTAGGATTAATGAATTATCAACTTCAAAGAACATTTTCTAATGTTAAAATCTCATCAAATATTAATATCGAACAAAATGTATCCCCCCCACCCCCATTTCTATCTCCACTTTACGCACACTCAACTTCTTAATAGTTTCGACTAGCAAGAAAATCAAATCGATGATTAGTTATTTTAGCACTACGATAGCTATAATTCTTAATAAATATACTGACTAATTATCAAAACCTAAAGAAACCAAATAATTCTTTTTATTTTACTAAACTCTTTTTATTTGAAATAATTGAGCTCACTGAAACAATTCTTACTTTCTGTGAGGGAATTCCACGTGGAATCTCTTGTCCAGCACCGAACTTCCATGTGCTGTAGAAGACTCTGTTAGGCTTAAATTGGTAAGCCTACCCTTTTCTCCCTCCACAAGCGGTAGCCTCGAATCGCGTCCACTACGATTAACCTTTACACGGGCTACAATAGACTCGGCAAGAAGATTCGAGGCCATTCGAGAGTAGAGCTGTTTTCCACTAAACCCCCCCTCGCGGGGAGAGCCTCAGACATATATATTGCTCGTTTCTATTGAGACACGGACAGAGTTGAGAAGTCTCGCTCAGACCCAAGAAGATTCCTCTAGTTCCAAGTCGGGTGCTAACAACAAAGCAAAGTGACAGCTGAACTATTTGTGTATTGGAATTAGCCCCAGACAGTGAGGTAATTCCATTTAACGATCGCTACCGAGTGATTTTTCCGACTTCTCTCATCAACTCCTGTCGAAGCCCTCCTCGTTCGCCCCTCATTTTCGGGTGGACGAAATACTCTCGCCTAGACCGCACTTACCGCCCCCGCCCTTTTTTTTGAGAACCGTCATCACTTTAAGTTCCAAATCAGAAGTTTTGAGCGTCCTCGCCTCACCTGCAGAAGACATCCGTGAAGCCTTACCCCGTCGTCTCCCCCGTAATCCTCCGTAAGCCTACCCCTCTCCCCCTTCAGTAACCCATTCGAGTTAATCCCCCCCCCCTCGTTCATCTGATGTAATTTGGCCCAATAATTCTCTGATGTAATTTTTCCCATCAATTCTCTCTTTATTTTTAAGTAAATAAAATTATATTTTTGTAATGCCTCTTTAAGTAACCTTGAGCGTTGCTATTGTTCATATTATACTTGACCTTGTTGCACTCTTATCTCGCCCTCCGCACGTCGAAACTCGTGGTGTTCTGTCCCTTTGTCCGCTCGCCTTCAAGTTATTGGTCCATCCCCCATAGATATAATATGGTATTGATTTAATATAATGTCATACCACGACACTCTCTATATCCAAAATGGGCGAGGATCAACTTTTTGCTGAGTTCACGATAGCAACGCAGAATGCAAAGATGACTAATTACAAAATTAATCTGTAAGTAATGCTATTAATATTAATCATCAGTAACCTTTTACAAAACGGGGTCTTGCCCATGAATACAACTAAACCTACTCACTCATTTTTGTACACCTTATTCTACACAAAGTCACCTATAATATTTCCCTTCACCATTCTTTTACTTCATATGGTGCCATATAATAATAATGTTTTATATAGATAAAAAAAACCCAGATGACGACCTTGCAGAAGGGGGATGGTTGGACGTCGCTTAATGGCAAAAGTAAAGAGGCATATTCGGGTACCGGACTGGAATCAGCGAAAACTTTTTGTGAGTGGCTTTCATAAGTATACAAGGATAGGAATAGAGAGAGAGAAGCCCTTGAGTGCTATATTAGAAGGGTATCCATACAAAACTAAACAATTAATTCAGCCATTATTATACAAAAAAAAGATTCGTAAATGGTTCACTTATATTATGATATTCGATAAGCGATGCCTTTTCAGTCTTTGGCTCTGTTCTCGCGCTTTCAAAATTTTATGGAAATGTGAAATTGAAATAATAGTACGTGGCTCACAATGATGTGAATAAAAATAATGCATCCCTCCTTATGTTTACACTGAGTCTAAAATAAAGAGCGTTTCACGCAAAGGAAAATAAGCAACTTTGCTACATTAAATCACCATAAAATTTTATTATCACGAAGGCATAAGCAATTCTTCCATTTTATGCTACTTTCAAGTACATCGCACAAGGAAGCTCCATTCTGAGACCTTATATTTGAGATTTTGATGTTCGCGATGCTTAAATGTGCTGGTTCTCAGCATTTCCCATTGAAAGACTGCGTTGACTCATCGGTTGTCTTCTTTGTTTATTTTTTTGTATTTCGGGGGTTGGGGAGCAAAATCTAGTAATTTATATGAGATATGGTTAAGAAGAGTTACGTACCTACCGGGTTCCGAAAGAAATAACTACTTTATAATTTTGGTTACTAGGTTTATGTATCTTTCCTATTTTTTCCTTTGTCTCAATCAAACATTTTCTTATTTTTTGCTAAACCATTTTTAGCTAAGATGCCATGGCAATATTCGCAGCGAAAGGTGCCAATATTTGAGATATTATTGAAAGTAATGAGAGCATATTGGGCGTCTGGGCTAGAAACAATCTAATTATAGTGTCAATTGCTATTTCAAATTATCTAATTTTCCTATCTTACGATCAATTATATTGCGAATTTTCGAGTTAGCTTAAATCACTGGTAACTAAGGCAGTAAGTTATACTCTGTATAGTCCTTTCATACATATTTACATCGTTTAATATGAGTAAATTAGATCCAGAAAATTTAATTTAAAAATAAAAAACATTTTCCTTAAAATTGCAATTTCATTTTAATCGATAACACAAAAACGTTCATATCACACCCATTTGTCCGTTTATAAATCAGAGAAAACCGGAATTAATCCATGGACAAATCAGGTCAAATCTCAAAGTAAGCAATATAAAAAATTTAATGAGGCCATGTACAAATCAGGTTAAATCTCAAAGTAATCAATATAACAAAATTAATGGAAAAAAAATGTAATCGAAACTAAATCATTAAAGAGGGTGATTATTTTTAGAAGGCCATCTTTCCACTGCCTACTAGCGCAAAAGTCGCTGTAATCACGTTAATAGAGTGAGTATTCCATTAATTGTTCAAGGAATCATATTAATTATTTAGCTTTAGAATATTCTTTGCTATATTCGTTTCTTAACCATTTCCACGTCGAATGTTATATTTTTGTAATTACTGCTACGCTTTTCCTATAATTGAGCAATGAGAATTGCAAAATGTGTTGTGTTTTATTACAAGAGAGTAATTAGGAATAAAATAAATTTAAAAAATAGTGTGAATCATTGGGATGCACAGAGCGTACTGATCATTGAATATTATCCGGACAAGATGTGCATTACATATTAGGTACATAAAAAATTTATATAAAATGCTTCTCATGTTCAATTTCACTTCATCAAATACGCGGTCTCGACGCACGAAAGCAAACCCTAAATATTTTTGTTTCGCTAGCACGCTCACGCCAATTTCACTTCATCAAATACACGCTCTCAACGCACGAAAGCAAAACCTAAATATCTTTTTTTGGCATAGTACAATCACGCCGATTTTACTTCAGCAAATACACGCTCTCAACGCACGAGAGGAAAACCAACATATCTTTGTTTCGAAAAGCACACTCACGCCAATTTCACTTCATCAAATGCATGCTCTCAACACCAGAAGGAAAACCAAAATATCTTCTTTTCGCATAGCACACGAACGCCAATTTCACTTAATCAAATACACGCAATCAACGCAAGAAAGAAAAACCTAAATATCTTGTTTTCACAAAGAACACTCACGCTAATTTCACAACTACAAATACAGGCTCACAACCGTGGAAAGCAAAACTTAAATATCTTCGTAACGCATAACACACTCACGCCAAGTTCCCTTCAATAAATACATGCTATCACCGAACGAAAGCAATCCCTAAATATCTTCTTTAGGCATGGCACACTTACGACAATTTCACTTCATCAAATGCACGCTCTTAACGCACGAAAGCAAAACCTAAATATGTTCGTTTCGCATAGCACACTCACGCCAATTTCACTTCTTTAAATACACGCTCTCAACGCACGAAAGCAAAACCTAAATATCTTCGTTTCGCATAGCACACTCAAGCCAATTTCACTTCATCAAATACACGCTCTCAACCCGAAAGCAAAACCTAAATATCTTCGTTTCGAAAATCACAATAATGCCAACTTCACTTCATCAAATACACGCAATCAACCCCCATAGCAAAACCTAAATATCGTTTTTTCGCATAGTACAATCACGCCAATTTTACTTCATCAAAGACACGCTCTCAACGCAAGATAGCAAGACTTAAATATCTTCTTTTCGCATAGTAAACTCGGACAACTTCAATTCCTTAAATACATGCTCTCAAAAGCAAGAAAGCAAAACGGAAATATCTAGTTTTCGTATAGCAAACTCACACCAATTTCACTTCATCAAATAAACGCTCTCAACGCAAGAAAGCAAAACATAAATATCTTATTTTCCCATAGGACACTCACGACAACTTCACCTTATCAAATACATGCTCACAACGCACGAAAGAAAAAAACTCAATATGCTCTATTCGCATAGCACACTCACGCCAAGTTCACGTCTTTAAATACACACTCTCACCGCACGAAAGCAAAACCTAAATATCCTCGTTCGCATAGCACGCACATTCCAATTTTACTTCAAAAAGTGAAACCTCTTAAAGCACGAAAGCAAAACCTAAATATTTTTGTTTCGCTAGCACACTCACGCCAATTTCACTTCATGAAATACACGCTCTTAACTCACAAGTGCAAAACATAAATATATTCGTTTCGCATAGCACACTCAGTCCAAGTTCCCTTGATTAAATACATACTATCACCCTACAAACCAAAACCTAAATATCTTGTTTTGGCATGGCACACATACGCCAATTTCACTTCATCAAATCCAAGCTCGTAACGCCCGAAAGCAAAACCTAAATATGTTTGTTTCGCATAAGACACTCACGCACTTTTCACTTCTTCAAATAAACGCTCTCAACGCACGAAAGCAAACTCTAAATATCTTCGTTTAGCATATCACGCTCACGGGAAATTCACTTCATCAAATAAACGTTCTCAACCCCCAAACCAAAACCTAAATATCTTCGTTTCGCATATGAAAATCATGCCAATTTCACTTCATGAAATACACGCTGTCAAGCCCTAAAGCAAAGCCTAAATATCTTTTTATCGCATAGTACAGTCACGCCAATTTTACTTCATAAAATACACGCTCTTAATGCACGAGTCAAAAGCTAAATATCTAATTTTTGCAAACTACACTCACGCCGATTTCACTTTTTCAAATACACGCTCTAAACGCACGAAAGCAAAACCTAAATATCTTCATTTCGCATAGCACACTCGCCAATTTCAATTTATCAATTACACGCTCAAAACGAACGAAAGCAAAACCTAAATATCTCTTTTTGGCATAGTACAATCACGCCAATTTTACTTCAGCAAATACACGCTCTCAACGCACGAGAGGTAAACCAACATATCTTTGTTTCGCATAGCACACTCACACCAATTTCACATCATCAAATGCATGCTCTCAACGCCAGAAGGAAAACCAAAATATCTTTTTTTCGCATAGCACACGCACGCCAATTTCACTTAATCAAATACACGCAATCAACGCAAGAAAGAAAAACCTAAATATCTTGTTTTCACAAAAAACACTCACGCCAATTTCACAACTACAAATACAGGCTCACAACCGTAGAAAGCAAAACTTAAATATCTTTGTAACGCATAACACACTCACACCAAGTTCCCTTCAATAAATAAATGCTATCACCAAACGAAAGCAACCCCTAAATATCTTCTTTTTGCATGGCACACTTACGACAATTTCACTTCATCAAATGCACGCTCTTAACGCACGAAAGCAAAACCTAAATATGTTCGTTTCGCATAGCACACTCACGCCAATTTCACTTCTTTAAATACACGCTCTCAACGCACGAAAGCAAAACCTAAATATCTTCGTTTCGCATAGCACACTCAAGCTAATTTTACTTCATCAAATACACGCTCTCAACCCGAAAGCAAAACCTAAATATCTTCGTTTCGAAAATCACAATAATGCCAACTTCACTTCATCAAATACACGCAATCAATCACCATAGCAAAACCTAAATATCGTTTTTTCGCATAGTACAATCACGCCAATTTTACCTCATCAAAGACACGCTCTTAATGCACGAAAGCAAAAGCTAAATATCTTCGTTTCGCATATTACACTCACGCTAATTTCACTTGATAAAATACACGCTCTCAACGCAAGATAGCAAGACTTAAATATCTTCTTTTCGCATAGTAAACTCGGACAACTTCACTTCCTTAAATACATGCTCTCAAAAGCAAGAAAGCAAAACGGAAATATCTAGTTTTCGTATAGCAAACTCACACCAATTTCACTTTATCAAATAAACGCTCTCAACGCAAGAAAGCAAAACATAAATATCTTATTTTTCCATAGGACACTCACGACAACTTCACCTTATCAAATACATGCTCACAACGCACGAAAGAAAAAAACTCAATATGCTCTATTCGCATAGCACACTCACGCCAAGTTCACGTCTTTAAATACACACTCTCACCGCACGAAAGCAAAACCTAAATATCCTCGTTCGCAAAGCACGCACATTCCAATTTTACTTCAAAAAGTGAAACCTCTCAAAGCACGAAAGCAAAACCTAAATATTTTTGTTTCGCTAGCACACTCACGCCAATTTCACTTCATGAAATACACGCTCTTAACTCACAAGTGCAAAACATAAATATATTCGTTTCGCATAGCACACTCAGTCCAAGTTCCCTTGATTAAATACATACTATCACCCTACAAACCAAAACCTAAATATCTTGTTTTGGCATGGCACACATACGCCAATTTCACTTCATCAAATCCAAGCTCGTAACGCCCGAAAGCAAAACCTAAATATGTTTGTTTCGCATAAGACACTCACGCACTTTTCACTTCTTCAAATAAACGCTCTCAACGCACGAAAGCAAACTCTAAATATCTTCGTTTAGCATATCACGCTCACGGGAAATTCACTTCATCAAATAAACGTTCTCAACCCCCAAACCAAAACCTAAATATCTTCGTTTCGCATATGAAAATCATGCCAATTTCACTTCATGAAATACACGCTGTCAAGCCCTAAAGCAAAGCCTAAATATCTTTTTATCGCATAGTACAGTCACGCCAATTTTACTTCATAAAATACACGCTCTTAATGCACGAGTCAAAAGCTAAATATCTAATTTTTGCAAACTACACTCACGCCGATTTCACTTTTTCAAATACACGCTCTAAACGCACGAAAGCAAAACCTAAATATCTTCATTTCGCATAGCACACTCGCCAATTTCAATTTATCAATTACACGCTCAAAACGAACGAAAGCAAAACCTAAATATCTCTTTTTGGCATAGTACAATCACGCCAATTTTACTTCAGCAAATACACGCTCTCAACGCACGAGAGGTAAACCAACATATCTTTGTTTCGCATAGCACACTCACACCAATTTCACATCATCAAATGCATGCTCTCAACGCCAGAAGGAAAACCAAAATATCTTTTTTTCGCATAGCACACGCACGCCAATTTCACTTAATCAAATACACGCAATCAACGCAAGAAAGAAAAACCTAAATATCTTGTTTTCACAAAAAACACTCACGCCAATTTCACAACTACAAATACAGGCTCACAACCGTAGAAAGCAAAACTTAAATATCTTTGTAACGCATAACACACTCACACCAAGTTCCCTTCAATAAATAAATGCTATCACCAAACGAAAGCAACCCCTAAATATCTTCTTTTTGCATGGCACACTTACGACAATTTCACTTCATCAAATGCACGCTCTTAACGCACGAAAGCAAAACCTAAATATGTTCGTTTCGCATAGCACACTCACGCCAATTTCACTTCTTTAAATACACGCTCTCAACGCACGAAAGCAAAACCTAAATATCTTCGTTTCGCATAGCACACTCAAGCTAATTTTACTTCATCAAATACACGCTCTCAACCCGAAAGCAAAACCTAAATATCTTCGTTTCGAAAATCACAATAATGCCAACTTCACTTCATCAAATACACGCAATCAATCACCATAGCAAAACCTAAATATCGTTTTTTCGCATAGTACAATCACGCCAATTTTACCTCATCAAAGACACGCTCTTAATGCACGAAAGCAAAAGCTAAATATCTTCGTTTCGCATATTACACTCACGCTAATTTCACTTGATAAAATACACGCTCTCAACGCAAGATAGCAAGACTTAAATATCTTCTTTTCGCATAGTAAACTCGGACAACTTCACTTCCTTAAATACATGCTCTCAAAAGCAAGAAAGCAAAACGGAAATATCTAGTTTTCGTATAGCAAACTCACACCAATTTCACTTTATCAAATAAACGCTCTCAACGCAAGAAAGCAAAACATAAATATCTTATTTTTCCATAGGACACTCACGACAACTTCACCTTATCAAATACATGCTCACAACGCACGAAAGAAAAAAACTCAATATGCTCTATTCGCATAGCACACTCACGCCAAGTTCACGTCTTTAAATACACACTCTCACCGCACGAAAGCAAAACCTAAATATCCTCGTTCGCATAGCACGCACATTCCAATTTTACTTCAAAAAGTGAAACCTCTCAAAGCACGAAAGCAAAACCTAAATATTTTTGTTTCGCTAGCACACTCACGCCAATTTCACTTCATGAAATACACGCTCAGAACTCACAAGTGCAAAACATAAATATATTCGTTTCGCATAGCACACTCAGTCCAAGTTCCCTTGATTAAATACATACTATCACCCTACAAACCAAAACCTAAATATCTTGTTTTGGCATGGCACACATACGCCAATTTCACTTCATCAAATCCAAGCTCGTAACGCCCGAAAGCAAAACCTAAATATGTTTGTTTCGCATAAGACACTCACGCACTTTTCACTTCTTCAAATAAACGCTCTCAACGCACGAAAGCAAACTCTAAATATCTTCGTTTAGCATATCACGCTCACGGGAAATTCACTTCATCAAATAAACGTTCTCAACCCCCAAACCAAAACCTAAATATCTTCGTTTCGCATATGAAAATCATGCCAATTTCACTTCATGAAATACACGCTGTCAAGTCCTAAAGCAAAGCCTAAATATCTTTTTATCGCATAGTACAGTCACGCCAATTTTACTTGATAAAATACACGCTCTTAATGCACGAATCAAAAGCTAAATATCTAATTTTTGCAAACTAACCTCACGCCGATTTCACTTTTTCAAATACACGTTCTAAACGCACGAAAGCAAAACCTAAATATCTTCATTTCGCATAGCACACTCGCCAATTTCAATTTATCAATTACACGCTCAAAACGAACGAAAGCAATACCTAAATATCTTATTTATGCATAGTACACTCAGGCCAAGTTCACTTCTACAAATACAGTCTCTCAACGCACGATAGCAAAACCTAAATATCTTCGTTTCGCATAATACAATCAAGCCAATTTCACTACATCAAATACAAGATCTCAACCCCCAAAAGAAAACCTAAATATCTTCTTTTCGCATATCACACTCACCCCAATTTCACTTCTTCAAATATACGCTCTCATCGGTCGAAAGCAAAACCTAAATATCTTCGTTTTGCATAGAACACTAACGCCACTTCCCTTCATTAAATACATGATATAAGCTCACGAAAGAAAAACTTAAATATCTTCTTTTCGGATAGCAAACTCACGCCAACTTCACTTCCTTAAAAACATGCTCTCAACGCCGAAATAAAAACCTACATATCTTCTTTTCACATAGCACACTCACGCAAAGTTTATTTCCTTAAATACACGCTCTCAACTCACGAAAGCTAAAGATAAATATCTTCCTTTCGCTTACTACACTCGCTAAGTTCACTTTTTCAAATACACGTTCCCAAAGCACATAACCAAATCCTAAATATCTTCGTTTCGCATAGCCCACTTTCCAATTTGACTTCTTCAAATACAGGCTCTCAACGATCGAAAGCAAAACCTTAAAAACTTCGTTACGCATAGCACACTCACGCCAAAATCCCTTAGATAAATACATGCTATCACCGCTCGAAAGCAAAACCTAAATGTCCTTTTTTCGCATGGCACACTTACGCCAATTTCACTTCATCAAATGCACGCTCTCAGCGCACGAAGGCAAAACCTAAATTTTTTCTTTTCGCATAGAACACTCACGCTAATTTTAATTCATCAAATACACGCTCTCAATGCACAAAAGGAAAAGCTGAATATCTTCTTTTCGCATAGTACCCTCACGCCAATTTTAGTTGATTATTTACACGCTCTCAGCGCCTGAAAGCAAAACCTAAATATTTTCGTTTCGCATAGCACACTCAGGCCAATTTCACTTCATCAAATGCACGCTTCTAACGCACGAAATCAAAACCTAAATATGTTCTTTTCGCATAGTACACTCACGCGCATTTCACTTCTTCATATACACGCTCTCAACGCACGAAAGAAAAACCTAAATATCTTAGTTTCGCATAGCGCACTCACGCCAAATTTACTTTTTCAAATTCACGCTCTTAAAGCACGAAAGTAACCCTAAATATCTTGGTTTAGCATAGCACACTGACGCCAAATTCACTTCATCAAATACACGTTTTCAACACCCAAAGCAAATCCTAAATTTCGTCGTTGCGCTTATCACAATCATGCCAATTTCACTTCATTAAATGCAAGCATTAAACCCCCAAAGCAAAACATAAATATCTTTTTTGTGCATAGTACACTCACGCAATTTTAATTCATCAAATACATGTTCTCAATGCACGAAGGGAAAACCTGAATATCTTCTTTTCGCATAGTACCTTCACGACAATTTTACTTGATCAAATACACGCTCTCAACGCAAGAGAGCAAAACCTAAATATCTACTTTTACCATAGCACACTCACGCCAATTTTACTTCATCAAATACACGCTCTCAACGCACGAAAGCAAAACATAAATATATTCGTTTTGCATAGCACAGTAAAGCCAATTTGACTACATCAAATACAGTCTCTCAAAGCACCAAAGCAAAAGATAAGTACCTGCTTTTTCCATAGCACACTCACGCCAACTTCACTTCATTAAATACATGCTCTCAACGCACGAAAGCAAAACCTCAATATTTTCATTTCATATAGCACACTCACGCCAAGTTTACTTCTTCAAATACACGCTATTACCGCACCAAAGCAAAACCTATATATCTTTGTTTCGCATTGCACACTATATCGATCTTCACTTGCTCAATTACAAGTAATCATAGCACGAAAGTAAAACCTGAATATATTGTTTTCGCATTGACCACTCACGCCAATTTCACTACTTCAAATACACACTCAACGGGAGGAAGTCTAAATATCTTCGTTTCGCATAGCACACTTCCGCTAAGTTCCCTTCATTAAATACATTTTATCGCAGCAAGAAAGCAAAACTTAAATATCTTCTTTTCGTATGGCACACTCACGCCAATTTCACTTTATCAAATGCACGCTCTTAACGCACGAAAGAAAAACCTAAATATGTTTGTTTCGCATACCAACCTCAGGCCGATTTCACTCCTTCAAACCCACGCTCTCAACTCACGAAAGCAAAACTTAAATATCATAGGTTAGCATATCACAATCATGCTAAGAACACTTCATCAAATACAGGCCTTCAACATCCAAAGAAACATCTAAAAAGCTTTATTTCGCTTAGTACACTCACTCAAATTTTAATTCATCAAATACACGCTCTCAATTTACTTTTTCAAATTCACGCTCTTAAAGCACGAAAGTAACCCTAAATATCTTGGTTTAGCATAGCACACTGACGCCAAATTCACTTCATCAAATACAGGTTTTCAACACCCAAAGCAAATCCTAAATTTCGTCGTTGCGCTTATCACAATCAGGCCAATTTCACTTCATCAAATGCAAGCTTTAAACCCCCAAAGCAAAACATAAATATCTTTTTTGTGCATAGTACACTCACGCAATTTTAATTCATCAAATACATGTCCTGAATGCACGAAGGGAAAACCTAAGTATCTTCTTTTCACATAGTACCCTCACGCGAATTTCACTTGATCAAATATATGCCTCAGCGCACAAAAGCAAAACCTGAATATTTTCTTTTTGCATAGCACTCTCACGTCAACATCACTTCATTAAATGCACGCTCTTATCGAACGAAATCAAAACCTAAATATGTTCATCAAATACATGCTCTTAATGCACGAAAGGAAAACCTAAATATCTTCTTTTCGCATAGCACGCTCACGAGCATTTCACTTCTTCAAATACACGCTCTCAACGCACGAAAGCAAAACCTAAATATCTTCGTTTCGCATAGTGCACTAACGCCAAATTCACTTCATCAAATTCACGTTTTCAACCCCTAAAGCAAAACCTAAAAATCGTCGTTTCGCTTATCACAATCATGCCCATTTGACTTCATCATATACAAGCTGTAGACCCCCAAAGCAAAACCTAAATATCTTTATTTCGCGAAGTAGACTCGCTAATTTTAATCCATCAAATACACGCTCTCAATGCACGAAAGAAAACCTGAATATTTTCTTTTCCAATAGTACCCTCACTCCAAATTTACTTAATCAAATACACGCTCTCAGCGCACGAAAGCAAAACCTAAATATCTTCTTTTCGCATAGCACAATCACGCCAATTTTACTTTATAAAATTCAAGCTCTCAACGCACAAAAGCAAAACCTGAAAGGATTCGTTTCGTCTAGCACAGTAAAGCAACTTTGACTACATCAAATACACGCTATCAAAGCACCAAAGCAAACTATGAATATCTTCTTTTCCCATAGCACACTCACGCCAACTTCACCTCATTAAATACACGCTACTAACGCACGAAAGAAAAATCTCAATATCTTCTTTTCTCATAGCACACTCACGCCAAGTTCACTTCTTCAAATACACGCTATCACCGCACTAAAGCAAAACCTATATATCTTCGTTTCGCATGGCGCACTCACGCCAAATATACTTTTCCAAATACACGCTCTAAACACACGAAAGCAACCCTAAATATCTTAGGTTAGCATAGCACACTCACGCCAAATTCACTTCACTAAATACACGTTTTCAACCCCTAAAGCAAAACCTAAATATCGTTGTTTCGCTTATGATAATCATGATAATTTCACTTTATCAAAGACAAGCTGTAGACCCACAAAGCAAAACCTGAATATCTTTTTTTGCGTAGTACACTCACGCTAATTTAACTTCATCAAATACACGCTCTCAATGCAAAAAAGAAAAAGCTAAATATCTACTTTTCTCATAGTACACTTGCGCCAATTTCACTTAATCACATACACGCTCTCAACGCACGGGCGCAAAACTAAAATATCTACTTTTCCCATAGCACACTCACGCCAACTTCACTTCCTCAAATACATGCTCTCAACGCCGAAAGAAAAACCTACATATCTTTTTTTCGCATAGCACACTCACACCAAGTTCACTACTTCAAATACACGCTCTCAACGCAGGAAAGCAAAAGATAAATATCTACATTTCGCAAAACCCACTCACCATGTTCACTTTTTTAAATACACGCTCTCAAAGCACGAAATCAAAACATCTATATATACTTTTCGCATAGCCCACTTGCCAAAATCACTTCATCAAATACACGCTCTAACGGTCGAAAGGAAAACCTAAATATCTTCGTTTCGCCTAGGACAATCACGCAAATTTCACTACATCAAATACAAGCTCTTAACCCCTAAAAGAAAAACTAAATATCTTGGTTTCGCATATCACTGTCAGGCCAATGTCACTTCTTCAAATACACACTCTCATCGGTCGAAAGCAAAACCTAAATATCTTCTTTTCGCATGGCACACTCACGCCCAGTACACTTGATCAAATGCACGCTCTTAACGCCCTAAAGCAAAATATAAATATCTTCTTTGCCATAGCACACTCAGGCCAACCTTACTTCGTCAAATACATGCTCTCAATAACGAAAGCAAAACCTTAATATCTTGATTTCGCATTGCCGCCTAGGCCAAGTTCACTTCTTCAAATACACGCTCTTACCGCACGAAAGTACAAACTAAATATCTTCGTTTCGCATATCACTCTCAAGTCCATTTCACTGGATCAAATACACGCAATCAACGCACTCAAGAAAAACCTATATAAATTCTTTTTGGCATAGCACACTCACGACAATTTCACTTCTTCAAATACACGCTCTCAAAGGTCGAAGGAAAAGTTAAATATCTTCGTTTCTCAAAACACAATTACGCAAAGTTCCATTCATTAAACATATGCTCTCACCGCACCTAAGTAAAACCTAAATATTTTCTTTTCGCATTGCATACTCACGCCAATTTGATTTTATCAAATTACACGCTCTTAATGCACGAAAGAAAAACATAAATATGTACTTTTCGCATAGCAGTTTCACGCCAACTCCAATTTTTCAAATACACGTTCTTAACGGTCGAAAGCCAAACTTAAATATCTTGGTTTCGCATAGCAAACTCATGCATATTTTCCTTCATTAAATACATGCTATCACCGTATGAAAGTGAAATTTTAAATATCTTCTTTTCGCATGGCACACTCACGCCAACTTCACTTTATCAAATGCACGCTCTCAACGCCCCTAAGCAAGACCGAAATATCTTCGTTTTGCAGAGCACACTCACGCTAATTTCACTTTTTTAAATACACGCTCTCAACGGACGAAAAGGAAACCTAAAACCTTCGTTTCCCTGAGCACACTTATGCCAAATTCAATTCATCAAATACAGGTTCTCATTCACCAAAGCAAAACCTAAATATCTTCGTTTCGCATATCACAATCATGCCAATTTTACTTCATTAAATACATGCTGTCTACCCCCAAAGCAAAACCTAAAAACATTTTTCTCATAGTACACTCATGCCGATTTTACTTCATCAAATACACACTCTCAATGCACCACAGCAAAAGATAAGTATCTACTTTTCGCATAGTAGACTCACGCCAATTACACTTAAGCAAATACACGTTCTAAACGCACGAAAGCAAAACCTAAATATCTTCTTTTCGCTTAGCAAACTCACGCTATCTTTACTTCCTCAAATACATGCTCTCGGACGCCGAAAGCAAAACCTAAATATCTCCTTTTCGCATAGCACCCTCAAGCCAAGGTCACTTCTTTAAATACACGCTCTCACCGCACGATTGTAAAAGCTAAATATCTTCCTTTTGCAATGCACACTCACGTAAATTTCATATCTTCAAATACATGCTCTCAACACACAAAAGCAAAATCTAAATATCTTCGTTACGCATAGCACATTTACGCCAATTTCACTTCATAAAATATACACCCTCAAACCCCAAAGGAAATCCTAAATATCTTAGTTTCGCCAAGACCAATCAGGGCAATTTAACTTGTACAAATACACTCTTTTCACACACAAAAGTAAAACCTAACTATCTTCCTTTCGCATAGCACACTTACGCAAATTTCACCTCATTAATTTGATGTTCTCAACGCACTAAAGGAAAACCTAAATATCTTCGTTTCGCATAGCACACTCACGCCTATAACTCTTTTTTCAATATAATCTCCCAACGCACGAAAACATTACCTAAATATCTTCGTTTCGCATAGCACACTCACGCCAAATTCATTTAATCAAATATACGCTCTCAACGCCCAAAGCGGAACTTAAAAATATCTTTTTTTCGCATAGTACACTCACGCCAATTTCACTGCATCAAAAAAATGCTCTCATTGCACGAAGGCAAAACCTAAATATCTTCTTTTCGCATAGCACACTCACGCCAATGTCACCTCTTTAAATACATGCTCTCCAAGGTCTAAGGCAAAACCTAAATATCATGGCTTCGCATAGCAAACTCACGCCGAGTTCCCCTCAGTAAAAACGTGCTATCACCGCACAAAAGGAAAAGCTAATTACCTTCGTTTTGCATAGCAAACTCACGCCAAATTCACTTAATCATATGCACGCTATAAAGGCACGAAAAGAAAACCTAAATATATTCGTTTTGCATAGCACACTCACGCCAGTTTCACTTTTTTAAATACACGCTCTTAACGCACGCAAGCAAAACCAAAATATCTTTGTTTTGCAAAACATACTCACGCCAATTTCACTTCATTAAAGACACGCTCTCAATGCACGAAAGCAAAACATAAATATCTTCTTTTCCCAAAGCACACTCACGCCAACTTCACTTCATCAAATACATGCTCTCAACGCAAGAAAGCCAAATCCTCAATATCTTCTTTTTGCATACGACACTCACGCCAAGTTCACCCCTTAAAAAGACACGCTCTCAACGCACGAAAGCAAAACCTAAATATCTTCGTATTGCATACCACACTTATGCCAATTTTACTTCAACAAATAAACGCTCTCAACGCACGAAAGCATAACATAAATTTTTTTGTTTCGCAAGCACACACCCGCCAATTTCACTTCATCAATTACAAGCTCTCAACAGACGAAGGCGAAACCTAAATATCATCGTTTAGCATAGCACACTCACGCCAATTTCGCTTTATCAAATACACGCTCTCAACGCACGAAAAAAATTACCTGAATATCTTCCTTCGCATATCACAATCACGCCAATTTCACTTCATCAAATACACGTTCTCAACATCCAAAGAAAAACCTAAATATCTTTTTTTCGCTTAGTACACTCACGCCAATTTTACTTCTTCAATAAAACGCTCTCAATGCACGAAAGGACAACTTAAATATCTTTTTTTCGCATAGTACACTCACGCCAATTTCCCTTGCTCAGCTCGCGCTCTCAACGCAGGAGAGAAAAACCTAAATATTTTCTTTCTACATAGCCCACTCACGCCAACTTCACCTAATCAAATATATGCTCTCAACACACGAAAGCATAACATCAATATCTTCTTTTCGCATAGCACACTCACGCCAAGTTCACTTGTTCAAATACACGCTCTCAACGCACGAAAGCAAAAGCTAAATATATTCGTTTAGAATAGCACACTCACGCCAACTTCACCTCATCAAATACACGCTCTCAAAGCACCAAAGCCTTACCTGAATATTTTCCCTTGCGTATTACACTCACGCCAATTTCGCTTCATCAAATACACGTTCTCAACCCCCAAATAAAAACCAAAATGACATTTTTAGGTATAGTACACTCACGCCAATTTTACTTCCTCAGAAAAACTCTCTTAATGCCCAAAAGGAAAACCTAAATATCTTCTTTTTGCATAGTACACTTAAGCGAACTTCACTTGATTAAATGCACGCTCTCAACGCCGGAAAGAAAAACCTAAGTATCTTCGTTTTGCATAGTACACTCAGGCCAATTTCATTTCTACAAATACACTCTCACAACGGACGAAAGGAAAACCTAAATATCTTCTTTTCGCATAGTGCACTCACGCTAAGTTTACTTGATCAAATACTCGCTCTCAGCGCACGGAAGCAAAACTTGAAAATCTTCGTTTCGCATGGCACAATCAGGGCAATTCCACTTCTACAATAAAACGTTCTCAACGCTTCAAGCAAAACCTGAATATCTTTTTTTCGCATAGCACACTCACGCCAATTTCACTTCAACAAATACACGCTCTCAACGCACAAAAGCATTACCTTAAGATCTTCGTTCGCATATCACACTCACGCCAATTTCTCATCATAAAATACACTTTCTCAACCCCCAAAGCAAAACTTAAATATCTTTTTTTCGCGTAGCACACTCAAGAGGATTTTATTTCCAAATAGTAAACGTTCTCAAGGCACGAAAGAAAAACCTAAGTACACTCAGGTCAATTTCACTTGATCAAATGCAGCCTCTCAACGCAGGAAAAAAAAAACTTAAATATTTTTTTCTTGCATAGCACACTCACGCCAACTTCACTTCATCAAATATATGCTCTCAACACACGGAAACAAAACCTAAATATCTTTTTTTTCGCATAGCACACTCACGCCACGTACATTTCTTCAAATACACGCTCTCAACGCACGAAAGCAAAACCTAAATATTTTCTTTTCGCATAGCACACTCACGCCAATTTTACTTGATAAATTACCCGCTTTCAACGCACGGAAGCACATTCTAAATATCTTCGTTTCGCATAGCACTCTCGCCAATTTCCCTTCATCACATACACGCTCTCAACGAACGAAAGCAAAACCTAAATATCTTCTTTTCGCATAATGCACTCACGCTAAGTTTACTTGATCAAATACTTGCTCTCAGCGCACGGAAGCAAAACTTGAAAATCTTCGTTTCGCATGGCACAATCAGGGCAATTCCACTTCTACAAATACACTTTTTAAACACATGAAAGCAAAACCTAAATATCTTCGTTTCGCATAGCACAATTACGCCTAATTTCACTACACAAAATACACGCTCTCAACCCGCAAAGGAAAACTTAAATATTTTCGTTTCGCATAGCACAATCAGGGCTCTTTAACTTCTTCAAATACACTCTCTCTACGCACAGAAGAAAAACCTAATTATGTTCGTTTCGCATAGCACACTCACGCCAATTTTCCTTCATCAAATACACGCTCTCAACGCACGAAACCATCACCTGAATATCTTCCTTTGAATATCACACTCACGCCAATTAAGTTCATCAAATACACGTTCTCAACACCCAAAGTAAAACCTACATATCTTTTTTTCTCTTAGTACACTCACTCCAATTTTCCTTGCTCAGCTCGCGCTCTCAACGCAGGAAAGCAAAACCTAAATATTTTCTTTCTGCATAGCACACTCACGCCAACTTTACCTAATCAAATATATGCTCTCAACGCACGAAAGCAAAGCCTAAATATCTTCTTTTCGCATAGCACACTCACGCCAATTTCACTTTATCAAATACCCGCTCTCATCGCACAAATACAAAACCTAAATATCCTTGTTTCGCATAGCACACTCACGGTTATTTCACTTTCTCAAATACGTGCACTCAACGCACGAAAGTACAACCTAAATATCTTCATTTCACATAGCACAATCGCCAATTTCACTTCACCAAATACACGCTTTCAACAAATGAAAGCAAACCCTAAATATTTAATTTTCGCATAGTACCCTCACGCTTGTTCACTTGATTAAACACTCGCTCTCAATGCGCGAAAGCAAAACCTAAATATTTTCGTTTCGCATAGCACATTCCAGGCAATTTTAGTTCTACAAATACACTTTCTCAATGCACGAAAGCCAAACCTAAATATCTTCGTTTCGCATTGCACAATCGTGCCAATTTCACTAAATCAAATACACGCTCTCATCCTTCAAAGGAAAACCTAAATATCTTCGTTTCCCATAACACAATCAGGGCAATTTAACTTCTAAAAATATCCTCTCTCAACGCACTAAAGCAAAACCTAAATTTCTCGTTTCGCATAGCATAGTCATGCCAATTTCACTACATCAATTACACGCCTTCAACCCCCAAAGGAAAACCTAAATATCTTTGTTTCACATAGCAGACTCACGCCAATTTCACTTGTTTACATTTTCGCTCTTAACTCATGTAAGCAAAACCTTAATATCTTCTTTTCCTACAGCAAGCTCACGCCAATTTCACTTCAACAAATCAACCCTCTCAACGCACTAAAGCAAAACCTAAATATTTTTGTTTCGCCAGAACGTTCTTGCCAATTTTACTTCAGCCAATACACACCCTCACCGCACGAAAGCAAAACCTAAATATCCTCGTTCGCATAGAACGCTCACTCCAATTTCACTTCAACAAGTCAACCCTCTCAACGCACTAAAGCAAAACCTAAATATTTTTGTTTCCCCAGAACGCTCTCAACGCCCGAAAGCAAAACCTAAATTTCTTTTTTGCGCATAGTACACTCACGCCAATTTCCCTTCTTCACATTTTCGCTCTCAACTGATGTAAGTAAAACCTGAATATCTTCTTTTCACATAGCAAGCTCACACCAATTTTACCTTAACAAATAAACCCTCTCAACGTACTAAAGCAAAACCTAAATACTTTTGTTTCGCCAGAACGCTCTCGCCAATTTCACTTCAGCAAATACACACTCTCAACCAACGAAAGCAAAACCTAAATATCTTCCTTTCGCATAGCACTCAATTTCACTTCATCAAATACACGCTCTTAACGCACGAAAGCAAAACCTAATTATTTTCTTTTCACATAGCATGGTCTGCTAGCCGTAAATAGAAAACAATGAATGGTAGTCTGCTAGGGATATGGAACACACATTTGTTCACATGCCTTTCAGTGCAAATAAACTGTATTATTAATACATGTATCTGTATGTGTACCTAATAATAAAAAAAATTCTTATTTTTTTTACTTTTGCACTAGGTCTAACATTACGGACCCACAATTATCTATATATACGACTATCATTCATACCACGATCTAATGCAACACAACTACAATTGCACTTCCTTTAATACACATTCACAACACAAAAAAATTAGAAAATTTCTTTTTCACGCAAAGTCCCGCTTGCTAGATATTAATTAAATACAGTTTAAAGAAAGTGGGAAAAATATACTGAAGATGCATTTTCATACATGAAATTCATTGTAAAATCGCTGGAACTTTTTTATATAATTTTCTTTCTATTCTTCAATGTTCTTTCGGTGAACATTCATGTCTGTACTCTCTACTGGGGAATATTTCATTAGACACACACATAACAAGTCGATTTTTAAAAATTAAATTTGATACTCTCACCTACTTGGCAAAGTAGACTATTCCACGTTTTATAAGTAAGAGAAAAAACAAAATAAATAGGAAAATCAACGAAAAATGGTAAATGAAAAGTAAAATCTAAGAGAAAAGAAATGGGAAAGAAAAGAGAAAATGAAAAAAAGAAAAGAGGAAAGATTAGCAGCTTTTTTTGTCGTTAAGGGGAAGGCTTAGCATGTGAACCGATAGCTCATTTCTCGGCTAATCTTCTATTAAGCCTTTTTTTCATATCAGATAAAGAAGAGATTAATTAATTGTGAGTAAAAATCATTAACCTCAGCTGTTTTTAGAAGTGAGCTTGCAAATGGAAACACATAAATATGTATATCTCAAAGCAACGAATCGAACTAATATTAATTGATTAAATAAACTTAAATTAATGAATAAATGAAGTAGTATAGAATTTTTTAGGATCGTGTTAAGGAATCATTTTAGTTAAAGTTTGTGGAACCGGTTCGATAAAGTATCTATGACTGCTAAAGTTTTATTTAGTTTATCAGGCTGGACTTTAGTAAAGTTGGTGACCTCTGTCAGACTTAACTTATTATCTTTCAATACGCTTTATTGCACTGAGAAAATAGCAATTAGGAGTTCAAATAATAAAAGTGAATATAAGACTTCCCTTCCACGTTCATATTTCTTATTTCTCAGAATCTGAAATAGAGATAAAAGAAGAGGGGAAGCCTTTTATATTAGGATAATTGGAGACTTAGAAATATTACCTGGAAATATTTTGTTTTAAGAATTCTCATATATTTTTGACTTCTTGTTTTTTTTCTGAAAACGATTTGGGAATAGTTTGGCGCATTTACAAGGAATCATTTTTTGGTTTAAAACCTGATTAAAGTTAATCAATACAGAGATTGAAGGACATTTTAAGAATGGCCATTGTGCGCTAGAAAAAGTCGATTCAAGATGTTTTTAAGAGTAGTTGTGAAACATTAGATCGATAAGGGGGACACTATCATGAAGATAAACAAATTGAGACTTATCTATCACATTTTGTGACTTATCTATCACATTTTGAAACTTATCTATCACAACTATCACAAATAGAATAACATTTTCTTTATATATAACTTGTTAATAATAGGCACTATTCTAGGAAATACATTCTTTAAACCCCATATCATTCAACAGTAGAAGCAGCGAAAAAAATAACTATTCAAATGCATTTTAACTTCTTGTAAAGCGTTTGATAATGTGAACCTTCTTCAAAAATGAAAAAAATCATTTCTTGACATTTTCAAAATTGGATCAATGAACAGATCACATATAAACTCATCACTATGAGAGGGATGCATAAAATCCCCTTCAGTCGAAAGGTGCAAAAATTAGAAAAAGCATTCGATTTTCAATATTATTGGTCATACCATATAGTTAAGATCTATAAATCTTCTTCAGCCTTCCAAATACCTTGCTTAAAAAAACATAAAATAAAGTGTTTACTAAGGTGGAAAGTGGGAATCAGTATATGTGACTAACTTTAAGCAGAATGTTATCTAACCAAATATAAAAACCTTCAAAAGCCCGAGCATCTAAACATGAAATATCAGATGAAAAATATAATCGATCTTCAATTTAAATATTTCCTCATTATACAAAAAGTAATGGTTTTGTGTAGATAAGTTCAATTTTCTAAATAAAACAGCGGGAAATGCAGGGATTTGACTTTTGGAATTTATAAACGATAACTTACTGCATCACATAGTATACGAAGAGACACGCAAGCAGAATATCTTAGAATGAATTTTGACAAATATGTAGAAAGAAATTAATAGAAAGTATACAGGTTGGCGAAATAATTTATAACAAGAATCAAATTAGTCGATTCAATCTAAATACTAAAAATTTTCACAACGGTTCTGAACTCATTGCGGACCTTAAATCTTGTAATTTGTATATTCAAAAGTACTAGTTTGAAACTTATAAATTTTAAGGAAATGTTAAACTTTGAAAACGCGCAGAAAAGGTTTCATTTTTCACTCCAAATAACGAAATAGTGCGCTTTAAACTTGGAGATTCTAATAGATTAAATGTGTTACTGTGCATAAATAGTGAGATTAAAAAGTGCAAAAGGGAACTCAACCGATCATATATAATTTATAAAACCATCATAATTATCGTCGTCTTGTCAAACGTAAAATAGAAACACTTTAAAAGAATTATGAAAAGGAACTCGTGTCGTCACCAAAACACGAGCCCACGTAGGAAGATTTTTAGTCCCCTTCAGTTTGTAAATGGTGTCCTTAGTGACCAACTGAACCATGTAGCGAAGACATTAAGTTAACATTTGGCTTTTATGCAATCAAATAACTTACTTACAATAACCTTTTAGGAACACACTACACCTTCAAATATTAAGATAACCGAAAATGAAAATAGTTTTATATTAAGAAAATGAATTACTTCAAAGAGTCCTTTCACAATAAAATCTATCCAATTCATCTCATATAATTATGAAGCGAAATATTAAAACCATTTTTGAATTTTTTAAAATGAAACTCTGTTTGTTTGGATTTCACGTTAATGAGTAGATCCTAATAATGATATGTACCATTTTTTTCTCTTTTATCCCCCTTTTTGCAGAAAGGTCAACTTCGATAAATTTCTACTCTCCTACTCATTTCTCTTATTCCTGCACCACAACCCACCGTACATTCTCCCACGGGCCCACCAAACACGGTAGAACCTGGGAAAGAAAGGCGTTGGGGAGCTGAGAGAAGTCACCCAGGGAAGTTCTTTCCCCTCACTCCCTGACAAGGGAAGGGAAGAATCGGGAGACGGTACTCTATTCAACTTCAACACAAAAAATAATAAGAAATCTATTATCATTCATCTGGACTCGGACGTATTCGCAATACCGCCCGCAACGCAAAAGGCAATGCTAACCACAAGACCGACAAGAACGGTCCAAAAACTGGCTTTTTCTAAGCCGCTGCACCCCCTTTTATTCATCCTTCCATCTACTCGTACCTCTTCTTGGAGGTATTAGGAGATATAATACATTCTTTTAAGCTGTTTTGGCCCGAGAATGATGAATCCACACACAACCGTCTTTACCAGTATTTATTCTTTTAAAAAGACTTAATTGTAGGCTTCGGGGAAAACAGGATTGAGGTGTATCCTACGGCCGAATCCTAAGTCAGCGGTATCATAGAATGGGATGGAGCTACAGCCTGCAGGGAGGGTAATCACTTTAACCTGTGGGCCTAGCTAGGATCACAAAGTCACAAACAACCATGTATACAGGGTGTAACTCTGATAACCAAGCCTGTGAAAGTGCGGCAATCATGAGGGAGTCAGTTAATTAAGCCTCTAGCCATCATTTAATTGGCTATGAATCACCCCTCTAGAGGAGCCCACAAAGGGCCATACTTCATCCATTTCATCGGGAATTTAATCTTGAATAGTACACACAAACGGTAAGACATGCACACTATTATCTTTAAAAGCACTTAAACTCTCAAACACACTCGACACACCCATGACAGACACTTGTATTCAGATCCACATTAGACGCATACAACTTCCACACACTTGCAAAATATAATCTAGTTAAAAGCAACACAACACAAAATAGCCAGACGCCATCACCAAACGACACTATATATTAGTAAGGAAAACCAGCCCTCTCTGGATAGATTTTTCCATCAGTGATCTCACTGAAGCTAAATACGAATACGGCAAATACGCTATCAAAGACCTCTATTTTGACTGTACTGAAAAACGATGGGCTGTCATCACTCTCTCCGAGGAGCGACATATGAACACGCTGCTAAACCAAGTTCGTCGGCACACTCGCAAACGTCCTCATAGAAACGCATAATAGCAGGAGCGCCAGAGCTTATGTTGTTATATTACTGGATACCAGATCAGCTCATGTAAAACAGTGTGTTTGATCCAATTGCGCTTCTATATCAACTATACCACACAAGATTTCTATACATTAACTGCGGCAGAAGTCATGCTGGGGTAGGTATAAAATGACTCTACCTCCTGGAAAAGCGCGTGGCTGCCATTTTAAAGCTAAGGTGGACAAATTCACCTCACCCTCACACGCCTTCACTTTACAACACCCCATACTTACAAACACCACCGCCCCCGTCCCCTCTACCCACGTAAGAGCATATGCCACTCTTGCCGATGCACAAGGAGCCACCCAGACCCCCAAACTACATTCACACCACCAAAACAAGGCAACCTCAAAACCCAACTAGTCACTATGCTTTCCGCGGTGGCAAAAGACATGAATGGGAGCGACCCACGCCTCTTCTTCACCGTCCTATACCAACTTCATGCTACAAATGGACTAGGGCAGACCATCATTCACAAGACAGTCTTTGTTCTAATACATGACCATAAAAATAGAAAGCAACCAGTTCTCCCAACAACAGGGTCCACAAAGCCGTTACAAGCCACCCTCTCACTCTCCAGCTCTTCTCCCCTATCACTATCTCTCTTGCTACCGTCCCCGCCCTAGCCTCGGCTCCTCCCCCTACTCTATCTTCTGCTCCTACCTCTCCTTCTTCCCCTATCTCTCCCTTACACACACACACCTTTCTACAACCTCCGCCTCTTCCACTGACACCCTCTATCGACTACCCCAACCCACCCTTCTCTCTGCTGCCCCCACCTCCCAGATACCGCTTATGCGTCCTCTCAACCAGCTGTCACTCCACTCGCACCAATTCTGGCCACTACGCTACCTTCTCCAAATCCACCACAACTACCCCGTACCCACAAAAAGCACTAAACCCACACCCTACTTGTCTTCTTCTAAACCTTCTACCCATCATTGCACTAAAAGGCTACTCACTATCTTGGTGAAATGACAAGATATTAAGAACGTAAGGCGGTGCAGACCAATACTGATGAACGCGCACATCGCTCCAGATCATAGGTCAGCTTAGCATGAGACAATTAAACGTACGCATTTGGCACGGTGCGCGCCACACCGACACTAACTGGCTACTCAACGCAGAAAGGCAGGCCATTGTACTCCTGAATTTTACAGTCCAGACTCACCAAATACAAGACTCCGTTTTGCAGGTTATCGCACCTACCCTACTGCACAAACGCTGCAACTAGGATTAGCAATCCTTATTAAGAGCTGCATATAACATACAATCATAAACACATGAGATAACTCCGTTTTAGCCTACAAAATAACATCGACACTGGCCCAATTTTACTTGGAAATCACTACAGTCCACTATGCCAACAGGTACACATAGACGTCTCTCTCTCTCTCTCTCTGGGCTCTATGCAACCAAAATATTCCACTACTTGCTATGGGAGACCTGAATGCACACCATCCAACACTATATTCCAAAAACACGCGGGGAAGTATCTGATCGGTGTCCTGCGATAATTTTGCTCCGAGCACAAATGTCTGACTTTCTTCACTTACTTTGGTCGTCGCGGAGATACCTACTCTCCCTACATCGTCCATCGCAAAAATCATGCCACACATTCTCACACACCAACATAGTCCCAGCTTTTCACCTACTATCTGACGACATTCCCATATGGCTCCTCCCATTTTGTTCTATCTTCATTCCCTCACCACTCCTTTATGCCTATCAACATATGAGCTAGAAAGAGTTCAGAAGGCAGATTTTCACAAACAAACCACACAACCTCACCCTCCAGAAGACCAACCCTACACAATTATACACCCACCGGGTCACCCTCATGGACGCAATAAACGTAGCAATAAACCTTTACATACCACAAAAAACACACATGTGTATAAAAACTTCACATTTTTCATTCATTCACAAAAGCCATCATCATATAAAACAACCACGACGGCCGCCAAGGCCTACACTAACACAACATTACACTCCTAATTGCGCGCATCATCCAATGCGTGCAGCAAGATCAGAACCTTTAGTGGCGCCGGGTGACCCGCATAGCGGATGATGCTCACTGCATTGACCCTACCTTCTTCTGGCCCCTTGTGAAGAAAATGCTATGCATAAAGCTACCCACACCCATAACTCTACATCACAACAGCTGCACAATCACTGACACTAATGACATCTTCAATGCTTTTAAGTCTCATTGGAATAACATCCACACACAGAGAATCCGCTAACCACATGCAGAGGAGTACTTCCAGGAAGTCCGAGAATAGTGTCGGCTTCATACAGCAAAACAGGACCCCTCTCCCCCTTGGTATGAATGGAGGTGCTTGGCAACTTCACAACACTAAACACTCCTATCACCGTCGATGAAACAAAACACTACATTAAAACAAACCATAATCGCACCCCCGGCTCCTTCGGCCTCCCAGGCACAATATTTTATCATTTACCCCAAAATATATTCCCAACACTAACATAACAATACAACGTATCACTCGCTTCTGGCCACTTTCAAAACATCATTAAAACATCACAAATCATACTACTTACAAAAAAAGCTTAAGCACACTAAGAGCTGCAGGCCTTTTTATTTTTAGAGTTGCTAGGCAAAATACTTGAACATATTGTCAAAACCTGTCTCCGTGAGTTCCTGGAAAAGAGGGACTGGTTCTCCCCTTAGCACTATGGGTTAGGCGAGGCCGATCACCTCAAACAGTTGCTACCATTGTTCATGACATAATACAAAACGCACGACAAGTCAACAAAAGACATTCTCCATCAGCAAGGATGTGGAGAAGGCATTCGATAAACAGTAGCAAGAGGAACTTCATTGCAAACTAGCCAGCAACCTGGAGCTCCTTCTCTGAAACTCTAACCTTCTGCTTTACTATCTTTCTGACAGGAGGTTCCACATAAAATACAATACAATACCATCATAATCATTTACACTACGCGCCAGCAAATCCCTGGGAAGCGTAGTGGCACCAAGATCATTCATCTTGTACACGAATCATATCCCACGTCTTGCCAACGAAACCATTCTTGTCTCCCGGCGAAAACCAGAAACAATCGCGCACCGTGCACAAATAATACTGGATTGGAAGACAGTATGAGTACATTAGCAGTATATATATGAGGTAAGACACGTCCAAAACAAAATGAAACTGCAGGAAACAATCTGGAACAAAATATACTCGAGTAAACCGGCGTGAATGACAAGCTAAACAAAATGAAATGGAACCGGAAATAATCCGGAGAGTTGCTAATCCCCAAAACGCATTGCGTCCGGGGGCTTATAGATACGATTGGCGACTCTATTTGTTATATATTTATTAAATTTGCATTACTCTTCAGATAAATTATGAGATAAAGTTGTTAGGTAAGGAGTTATTGATCGAAACCGATCATCACCCATTGGCTTACTTAAAGAATTGTAAAAGCCAGAACGGAAGACTTATGCGTTGGAGTTTACTTCTAATGGAATACCAATTCCGAATAAGGTACATAAAAAGGGACAGAAAACTGTGTTGCAGACTGTCTAAGTAGGGATCCGGTCGATGATCCTCCCCTTGCGAAGTAAAATGTGTTAAGCATTGTACTCCCGTGCACATAGTCCACTCTGTGTACTCGTTTTGTTTTTTATAATTCTAGAACTCCGTCTCAACCATGTATGTTTATGTTCCTTATATCTCGTGTAAAATTTTGTTTTCTCTTTGTACATATTTGTACTTTGAGTTTTTTTGTTTTGTTTTGTTTTTTTGTATGTTATTTATTCTTTATTTTTATTGATATATGATTCCACTGCCCTTTTATGAATGAATCCTTTCGATTGCAATTATTTACTTTATGTTTTTTTCTTTGCGCTGGTTAACGACCATACCCTTTTTAAATATACCCTGCGCTAAGGATTGAACGAAAGGAAATCATTTATTTAGTGACCGCTGTGTCGACTTTAATTTAAATGTCCACACTTATTGGGCACCTATAGACTCAGATCAAAATTGTCCTATACGCGACTTCTCCCATGTTTGTGGATGCCCTTTTTCCTCCTCTTCGCAAAAGGAAAACGTCATCTTCGGAAAGGGAGGCGTGTGAGGGTATGCCCTCGAAGGACCACCATGAGAGGAAGCCTCCTCGGAAATACCCCTCTACTTTTTCAAGACTACGTGTGCCAGCACGAGAATTTTAGAAAGTTCGATAAAGAATCGGTCCCTTGCTTAATCACCCGTCACGGCTGTGTTTGGTTTCGGACGCCACATGTCTCCCCTCCTCCCGCTCCCTTACGATAACGCCGTGCGCAGCCACATTAACCCTACCCCCATATGGCAAGGCAAGCTTCATCGTCTGAAACGACGCGTTATCATAAAATGTGTTTGCTTACACTGGCGCCAAGAATCTCCTAGGGCCGCCAAGGCCCTGAGGCTTCTATCGGATCAGCCACCCGGATATTTAACCCAAAGCTCACCATTTATTGAGGAGATTGAAAGCCCGCCATCCACTCCGTTCATACTGCGGTCTGTTTCCCGTGAACCCCCGCAACCCGTTGTCGTACGTCGTCGAAGATCTCGTCAGCAGATCAATCTTCGTTAAGATTTAGCCCCTGTTCAGAGGAAAGCTATCGAGCCCCCTTCTTCCCGGAGAGTTGTGCGGCTCTCTCATCTTCACCACCACTTCAAAATTTCCGTTCTTTCGAGACTAAGAGTCCCTGCCGATCTTTAAAATCGTCTCGAGTTTAGATTACGTCTCTCTGGAGCAGAGAAAATCTCATTCTTCATCACGAAGTAATCCAGCCCCATGAAGTATCTTTTAGGAGGCCTGCACCGTTGTCTTCCACTCCCCCCTCTAATTCGCCCGCGCTATAAGGTAAAGCTATCTTGTATGGTCACCCCCAGATTACCTCGTGAATCTTCAATTAATTAATTTGACTACTATAAGTAATTTGTTCACGCCTTTTGTATATATATATATATATATATATATATATTAATATATAAATTGCCCCCTTTTATTATATATATTAAAATTATATTTGGGGGTATTGTCTTTATATATCCTTTGAGCTGTAACTTGGCAAGCATTAGTCAAAACCCAGTCAACCGTAAATCACACTCTTTATTAATCGCCCCAGAGACATCTCAACCGGCTTTTGGTCAGCTGTCTGTCCGTGCTTATGTACGACTCTGAGCGCCAAGCTAGTTTACACAGGCATACCTCGACTTAAGACAGTGAACTAAAATGGATTGAAAAGTGTCAATGGAAATAGCTCATCATGAGTATCGGCGGTCACTTGCAGCGTTCCTCAGGAATCTGTTATTGGATCCTTGGTTTTGCAATAAATTTATACTATTTAGACAGAAATTTATGATGAAAAATTTATAAATTTGCTAATGAAACGAAACTAGTTACTAGGACAACATATAATAACAACTGTAAAACTCGCAAAAAGACTTGGGAGAGCACAAGATAAGAAAGATGGACGGCACAATTCAACGAGGACATAGTCCATGATACTTTTAAAATATTACAATATGTTTGTTAAAATTCACACAGTTAACATGGAAAAGGATTTAGCTGGCTCAATCTCTAGTCATCTAAAATTTTCAAAACAATTTAGTTTAGCTTTATAAAAGATAAATAAGATTCAAGAATACATAATCTTTCGCTATATAAATTGTTATATAAATTCGTTATACAAATTCCAATTTCGAGCGACCAAATAAATTCCTGAACTTTGAAATAGATCGTATACAAACAAACTCAGGTACTTCAATTTACTATACTGGAAGATCTGCATCTACGCCGTCAACATATTGCAGTATATAAAACAACTTAACAATTTTACTGATACAAATTACGACTCAATATTTGAGCTAGACAACCGAGTGGCCACCAGAAATAACGTTTTTTATAACAAAAGATTTAAGCCTACAGTTGCACGAAAATTATTTTCTTATAAAATAACATAATTTGGATAAATTGACTAGGTATGTTGTTGGAAACACCAAAGGAAATATTCTTAGTCGCGTGCGAGTCTAGTTGCGGTGACTCTGCATCTCACTATGTCGGTCGGTCGTTCGGTCCCCATTTTGGGGGGCAATAACAGCATTACTATTCGGCCCTTCTAACGAAATTTGAATTTCTTGTGTTGTTTTACATTTTCTTTCGAATGATATAATAACCAAAGTCTCCCTAAGGTTAGCCCGGGAATTATTTGTTTTAGCCATAACATCATAACTATTCAGCTGATTCTAACAAAATTTAAAACCCTTATGTTGTTTTACATTTTCTTTCGAATGATATAATTTCCAAGGTCCTCCCAAGGTTAGCCCGGAATTTAATAAAAGATTTGAAGGTCGTAAGGTCATAAATCAGAATAAGTGAGAGCACGCGACTTTTTGGTCATCAGACCTTGTTAGAAAGACAATTGATAAATATTACTTGAAAATATGATTTTACAGAAATAATAGTTGTAAAACCATTTCATTATCGTATATCCCTTAATTCTATTCCCTCTCCTTCTACTTTGACTTCCACCTTGTGATTCTTTCTTCAACTAGCTTGGCGTATGTAGGTTTTGTAAAACAAAGGAACAGTCAACCAGCTGAATGTGACAGGAAGTGGACTTGAGAGTGAGTAAACGAATAAACAAAGTTGAGGATGATAAATTGAATATAATACCAGTCTACTCTCAACATTAATGCAAGTCTATTGTTTAAAACCAGAGAAAAAGTTCCTTTAATAAATACAGTTGCTCAAAAGTGCTAAATTAAATCCCTTCGGTGGGGCGGGGGTGGCTTGCAGGACTAGTAGATGAATATAAAAACTTCTATAAGCAAACAAATAACACGATAAGACAGATCCATAGATACGAACTTGACTCTCCTAATCAAAGACAAAAAAAAGAGAATACTTTTTTTTTTTTTTCAGTCTACAAAATACTTAATGGGTTCTAGAACTAACACTCAAAATGGGATAAGGAGAGCCTTAATCACCTGGTGAGTTTAAAATATGCATTGGAAAAGGGGATAATAAGGTTATAACTAGATTTAAATTCTTGATTACCACTCTTATAAATACTAAAGAACCTTCATATCCCTTTATGCTTAACGCTTCTCCTTATATCGATTATTTTTCATATCTCTTCAACGTGTTTATATTACACCGTGGTTGATTAAATCATAATTTAATTTTTACTACCATAAGATGCGTTAGTGATGTATTTAACCCTTTTGGTGGGAAAGGAAGAAAAGTAGTAGTAAAAATGGCAATATCTTATTATAATGATTCTAGTGTGTGCGTGTGTGTGTGTATGTGTGTCCATCAGAGATTTGGTTGGTAATGTCTGATATTGTTGTGGAATGATTTTTCTTTCTTGCACACTAATTTTGAATGTGTGGTGAAATAAAAAAGCTGGCACACTTTCTTAATTTTGTGAGTAAAGCGAACAAGCGCCGCAGTCCAAGCAAAATACGCCCGTGTGGCGGAGTTTTGCTAGTTGTAATAATTAAGGACATGAAATGTGGGAGATTTTAATTATTTCTTTAATCTACCACAAACTTTATGATTACTATGAAAGAAAAACTACAATTTTGTGAAGGAAACTAGAAATTGATAGAAAAAAATGTAAAATCCTTGAGACAATTTTATTTATAGTTTCTTCTTGTTATTTTTTTATATATTTTGACATAATTTTAGCTATAGATTTTGCATACCATCGATGGTTGTAAAGATATCCGTGAGTATTTGTCAACTCAATTGTTAATACGACAACATCAATAGGTGTATGATGCACAAACATATTTTTAATATATATATATATATATATATATATATATATATATGATTTATTTTAGAATGCATAATGGATGGAGCCAGGAAAAATTTCTGGCTGCCTCATGTTATATGTGGAAACTACTGTTCAATATTTGAAGCGTGGCTCAGAGAAGAACAGAAGTCAATGTTATCTGCAGTTCCCGATCACAGTGGCACTTGTTTCATGTCTAAGATAAAATATTTGTGTGCACAGAAACGGAAATAGTCGGTAATCCTTTTAATATCCGAGCACACTATCATCAATTGGTCGAGTACCAGGCGGCGTAAGGCTTTCCTTACATTGCCTTCATAACATTTAACAGTTATGATTGCTAACAAAGGACATGCAATAAAATATTAATTAACGTTATTTGAGGTGTAAGTAAGCCTTTGCTTATGTTAAATTCTATAAGTATACATCACATTCTTCATCCCCCATATGACTCAAATATTGATTGAGTTAACTAAAATCCCTACGTTATTGACATGTATTTAAATTTATGCTCTACGCTATATTTAACAATCGTTTTCGATATTTATTAATAAATCCGTAGTTGGCGATTTAATAAAGTTAATTAACTTTTCTCTTTTGGGGAAGAAAAATGAAATCGAGTGAACTCATCTGCTGAGTTTTGGGACAAAGGGATTACACGGATACTTATGATAAAAATCCTCACTTTCAGAGATTAATGGAGTAGATGAATTATTTGAGGTATTTGGATTAACGAAATTAAAACCTGAAGTACTATTTAATGAACTTAGCGTTACAAAAGGCGATTAGGATTTTAGAATACAATCTCTATTATAAAAAAGCCATTGTATGACCTCATTTGGAATATGTTGTGCAATTCTGGTCTCCATACATGCAAATAATAAGAAGTGCAAGTATGATCCTAACAAGAGCTTCTATATGTATGTGGCAAAGTCAAAATGCCAGACAAACAGTCAAAGATAACTTTGTAAGAGAAAAGCTATGGTGGGAAGCAAAAAGTAACACCATTGACTGTTATTTCTGCTTGACTAATATAAAAGGAAGGATTTTATATGACTATTAATCTACGAGATAAGATAGTTTGTTTCAATTGATATTTTATTATTTTGTTTAATAAGCATTCTAACGTTATACAGTCAATTTAATTGTATATTTTGTTTTATTCCAAGTATAAATAAGAACACAAAGCAGCATGTGAAATTTCTGAATGTAGCATAAGTTATAAAACCAGTTCTTCAATGTCCAAGGAGTAACTACCATTAAAAAATCTGATAGATTTAAATCAATGGTAATGGGAGGTCAGAGAAGAGTGGGTTAACTCTTCTTGGTAGGTGTCAGTTGTCTACAGTGGTGTTGGAAAATGGTAATGTGGACATTTAGTGGAAGCGGGGGAAAGTCTTTACAGATAGGAAAGTGCGCTTGTCTAATAGAGAAGAGATAGTACATTCTACGTAGAAGCTGGCTATGGGCGAGGCTAGATATGCGCCTGCAGCAAATCTAATACCCTGATTCAAGATTGAATCAAAGCGGAATAGGGTCAATGGTGATGCGGAGTTGTACAACACACAACTAAAGTTGAATTTGGACTAGACCCAAGACATTTTAGAATATAAATAACGTGCATCAGTCAGCACTCCATGTACGAACAGATGAATTAAAAGGTTAAGAGTGAACTGGGGGTGGCAATAAAGTGAGAGACATGAGTCTCTCATTGGAGCTTTCTCATCGAAGATGAGGCCTTGAAATTCGCGCATTGTTTTGTCAGTATTGGGTTTCCAGATATTTTATATGAATTGAGTTTCAATATGTGATCTTTGGCGAGAAGAAAGAGGACACCGGAAGGTGTGAAAAGGGAGAAGGAAAGCCTCCTGTCGCTGTGATGGCAGGTTTGACCTTTCTGACAACCATGGGAAGAGTTCTACCATTTTAATAGTTTACTAGGTCGCTGGCATACATTTTGCTGCTAACTGGCCTAGAAATAGTAGAAGTGCCCGTATTCATCACAAAGAAGAATAGGAGGCCACTTAAAATCAACCCTGGGAAAGTCATTATGCTATGAGAAGAGGTTGGAGTAAGAGAACCATAGACTGACCTGGAAAGGACGTTTGCGCAGTAAGAAGAAAATGAAGGTGGGTACGAAACTAATAAGTCCGAGGAATAACAAAACATTGATAATAGTGGATTGATAAGTAGTTTTCTAAGTTTTGTGGATGTCAAAGAAGACAGACAGTGTAGCAATACGGCGTGAAAATGCTTTCTCGATGTTATGAATAAATCGGAGCGGGAATTCAAAACACTACCAAATTGGCGGAAACCAGCATGGAATTTAGGCAACACGTAATGGAACTCTCGTAAAGTGATAAGCACAATACCACTATCCTGTCCATGATTTTGCATGGGTAGCAGTTCATGGTATGTGATGGTATGATGAAACATTCTAAGGGTCTGAGGCTGGGTTCAGCACAGGCAGAATGATTACCCTTCGCTAGACGAAGGGGAAACTGCCATCCAGGCAGATCCTTTGCACAGATCTTAGAAGAAGTGGTGCGGCGATACGTGGAGAGAGCTGTAAGGAATTCTGTCAGGCCCAAGTTTTAGTATGCCGACAGAATGAGTTGGCATGGTGCAGCTCTTCTATATAAATAGCTGTTTAGGTAGGAGATGTGAAAATGTTTTTTTTTATGAGAACTTTGTAATTAAAAATAAATATAGAGCCAGCCTCTGGGCAACCACTCCTTCTTAACATAAGAATTAAGTTACTTCCTTTAGGAAATATGTGTATTGAGAGGTTTTTCCATAAAGATGGAAACTTTTCGCCAGACGTCATTGGGTAAGGGAGACGTGAATATCCTGGTGACGTAGGCTTTTAGGTACTTTATGTAGGGGCGGCGAGGGTTTTTAAGACAGCGTTAAAGAACTGCTCTTGCTTATTTTATCTGTATTTTTTGTTGAAGGAGACGGGTGTGTTAGTATCAGTGAGTTGTGCGCTTGCCGAGGATTTTGGGATATAAGATTGGGGAGATGAGAAAACTAGTAAGATGATGTCTTCACCATCGACTGGAAATTAAACATCCTATAGAAGCAGTTTGGGTTGGCAAAGAAATGGACCCACTTTGCTCTATAAAAGTGACATCTCCGCCTCATGGCAGTTGGGTTAGGCTTTAGTAGGGAGAAATAAACTGGAATATTGTCTCTCCTAGGGCACAGGTAAATAGAATCTAGCAGCATATCATTAGAAACTAGGTAAATAAAAATACATGAAAAGTGTTAGTGAAACAATGGCGATAGGCGGACGAGCTGACGTTCATACATAAAATGGAAAGCTCGTTTATGACGGCTATAAGAGTGAGCATGAACCACTGCATGAACCTTGGTGTAAAGATGTAAAGGATGACATGGAATTGATGCCCAGACGAAGAGCGATTTGCTAGGGTTTATGGTGTTTAAGGGTAACCTGAGATATGAGGGGCTTAAGAGGAGAATATTCTGGAGGGGCATGGTGATTTCGAGCTGCAACTCGTATAGATATATAAATAATAAGTTCTAAGATTACAGATTGTGCTATTTCCTACCATGTTTAGCTTATGACATTTCATAAATTCTGACCATGTTCCTGTTTTGGTTTAGTTTTTACTTTTCCGTAAGTCTTGTCTAGTATTCCGTGCACTTGCTCTCCTGCATTCCTGTAAAGGGACCTACTCGGTAAGGAAAGTCGCTTGATGCCGCTTTAGTCTCACCATTCCTTTTATCATTTCTAGTATGACAATGAGGCCATTTTTCATAAATAAACAACTCTCATTTTCAAGGTGACCATTTAAGAATTAAATTGTATTTTCCTAGTTAATTTTGCCAATACACTTAGCCAACTCTGACCTTGCATCATTCCAAATTGCTTCTCATACCATAATAGAATATTCGCCATGTTGCACCGTTAGTTACAATCCTTTATGTCAAACTCATGAAGAATTAATTTGAAATTCTGGAAATTGGTCAGAGTAAAAGTAGGCTTCTGACTTGCTGCACGTCAATAATGTCAAAGAGGAAGTAAGTAATTTACTGCTGTTCTTGGGCTAGTTTTGAATCTTTCTTCCGATTCAGAAACTTTTCCATACGGTTGTTCTAAATGCAGCTTTGGCCAGCGCGAAAACTTCTTTCAGAAGGCCGAGGGATAGCAGAAAATGACTACGTGGATGTTTTACCCTTTTCTATAGATAGAACTATAATATTTTTAGGGGTAGAATAGAAGGAGTATTCTAAGATTGCTAGCAAGTAGTCTTTGGAACAATCCAACATAAGATTGATCAATAATCCCCTCATTTTGAAAAACCTGAAATATTCTTGGAATTTTGTGTTCGAGGCATTTAAAAAATTACAATATTAAATTCTGAGAAGCTGGAAAGAAATATTAGTCATAAAAAAAAGTGAAACATCAGAATAAAATCATTTTATTATAAAACTGTGGATTTATTTACTTCTTGCTTTTTAATTGTAGAATAACACAACTTTGATTAAATAAAAGTAATAATTTGATTCGTTATTTTCATATTCGTTTCAAATTTGAAAACTTATGTAGAATAAAATCAAATGTTTTAGAAAAAGAAAACACCCGAGGGCAAGAAATGTATCGAGAAAATAATTAAAGCCAGAAATAAAGAAACTAAAGACTTGACCTAAATCAAACATAACAAGCAAAGAAGGCAGTGTGATAAAATAAAACATAAAAAATAGAAGGAAGGGTTATTTTGGAAAATAATTTAATGGAGAAAATCCTAAAAGAGTAAGAATGGAAAAAATACAACAAGAAAAACACCGGAAATAAGTAGAAACGAAGTAAAGGAGGATCCTTAACAGAATGAAAAAAGAACAGCATTTATCATAAATAGCATACTAGTCGAAGTGTGCGAGAGATTGGGTGGAGGTATAGTATCTTATGGGATCTAATGAGTAAAACATACCATCAAGAAATAATACTAAATGATTGGATAAATAATCTTTTTGTTCTATTTTATAAGGAAAAGAGAGCAATACATGACCGCAGAAATTATTGGAAAATTAAACTTGTGATCGATACGATGAAAATTAATGAGATAAAAATGGAAGTATGATTAAGAAGAGAGACGCAGCTCGTATTCGTGCCGGAAATAGGAACGGTCGATACGATATCTTCTTCGAGACAAGTCATTATGGTCAGAAAGCAAAGGAGGTTCACACAGTATGTGTTGATGGAGAGAACGCGTATGATCGAGTACCCAGACAGAAAGTTTGTGGTGCATGAGAGAAAGATGTGTTTCGGAAACTCACGTAGAATTGATACAGTATATGTATGAACCAGTAACTACACAAATGAAAAGCTATGTGTCTGTGTTACATAGAAGTTTAGAGTGAAGGTCAGATTGCATCAGTGTTCTGCTTTGGGCCCATATATTTTTTAGTATTTTTAGTCTGCATGTTCTATGGGGACTACATTGTACTCATTGAAGAGTGTAGAGAAGGAATCGAAAGGAAATTAGAGCCGTGGAATAAAGGAATGAAACTTAATAGGAAGAAACCCGAGTTTTTGTGGTTTAGTGGAGATCAGGTTGGGGAAGTAAGACTTGGGCAAGATGATGGAAAGAGAGTGAAAGTATTTAACTACCTTAGATCTCATGTGACGAACAGGGAATATTCAAATAATTAAATAAACAGAGGAGGAATTGGAAGAAAATATCGTGAGTTTTATGCGATAAGAAGATCAGTGCGAGAGGAAAAGTTAAAGCGTATAAAAGAGTTAGGCAAACAATGACCATTGAGCAGAGGCATGGTATATGAAGAGGGCACAGTAATAAATAACAGAAATGGCTGAAATGAATTTGTTACGATGGATATACGGAGTAACAAAGATTTCTAGAAAAAAAACAGAACAAGAAAATAAAAGGGACAGTAGAAGTAGAAGAGTTTGGGAAGAAATTAAAGAGACAAGATTGCACTTGTATAGTCATATTAGGAGAAAACAAGAGTACTTCGTTGATAGAAGATTGAAGAATATAGAGGTGTAGGAGAGAAGGTGGAACGTTAGAATAACAAAAGATATGCGCGTGACAGGATTAGCGGTGGGGGTGATGTTCGGTTCGAGGTAGTGAAAGCGAATGAGAAGAAAACGCGAGCCCCATATGGTGATGGGGAAAGCTCGTACTAAAAGAAGTAGTGATGTTGTTTAATTCAATATGTAAAATTATATAAAATTATCTTAGAAATCTTTGACATCAGCCAATAAACTTTGCAGCGCATCCTTGATATGATATGGTCCGTGGTCAGAAATGATTGAACTAGTTATTAGAGAAAGGTTCCTTCCTCAATGTGTTTGTTTTTATTAATTACTTGGTATATGTTGTGTTTAGTTCCTTTTTGCAAATTTTTAGTTTTGTAATTAATTATAAATGATTTTTATTTTATATGAACATAATTACTACATTTTATAAAATATAATGTAATATTAAAATTTTTGTAAAAAAAATAAATGAGAGTAAACAAGATAATTATTACCAATAACTTCTCAAATATGGATCTTAGAACAAACAAAGAAAAATTCGATAATTGTAATGATCTTCAGTGATTTGGTAATAAAAAATATCATGAATAATAAATAATTAATATATTTTTTTAGAGTTTTCAAATGTATAAAAAATAATTTAATTTGACTCTTAAACGAGAAAGATATTTTAAAATGGAGGCCGTGAGTATTAGTATCAATATTTTTCTAAATTTAGAAGAAATAATTACACTAATTTTAACAGAATAAATATGAACTTCTTACACAAGGAAAGTATTAGAAGTGAAAGAGCTGAAGATAGAGTGAACAAGCATAAAACTTATTCCGTATTTACCAAATTTATATAAAATGATCTGTTTCAAACTGATCCAAAAGTTATATAACGTACATAGAATACAAGAAGTAATCAATTCTTATGAGGATACTACACTTTTAAGCAAATGAACATTTCCAAAACGTCGAGTTTTGATTAAACTTATCTATTCGACCTTAAAAATTGGGGAAGCGAACTGTCAAAACCCTTTTGTACAAATTAAAAAAAATCTATTAGCGAGAGAATAGTTTTCTAATGAGCTCAAAGAGGCAAATGTAATGCCAATTTTCAAGAAAGACAGAATGATTAAAAAATTTAGCCCCATTTCCCTAACTTTGATCGTTGGCAAACTGTATGCAACCATTTGTTATAAATAGGATCTTGAGGCATCTGGATGTGAGTGAGTAAAAAAAATGAGCCACAGCATGGATTTCGACGAGAACGATTATACAAAACAAATTTACTTGATTTCATAATTATACACAACGTTTGACCAAGATAAATGTGTAGATGTAGTTTATCTCGAATTGAAAAAGGATTTTGACACCGTTCCACCTAAAAGCCCTTGATAAAGTTAAAAGGGCACGGAATAAAGGACAGCGTGCTATAATGAGTCGACTGACTGCAAAACCGTTGGTAGGGTTGTTGTCAATGTAGATAATTCATTCAGTCCAAGCATAAATTGGTCGCTGCTTTCCTATTGAACTATGCTGGATTAGATCTTAATGACTTTATTACTTCGTAATTCTGTACTAGTAACTCACAAGGACCTTCCAAATGTGATAAGATATTCATAATTTTGAGAAGAACTTCAAAATATTCATACAGAAAAATGAAACAATGGCGGGGAACAACATTTCTTTTCAATTTCTGTGACTTCTAAATTATAAAAAAGTAGAAATTACATTTGTTTATTAGATGGCGTTGATAAGATGTGGCTAAATACCGGTTCTTACACGTAATATTGAGACATCTTGTTGCGAATCCTGCTGCAAAATTTCATGAGATTTCATGCTATAGATAAAATAGACGACTGCAATGGCTTAGTGAAAATATATGCCAATCTATGTACAAATATATAAATATCTCTTCCTCTTGACGAACAATTGTACGCATATATCTTTATAGGTTTTCAATGGAAACAAAATATTTTTTCTCTCGATAATATTAATGAGTATAGTCATGATATTGCCCACAAACTTTCTTTTTAACATTTTAATGAACTATTTTATGAATAGTTTTAACACTGTACATGGTAACCTCCCAAAATGTTAACCGAAATTTAAATTAAAATTAGTCAAAAACAATTAGAGATGTTTTGTTCCTGTAAAATTTGATTTGTCTACAAATTATTTATCTCTGAATTGTTAAAATTTCATTTAGCTTTGTTTTACAATATTGATACAAATATGGTTTTGGTGAAAGCAAAAGGAGTTTTTCCGCAGAGAAGTGAAATAATAAAACTCTGAAGTTGAAAATTAACAAATTTGCCTGAAGAAAAATAATTCGACCTGTAAAACCGCAAATTCTCTTTTATTTTTCTAAATAGTTTGTTATCAATGCAATGCATAAATCCTATGTACTCTTCATAGTACATCAAATCGTTGCTTAAATCTAAATAAAAGTCGTTCATGTCGTGGAAAAATCATAAGAACAACAGAAAATATTAAAGATGTTCGGATGGGACTTCTTCAAAATCCACAGTTGTATATCAAAAAGAATAGCTTGCAATTGGCATAGTCGCATTTAACCGCATTGTTAAACACGACTTAAAATGGCATCCGTAAAAGATCTACGCAAGGCATCAACTTCTTTAAAATGATTTTCCTCCTCGTAGACAATTTGTTGAATTGCTTCACTATAAACCTGCTCGTTTCTTGAACAATATTGTGAGTGGTGATGAGACAGTCATTTTTATGAATGGAAAGATAAATTCTCATAATATTCGACAGTATTACCCGCTAAACAAACTCCCAGAGTTCAACTTTTAGAGACGTATTTGTTAGCAGAAAATATCTGTAGATAGGGATATGCGAGAATGGCCATCTCGTCGGCCCATTGTTTTACGACAATAATTTCACTGAAGCTGCTTACCTGATCATGGCCAACCAACGAATCATCCAACTACTATTCCCTATTTACCTCAATCAAATAAATAGAATTTATTTTACATTCGTTACGTATCCTCAGCTCATCATTGTTTGCTGTAAGGGAATGAATGAGAGAAATCTTTAGCAATCGCTTTGTCGCGCTAAATCATGCAAATGAATGGCCGACAAGATCAATAGATTTAACACCCTGCGATCTCTTCTTATGTGTAAATCTAAAGATTAAAGTAAATTCTACTCTCCTGAAAAACATAAACCAGTTAAAAGATAGTATCACACGTGAAATCAATTTACTTAAGGGCACCGTTTACTGAATTGGGTCAAAAAAATTCATTTTTTTTTATTTGCTATTTTATAAGAGCATTGTATTGCTCATTCGATCAACCAACTGCCAGGCGCATGACGTGCCCCTACGCCCGTATACGCCCGTCAATTAAAGGGACGGTCATTTAATTAAATACCCCACGTGCAAGACCCTCTTATTTGTTTGGCTTTGTTTTCCTTGTATTTCTTCATATTTTCTATTTTTTTGTGTGTGCATTTTTTTATCATTGATACTATTGTACGATAATTTGCACGAGCTATCGCTTGCTGCCAGGGGTATTGGCCGAAAGCAGAAAAATTTACATACTCATCTACCTATCAGTGTAATCTTACTTTTGCCAAGCACCCTGTGTCGCGCTAAGTGTTTATAAAGCTATAGTTTGTTCATTTCCTTTACTATTTTTTATACAAAAATAAGTGATTATAATACGTAATGGGTAAAGTGAGTGAGAAAAAAAGAAAAAAATTGTCATTGCAACGCGATCGTGCCATAAAAAGATGGCAAAAAGATAAACCTTTAAAAGCCTCTGACTCCGTTAGTTGTGATAGCGCTCAAGGCGATTGTACCGATCGAGCCCCTATTTTTTCCATCCCCCATGATAAACATGATACTGCAGCAAGTTACAGACATTCCTTATTGCAAAAGGAGTTGAGGGAAGACTTTCCTACAAGTGATAGTAGCGGTACTATTATGATATCCTTGCAGAGGTTGCTAACTTTGCTTAGTCTTATAAAATGCGAGTGTGGCAACGAAGTTACGTCCAAAGTGATTAGCAACTATTTTGACTGCACAATAAAAGTTACATGTAGCGATTGTGATGAAATTGTGCATTATTCTGAACCAAGAAAGTGCCAAGATACTGACGCTTTTGAATTGAATATTGCATATGTCTATCATTCTATCTCAGAAGGCTATGGGCGGGCAGGTTTGTCACGTCTCGCGGCTGCAATAGGTGTGACAGAACTTGGAACAAATTCTTTCATGAAACATGCAAGATACTTGTATGAAAAAATGGGCAGTTACTTCAAAGAACAAGAGAGTGTGACAAAGGATTGTGTTAGGAAAGCCTATGCAAATGTAGGAAAAGATATCAATGAAGAAAAGATCCATGCTGATATTAGTTTTGATGGCACATGGCTCACCAGAGGCCATAAAAGCCACATTGGTGCTTCTTTTGTGATGGATATATATTCTGGCATGGTGTTGGACCATGAAGTCCTGAGCAATTTTTGCGCAGCATGCATCAGCAAAAGAAAAAAATCACAAGAAACTTTTGAAGAATGGAGCAAAACAGTTCATTTAGGAAAGTGCCAAGCTAACTTTCAAGGTTTGTCTGGGGCCATGGAACCAGAAAGAGCTGTCAGAATGTGGCAGAGAAGTGAAAAGAAAGGCTACCGCTATGTAACATTCCTCAGTGATGGAGACTCAAGTTCTTACAAGGCTGTATGCAACATGAACAATTGGAATGGTCCATATGCTAGCCAGAGTGTTCTCAAAGAAGAATGTATAAACCATGTCCAAAAACGAATGGGCACACGGCTTAGGAAACTAAAAAACGAATTAAAAGAGGACAAGACGACCAAAGCAGGAAAAGTAATGAAGAAAAGCTTAGTTGGTGGTAGGCATCAACTAACAGACAAACAGATTGATGCTTTCCAAAGATACTATGGAAAAGCTATCAGGGATAAGATTGGCACCAATATGGTAACAATGAAGCTCCAAATAATGTCGGGATTTTGGCATGCCATTTCCAGAGATGGTGATGGCAATCATCATCATATACACTGCGATTCTTCTTGGTGTGTCTTCAAAAAGGCAAAAGAAGAAGATAAGCCTCTTCCTTCCCACATTACAATGAAGAACTACATAAGGGTTGAAAAAAAATATGAAGATAGAATAAGGGAAATCTTTTTTGATTTATCTAGCCCTGCCCTCCTTGAAAGGTGCCTGAGAGGAGAAGGCCAAAATAGAAACGAAAGTTTTCATTCTAAGCTTTGGCATCACCAAAACAAAGCAAAGTTTGCGGGCCTTCATAGAGTGATATTTGTTACTCAACTCACCATACTTGATCACAATTTTGGATATGTGGCCAACAGATTTCTTGAATATCCTGGTTTTTATACAACGTCAGCCAGTTTGTTAGCAAAGAAGAGAATGGACAGAGAAAAATTGAAATCCCCAAAGGCCCCAACGAAACCAAAGAAGAAATCTGGGTCACTACCAGGTCCTGATTACCAGCCTGGTAACTTCTAAAGCATTTCCTGGCAACACTGATACCCTAAGAATATGTTATTTTCATACTAAATATATATTATCTATTTATAAAAAGTAATTAGTATGAAAAAAAACAGGGGACCAGGAGCCTTGGGCACTTTAGAGATTTCTAGCTGCAAGAGAGAACTCTCCTTCCATAGACAGAAATGATGTAAAATGGTCAGAAATTACCTAAAGAAACTCTCTATAAACCTCATAAGGAATTTTAAATGAATTATGTAACTAAATATTTGATTTTGGGTTACTTTACAATTAATATTCGTCGAATATAGAAAAATGTTTACAGAAAAATGGCTTTTTCTCAAAACTTAATTTTTTAGTATAAAGAGTTTAATAACTTTTTTAGTAATTGACCGAATTTGAAAATTTTTTTGGCATAATAATCAGCATATATGACTTTACATTTCACGGCATTTTAATTTATTTATTGCTTCAAATAATTTTTGGAAAAGCCATAAACCTCAAATTTTTGCCATAAAAATTATAATATTTCAAAATTTAATAAAATTATTGTAAACAAAGCTATGTCTACAAAAATGCCGTGAAATTTAGTTTGTTGTGTTTATGAGGTGCCCTTAATAGTAATATGCTGTACTATTAATAAGTTAAAAGTTATTAGGGTTTTTCCAAATGGACCAAAGTTTTCAAAAAAAATAAATAAATAAAAAAATACATGAGTCAGAGTCAAATTTATAACTTAGAGACGTCATACAGCTACTAATACATATTGTGTATAAATTTTATTTGCCCTACGATAAAAAATAAGAGAGTTATTAGCGAAAAACTGAATTCGCGGCTGACGCGGTAAACGGTGCCCTTAAGAAAAATCAACAATTGGTGAAAAGAATTGTGCAATAAATGCGATAAAAGGTTCGAGTGTGTTTGGAAAGAAATGGAGAATATATGGAAGGAAACAGTACTTAGAAAATTAAAAAAGTAAATTTGTACTACCAATATGTTTCGTTAATAATAGTCAGATAAATTTGTTCATTTTCAATTTCTGATTTTCATTATTTCACTTTCTTGTGGGAACATTTTTTACCTCCACCAAAACCATTTTTGTATTAATATCGTAAAAGAAATTAAATTAAATTTTCACAATCGAACTATAAATACTTGTTGGACAAAAGAAATTTTACAGAACCAAACTCCTCTGATAATCTTTGCGTAATAGTAATTCAGAGTTCAGTTAACTCTGTTGTGGGTCACCTTGTACGAGTATATTATAAAGTAAAATTAATCCAATTTCAATCTTTTCATCCTCTCTCCAAATTTATCAAGCAGTTATCGTTAGTTATTAGTTTAATCATATTTTCGACCAATGTTTTTTTAGACACATTGTATTTCAGAAAACTAGTTATTAGAGAAATTGATTTTAAACAAATTATTTCAGAAAAATTGTGATTTAGACGAATTGTTTTAGAAAAATAATGGCTTTCATATAGTTTCACTACTTCTATCTTCACTACTTTCTTTACTGATAGATCTATTCTTACAAACATTTTAAGAGAGAGGCCCTCTATGGTTTTCGCTTTATATTTTAAAAATATATATAATATTTAATCCCACTACCATAAAACAATAAATCTGGCTGATGCTTAGTTAAATGGTAGGCAAACCGTTCGCTACCGGGGTCAGATTTAGCAGACAAGTGTGTAACCGGGACACAATTGCGAACGATTTAATAAATGTTAAACTATATCTAGGGATCGTTGTCATTTAGGAATGTTTACCCGTTAGGGATACTTGCCTTTTAGGAATCCTTGCTCCTTGGGGATCCTTGTTCCTTAGGAACTTTTGCCTCTTAACCCGTACACGGCTTGATTGGGTAACTAAATACTTCCACATAGTTCGCTTTCTTCTAATTTGTATTCTGAGTACCACGGGTTTTAGGGGGTTGGGGGGTAAGGAGTTAAAAAGCTCATCTGGCGCCTGCCTCCTTGGGCATAAGTCGCCGTACTTACCATTGCCTAGTACTAGGCCACTTTAAAAGAGTAACATGAAAAAACAAACAACAACAATAAAATTAAAAAAAAGAAGAAGGCAAGAGGCAGGAAGCAAGCTCCAACGTCGGGGGGAGGTCTACCTCCCCCCGGCGCATGAACGTGCAACCTACAAAAATAACCAAAAAACACTGAAAAAAACAACAACTAGTTAAATAAACGGGAGAAGGCCGGCCTCCCCCAAAAGGTCGATAACTCCACCAATCAATGTGCACGAACTCGTCCCGAGTACAAGGGACAGGCGGTAGCGACCCCGCCCCTACCGGTACCGAGACAAGTAACGTGCGCAAAGATCACCTAGACTTGGACACTCAACAAGAATGTGTTGAATAGTCTGTGGGACAACGCAGTCTTCACAGTAGGGCGCAGGCGAATGCTCCATCAAATGGCGCTGAGTACCACCGGTTGGGATAGTGAGCTAAGGCAAGCAAGGTTCAAACACAATACAATCTACATGGCAAATCATGCCCTCCCTTCCCCCCCAAATGGTTGCCATACCCAATCTCTGCAATTTACCTACCATAGCCTTACTGTTTTTAGATGACTCTGGAAGAGCGGTGCGCCCTACCAGCACCCGTGCCCTAGGCCATCTCAAGCTAGTTTGAGACTTTGGCTTAATAACTCTTTTACAACATTAAATTTTTACCGATTTTTCGCCACTTTCTTTACAAATCACTTCTTACTTATTTTCATCGAAGTTTCTAAGTTCACATTCTACTACTCCCAAACCCAAGCCCTCCATCTTAATTTTCCTCATCTATCCTTTTACGCCCCCGCGTAAAATGATAGATGATATCTGGAAGATTATGCACCCTCCAGTCCCAATACTTCCATAAGAATCTGCGACTATCTCTCTTTCACACATTTTCACTTCCTCTATCTCGACCGCTATCTTTACAAATCTCTCCATACAATCTTTCTGCCTGGTACCCTTGCGTTGGTATTTCGCTTTAAAATCGAGAGGAAAAAATAAAGAAGTAGTTGAGTAAATTCCCACATCCTAAACTGAATATTTGAACAGCTGATTTGTTTTTCTCTATCTTTAGGTAGCCCTGCGCCTGGCAACCAGCAGTGAGGTTTTAATTCTTATTTGGACTTAAGGATTAAACTTGAACTGTCTTATGAAATCAAATCGAGAATAATTACGATATTCGGCTTAGATGAGCTAGAGAAAGATTTATGCAGAACCAAATGTCCCTAAATTTACAGAAAAGTCAGTAATACAAAAATTAAGGAATTGGAGTGGAAATTCCCTGCGTTCAGATTCCTCTCTGCACTTCTAGGAAGGATCCTTAGATCTATTAAAAATAACTCAAGAATGACTAGAAGGGAGACGAATGATCACTTTGGAGGGGAAAGCATCAATGTTAGTTTGAGCAGTGTCTAATATGTTGAATAAATTTGAAATGCATGGACGTCGTTCAAGTAAGACACCATTATTGAAAAACATTCGTTGAAAGCAAAGGATCATTTGGAAAACGATTACAATTTTTTGCAGATGCATCGGATAAAACGAAGATTGAGTTGATCGATTGAATTTCCTAAAAACACTCCCCACAGGAAAATATTGAGAAAGATCTATTATGATATGGGTCAGTTACTGTGAAACAGGCGTTGATATACTTCATCAAATCAACCGAACCATTAATATAGAATATATAGAAAGATTCTTGAAGATTAACTAAAGAGTGATGATAGCTGAAAGCTTTGTACAGAAAGAAGGTGAGTCATTCACCACTTTTTTGCTTTCATGTTGAGGGAAATTAAATGAACCTTTTGTAATGGCCATCACTATAGCCTGACTTTAACCCGATAGTAAAAATTATGGTATCAACTAAATATCCGCATCGGAGCAAGACGCCACCAAAACAACAGTGAATTGGAGAAGATTTGCAAAGACGAGTAGGACAAAATTCCATTCTAATTATATTTTCATCTAGTCAAAAACTAAAATAAAATGTTTGAGGAGTGTCATTAACTCCTTAATGGATTTAAAAATTTTTTTTAAATTTTTCCTAATTTGATATACCATTTTTATGATAAAAATACCCCCAAATTCCCTAATTTCTTTTCCATAAAATTATACTTTTTGAGTTATATAATGGGTCATAGGTGACTCAATACACATTCATGGTTATATTTCAGCTTTAAATTACTATCATACGCTGATAATTATACATTAAAATGGTAGGTTATCAAACAATACATAATGCAAATTTTATTACCATAACCTTTTTTGGTCACAACCCCCCGCCCCCTAAAATTCACAAAATATCATTTATTTCTCATTTCTCAATTACAAACTTGAAAGAAAAAATTGCCACCAAAAAAAGAAAAACATCGCTGGGCACACTATAATAGGTTTTACTCATTCTTATTATATGATATTTTGCAAAATAATTACGGTTATTGGTAAAGAATAAGAACACTTGATATATAGAGCCAATAGTTATTAGTTTTGATGTCTCTCTTGTTGCAAGTGCAAACAATACATCTTCTTCGCTTATCCTCTTTGGTCATCTGATGAAAAGAGCTTGGGACTGGGAGAACACAAAAGCTTGTAATCTAGTAGGACGCTGAACTGGAACCGGTCTTTGTCTACTTGTGTAGTTATCTATCAAAATGATAGCCACAGCTTTTCTAATATCGAAGGAATCCTTGATTCTTTCTTCATTTGGTAACTTGGTCTTCATTACTGTTTAGTAGATAAACTACATTGTTCACTGCAATATCCATGAGATTAAAAATATTCTCAAATTGAATTGCACTTTGGATTTTGCATATTACCTCATTACATTATGTTCTTTGAATTTGACCATGTGTTCATCGATTAATTGTTTTTGTGTTGGTTTTAGGGATTACTGACAACAATTATTAAAGTGATCAAAAGGTGGTCTAACTTTGTATGCTCTATCATACATAGGATGATCTCTATCAACAAAACTTTTGTATTGTCACAAAAATGAAGTGCTGACCTTATCTTTTCATATCTTCTTTCCAGCCATATTATTTTCAACACATGCAACAAACAAATCGGTTTCTTTAGTCCAGTAGTCTCTAATTCGAGGCAAAGGATGGTAGGCCATTCTCAAACTTAGACCGAGGAATGCACTCATTTCCTCATAGCTTGTGAAAAATGAAATGCCCTTTGGCTCCATATAAAGCTGAAACTGGGGAATCAGTATATCATTTATAAGGGTATTTAATCCTGTAACTGCTTTGAATAAATCTAGTTGGGTCGGAGGGGGATTCACGCTGGTCAAATGAGGTAACTAATGTCTGACTTGAAGTCAGTTTTTAAATGGAGGACAATTCTTTTCCACCTAAATTCTAGTTCTCCTACAGCTTGAGAGATAGAGGATAGAGACCAATATCCTTTCTATCAACTTCAATTCCCACTGCACCTTCACTTGGAGGTTAAATATATACTTCTTCACCATAAATCTGCATCATCTTCAAGAAAATCTTAATCTCCTTGCTTCAAAGTGGTCTTCTTCTTTATCACTGGTCCGCTAATATAATTTCTTGAATTTCATTACTTGCAATACGAAAGAGTCTTGTATTTTTACGAGACTTTACTAGATCGGTGAATTGAAAACAAATAATTATGAAAAAACTAAAAAATAATTGAAGATTTTACAACACTGGGTGGTATATGATCCAGTGTAAGTTACAGTCTTATTATTAAAATGCCTCGTATTTTGTATCATTAAAAAGTAAAAAAATTCAAAATTTATGTAATATTAATATTCAAAAAAGCACAATATGAAGCAAATAATTAGGTCTGTTTCCTCAATACATACAATACATACCTTGTTCACAACCCTGCAATAAGTTAGGAAAAAAATGTATAAATCCTTCTTCTTTTGTTACGTACCATATATATAGGGTCTTTCAATAAGGTCACTCAATTTTTAAATGTAAATAAAACAAGTTGTGTGTGATATATGCACTTAATTTATTTTAAATTTGAAAGTATATTTTATGGCATTAAGTGTGGAATATGAGGTCGTTCAAATGTCCGCCGCGGCTTCGCTTGGTGGAACGTATTCGGGAGGCCCAATTTTCGAGATGACTTTGTCGCATAAATCTGGCTGAATTTGCTGGATGGTGTTCGTTATTTTGACTTTGAGGACATCAAATGTGTGAGGATTATTCGCATAAACCTGCGATTTAAGATAGCCTCCAAAAAAGTAGTCTAATGGCGTTAAATTGCATGATCTCGGTGGCCAGTTGACGCCGCCGCCGCGCGAGATGACCCTGCCCTGAAATCGCTGGTTCAAAATGGTAATCGTGGCGTGCGCAGTGTGGCACATAGCGCATTGCTGTTAGAACCACATGCGTCAATATCCATATCAGGCTTATAATCCAGTTGAGGCCACAAGTAGTTGCTTATCATCGATCTGTAGGTCTCGCTATTGACGGTTATAACAATCCCATCTTCGTTCTCAAAAAATTACGGACCGATGATTCCGTTAGACAAAGATCCCAACCAAACAGTGACTTTGTTGGGATGCAATTGGTGCTGGTGTATCTCATGTGGATTGTTTTCATCACAAATCTGAAAATTTTGCTTGTCCACAAATCCATTCATCCAAAAATGGGCCTCGTCACTGTGTCGATGATAGAAATCACGTAATGCGCGGAACGTTTGTCGAACGGAGCACTGATTTTGATTATAACATTTGATGATTTGTACACGCTGTTCAACGCTATAACCTTCTATTGTAATTTGCCAAGTACTACTGAACAGTTCACAGTCAGGCTGCCAGATGTTGCTTTAACAACATGGCCACTATCGCCTGACAAAGCTTGAGCGTCCATGTTGAAAGACCCTTTTATATAAAAGAACAGTGACAAATAAAATTTGTATAGAATCAAATCCTATTAGAAAAATCTTTTGTTGAATAATTAAATAGATTTTATTTGGTAGGTCACATATAACCCCAAATCCAGTAAGGAGTTAAACAAAAAAGGTTTTACTATTGACAATTAGTTATAAACCTGATTGGATATAGATACATTATCATTGGAAATATTCGTAAACAAATTATTATTCCATTATGTTTATATCGAGTTTTGGAAGTTTCTATAAATAAATTCATCTCAAGATCTCTAAATTTTGTCACACTGCAATAAATAATTCACAGGGGAACAATTTGAAAATAGAATTCTGTTGAGTTAGATTTTTGTGCTGATTTAGGCTAAAATTAGCATGCTGATTCCAAATTTGTAGTCAGCTTTTTTCTAGCACGTCTATTTTTTTCTCCACAGCTTACCCCCCAGAGAAGTAAAATTCCACTGCTTAGCTGTAATAAGATTTGCCTGCTGATTACGATTAAATTCATTTACAGCTACGTGGCAACTTGTTTGTGCAGTCACCATTGAGACAGTGCGGTGAGAGGTGTGTATTCTACGTTCTATTTCGTTATATGCTGTTTTTTAGCTTTCAAAGCTGATAACTATTCCATCTTAGTGTTTTATTTATATAAGTATATATTTCCTTTGTTTCAGATCATGTTTGCACCTGCAACTTCTCGTCGTAAATGCCTAAAAAACCCTTACTCCTTCTGCTATATTTGTGGTAGTTTCACCATTCCAAGTTAGAGGGCAAACATCAGTGCATTTGTCAAACGAGCATATTTAGCATATTTTAAAGTAAAAATCGGTGATCAAGACAAGCCATAGGCCCCCATAAAGTGTGCAGGTAATATGTCGATAGTTTACGGATGTGGACCAAAGGAAGATGTGAAAGGTTGCCATTTGGTAACCCCATGGTTTGGCGAGAGAAAAAGGAGCATTGCACAGACTGTAACTTTTGTTTAGTGAAAACATCAGGATTTAACAAGTAAAATACAAGTAAAATAGAATATCCTAATCTACCGTCAGCTATATGGCCAATGCCTCATGCAGCTAAAATTCCAGTGCCAGTTTCCGAACAACTACCTCTTCTAGATGATCTGAGTGATGTTGACGAACGCAGTGACAGCAATGATGCAGATTTCGAAATTCACGAGGATTTGGTTCGTACGGGATTTGATCAGTACGAGTTAAATGATTTGGCTTGTGATTTGGGCATATCAAAAAAGGCTTCAGAAATCCTAGCATCAAGACTGAATGAGAAAACCTTACTCGAACAAGGAGCAAAAGTATCATACTTTCGAACCAGAGAAAGTACATTTCTGCAGTATTTTCGAAGTGACAGCGGCTTTGTGTATTGTCATAATAACATTCCTAGTTTACTGAAGGAATTAGGGCTTTCAATCTACAATACAAATGAATGGCGAATGTTTATTGACAGCTCAAAGCGGAGCTTGAAGTGTGTCCTTCTACACAATGGCAATTTATTTGTTGCAGTCTTTATTGGGCATTCTGTCTGTCTCCGTGAAGAACATGGAGATATAAAGAGGATCATTGAGTTATTGAAATATGACAAACACAATTGGATCATCTGTGTTTACCTTAAAATGGTGTGCTTCCTTCTTGACCAGCAACGTGGGTACACAAAGTATCCCTGCTTCCTCTGTATGTGGGATAGCAGAGCTCGAGGGATGCATTAGGTTGAGTCGAATTGGCCTCTAAGATCTGATATTAAACCTGGAGATCCCAACATTCTACACGAGCCACTTGTTGACAGGAAGAATATAATATTTCCACCTCTGCACATAAAACTAGGTCTCATGAAGCAGTTTATAAAGGGATTGCCAACTGATGGCGACTGTTTTAAGTACATCATTTTCACATTTCCTGGTCTGTCAATTGAAAAAATCATGCCGGTGTGTTTGATGGTCCAAAATTCGACAGCTCATCAAAAATGAACAGTTCACCGAAACTATGTCAAACCTTGAAAAGAATGCTTGGTTATCATTCAAAGGCGTGGTCAAGAACTTTCTTGGAAATACACGTGCAATTAATTACACAGAAATTGTTCAGAACCTATTGAAGAGCTACAAGGCGCTTAATTGCAACATGAGTATTAAACTACATTTTCTGCATTGGCATCTTGCCAGCTTTCCGGATGATCTTGGTAATGTTAGCGACAAGCAAAGTGAACGATCTCACCGAGATTTGAAGGTTATGGAAGAACGTTATCAGGGTAGATGGGATGTATATATGATGGCTGACTATTGTTCGAGCATCAAACGTGATAGTCTTCAAGTTTAACACTCCAGAAAGAGCTACAAGTATAAACGTAAATTTTTACCTTAACTACTTGCACACAATTATAATTATATGGTTACAGTAGTCATATTTTTTGTTAAAACATAATAGTGTTAAATAAACATTGCAATCATGCCTGTTTCTTTCATATTTCATTGTATGCCAATATTTGAAAAAGTTCTAAAACTTGACGTGATAGAGAAAAATGGAGATCAGTTTTGGATTCAACGCCGAAAAATTAGTTAAAAACAGCTGTCAACTCAACAAAAATTGTGTTCCCCAGTATAATTCATGAACAATGGCGATAATTTATGGCATTAGGTAGGAGTATGAATATTTCCTGATGTAAACCTATGAACAAATACATACCTGTTTACTTACATTTTTGCTATATGTATGATATGAAATATTCACCGTCTCATCGCATCCGTGATCTTTTACGACCCATCTGGCGACTGCCTACAAGAGCAAATGTTGCTGTATCTAATTACAAGCATAAAACTAGGCTACATTAAAATAAAAAATAAGTCAGAAATACCAAACCAAAAAACAAAACACAAGACAAACAAAACCAAAAACACAACAAAAACAGCAAACAAAGCAAATTTAAGAAGAAGAAAGCACCCTCTAGCTTCGAGGGTGACCCGCCTTCCCCTGGGGGTAAAAAATACGAGAGGCGGTCAATAAGTTTTGCGAATCGGTAGGGCAAAGCAAAGTAAGGGCGATGGCTGTTTGTGGGGGAGTTAGAACAAGTTATGACAAGTCAGGACCTGCAGCTGCAGGCTCCTGCCTCGTCTATTTAAGAAGCAGTAGCTGATTGCAGATCGTCAGTCACAAATTTTTCAACAATGGAGAAGGTTGAGCACCGCGCAGTGATCAAATTTTTGTCCAAGGAAGGCAAGAATGCAAAAGAGATCCATGAACGCATGGTTGCAGTGTACAACGACACCGCCCCTTCCTATGCAACCATTGCTCGCTGTAATAGGGAGTTCCACCATGGTCGTGAGTCCCTTTAAGATGACCCCCGTCCAGGACGCCCGTCAGGCGTGACCAACGACGACAATGTGGCCCGTGTGGAGAGGATAATATTAAAAAATCGACGGGGGAAGGTCGAAGAAATCAAGCGAGAACTTGGAATATCCCATGGAAGTGTTATCAACATCATCCACGACAATTTGGCCATGACCAAGGTCTTTGCCCGTTGGGTCTCTAGAAACCTCACGCCCCATGATCAACTTTAACGTCGTCAAAGTCCACAAGGCCAGAGTTTCACAAGCTGCCCTGCGCCAGTGCGGATTCGAGGAGCTCAACCATCTCCCCTACAGTCCAGATCTGGCCCATAGCAACTACTTTTTATTCCACCAGCTCAAGGCTGCACTGCGTGGATGCTGGTTTGGGGGCGATGAAGATGTCCAGCTCGTCGTCCAGGATTGGATTGAACAGCAGTCGGGAGATTTCTGGTTGTCGGGAATTCGAAGCCTCAGGGACAAGTGGCGCAAGTGCATTGAAGTCGAGGGTAGTTATATTAAAAAATAATAAAACACTTTTTCTCATAACTCGTTTCCTTATATCCGAATTGCAAAACTTATTGACCGCCCCTCGTACGAACAACAATAAGGACTGTCAAATAAAATAATTTCATAAGTTTGCACGAAGCCTTCTTGAGTGCAATGAACTAACATGTAGAGACCCTGCTCGTTCCAGTACCGGGAAATAGAACGTGCACAAAGATCACCCAGATTGAGAGGTTCAACAAGAATGGGCCGAACAATCCGGTGGACAAGGCAGTTGTCGCAGTAAGGTGCAGGCGAGTGCTCCATTAAATGGCAGTGCTAGTCGCGAGTGTTTTGTAGTTTTTTGAACCTTACGCTGGATTGAGGATTAGGTCTATTAGAATAGTCGCAGGGCAATGGCACGAGACTTACGGTTTCCTTCAGCCGCTTCTCATTTTCTTTTCCCAGAATAGCGAAGAGTGGCTTTGATTAATATCATGTAGTCAGTTGTAGTCGGTTGGTAGACCAATCCTCACGGACTCGGCTCACTCATTTCTCGCAATTTATACATGTCCAGGAACCCAGCCTAAGAAATTCTCGGCATCACCCCGTTTCTCGGGGACTGTGGCGTCACGGATAACGCAAACCAAGGATAGTGGATTCTTAATGCCCTAGGAGCACCGCTCACGGCGCTTTGTGAGTCGCTAAAGATCACAATCGAATTTCAAAACTGGTCAAAATGCGTTATCTCCCATCTCGAGCGGTTTATTGCTACCTGCTTGGCCGCAAAGACAGTCGTAGCGCCTGGTAGAGCCCCGTTGTCTTCAAATAATAGGGGGATGGGTGGAAGCCGAGTCCCTCCTGGTACTTGGAGCCATAACTGTACACTGGCATGAATCCAGTGTGACAGAAAGCGTGCTCCATAAAGGTCAAATGCAATACTCCCATTGTTGTGGATACTTTTGGAACAAAGTCGTGGCGACAAATAGTCAAAGGTGGTACCCTTTAAGATGGTGTCCTGGGCAGAACCAGAGGTACCATTGGTCCGAGAGCTACACCTAGCTCTTTTTATGAGTTTCTTAGCCCTAAACCAAAAGGGCCTAAGCTATGACTGGCGTCTCTCGGTGGCATAAGCACCATCGATATCCGCTGCGGATTCAAAGAGAGCCGTTGGCGAGTGAGAGAGGTCGCTGGTTAGGGGGTACATGCGCATAATGCACTGTGCACGGAAAATATCGAGTGGGATATCTCCAGCATCGAAAAGTAGGCTCTCATTAAGGAACGTGTGGAAGTTAGCTGGCGCCAGGCTGAGACCGGTGTAGTAGATCAAGTTTAACTTCTAAAATACACGTTCGGCAGCCAAAGCATAAAATTCGCATTCGTAGTTAAGCTTCAAACGAACAAAGGTTCTGGAGAAAAGTTTGGTAATAGCCCTATGGTCTTTCCAAGGGCTGAACATCACGGATGAAGAAAGCACATGGCGCGGGTACAAGAGATCCTAATGCTGCACATATGAGCCTCTCAGGTGAGGCGTCGCTCAAAAACCAAACCATCGAAACAATGTGAATCAGCCACTTCCAAGTGATCTCAGTTGAGGAGCAAGTCCGGGGCGGGATGGAGACGTAAATGGTGGGAGAAGTGCAGCACTAAGGAAAACGAAACCTGCGCCCATTAGCATAGCGAGAGATGCAGTTCCACTTCTCTTGGAGTCGACGCTGCAGAGTTGGCATATGGGCCGAACCTAAAGATATCTTAAGGATTTCTACATAAATGGAATCAAGAATATCTTCCGACAAGACCGAAGTGATACCGTTGATTCTCATGACAGAACTTGTGCCATTGAGGACACTTCACTGCGGGATACCCTATTACTGCTCCATTGGTCCTGGGAGGCCTCCCCTACTCCCCATCTTGTGGAGTGTTTCCATGATATCGTATTGCTATGCGGTATCATAGGCCTTCTCCAAAATGTAACTTGCTCAAGTCGCACTATGCAGAGGCCAGGACAAATATTAGTCTAACATTTACCGATTTCTCCATCAACTTACAAAGGCGCAGGTTTGAAATATTGGGCGGAAACTAGACGTAGTAGAGTGCTCTCTCCTCGGTTTGGGAAGAAACCCTCTTTCCAGATCCTGTTGCACGAATCTAAATGAAAGGCATGCCTAGCTCACCTAGGTGTAAAAGCATGGCATTTGTGACATCGTTCAAACCAGGGGCAGTGTCTGCACACGAAGGAAGGACAAAACGAAACTCACTCATTTGTCGTTGAAGGGTTCTTGGCCCATGGAGTTAAATCTACTCGACGGCCTTCAGGAAAACCACGACGTGCATGAAATCGGGTGGAGCAGTAACCCGTCTAGAGAAAGGGGCAGCAAGGACTCCACTGCAGACGAGGGGGCCCAGATTCCTGTCGCATTCTCCTTGCGTACGTGAGGGGGTCCTTCGAGAACTTGCCCCGAATACTTTAGACTCGCATTTACGCATTTGCAAGAGGGGACTTCCCATTCAGTGGAGACATGTATGCACGCCAGGAAGAGCGGTTGGCATGCTTAGAAACATACCGGAACCTAGTCCTAGCTCGAAGAAGTTCACCTACATAAATTGAAATCGTTGGGAAGGCGCTTATAGCATATGTAGGCATAGTGTTCTTGTTTGAAGGCCTCTTATACTCAGCTGGCCACCATGGAAGCGGTCAGCGTACAAAACAGCCTACGGCGATCAGAGAGAAATCATTCATTTCCAGAACTGCGGACCACTTCTTTTCCAAAAGCAGGCAGTACATCTGTATGGTACAGGGATAGATCAAGACAGAAAAATGAAGCGTTTTTCGGGCAATGCAGCGTAAACTCATACAAATTTCAGACACAAATATCTCCAGCTCGTCAATCAGGTCGGTAAATAGCTGACCCATAACATTGATTGGGCAGTCTCCTCAAAGTGGGTAACTATCGTTTAAAGGGCCTCAGAAACCGTGCTATGACGTGGTGGAAGTCCCCCGCGCCAAAGTGACTGACAGTGGAATGTACGCATAAATAACAGTATAACTACTATTCAGGTGCAGCTCCACAACTACTGCCTGAAAGAAAGTATTCAAAGCAAAGAGAAGAACATAGACATCATGTCAGGTGTAAATGGACCATCCTCCTGCTCGGCCCTGATCCCTTGGTTATGGGGTCACGAAACCCTTATACACCGAGAAAATGGCCTCGTGCAAAAAGATAGCCAAGGTAAAACGGGAGGAGACAAGCCTCCGCAGCTCTTCCCACCTAGCCCGGAGTCGGCGGCAATGCCATGGAAGGAATATGTTATCCAGGTCTAGGTGGGAGGAGATTCGGATGCTCTCTTTGAAGAGAATACCTCCACGGGAATTGCCGTACGTTTGCTGGCCTAACAAGGAGGTGAAGTCCCTCTCGCCTTCAAGGACTTATCGGGAGAGGTTGACCTCGCTATGCGAGTCTTTTCCTCCCTCCTGCTCGAAACCTTTGCAGGGTGGGGCGGCTTCAGAGGTGGGGGTTCCACTTTTGGAGGATTTCCCGTCTCCGAAATACCCAATCCAGCCTTAGGCGGGGGCAGAGGAGCCAAAGCTACTTTAGGGTGCCTGTCCTAACCTAGTAAGCAAATTGGGAAACCCTGGAAGACCCCGAACGACCAGTTTCATGGGTGTTGTCTATTGTGAGTCTAACAATTGGGGGATACGCACGGCATTTTCTTCTTACGGTAAGCGGTTACGCTGGGCGATTTCAGTCTAGTTATGGTGTGTAACCTTTGTGTCATCATTTCTACCAGGGGAACGCCCAGAGGAGGGGATAGGACCAACAGAAAAGTTCCGGATGAGCACGGGAGCGACCCTGCTTGTAGAACAGGAGTAGTGGGTACCCGTTTTAAAATTAAGGCACAAGATGTCCAGGCAAAGCCGGCACGTCAGGACCATACCCTTAGCATAGCGAAATGAGAGATGATCTGCAGCCTGAATGGCCTGCATTTCTCCTTTCACGAGATAAGATTCACATTGCTTCGAGGAAGCAAGATGCAGCTCTCGGCAATTGACACACTTGGTCATAAAATATAGTGACTTTTCGTGTATGTCCTTGGAGCAACTTACACACACTTCGGGTAGACACGACTTTTCACCTCTACAAGAGCGATTCGTATAGCCCAAGCGGTTTAATCACACGCCCGAGCTTGAGTGTTTCGTGGTCTGCCGCCAAAAAAGCAATGTCTTCTTAGCAGTAGTCCACGAGTTCCATTGCATAAACCACTCATTTCACGAACTTCATGGCAGAGTGCAGCGTCACACTCACCGCCAAACCATTAAGTGTCGGCAGGACTTTAATCATGGCCATCTCGGAAGGGTCCTACCCATTCACCAGAAGACTCCTGTCCGTGAAACGCGTCACCTTCGACTCTCTACCAAACAAACCTATGCTCTCCTCTGATTGATTACGTTGTCTTTTGAAAATATTCTAACATTCGTGGAGCAAACAATCAGAAAGGGCTTGAAGTCAGGATGCTCAAAAACACCAGGTTAGTCTTAATGAGGGTTAGAATAGGTAATTGAGGCTCCACTCAACACACTTGCGGCTTTTTTTCTTTCTATAGGCCTCCTCACCTGACGGTGCTTCGGCTTCAGACTCGCCGATCTTGGCCTGATCACTTGCCGAAACAGCAGTGGACCCGTCCGCCACTGAAGGCCACGCCATGTGGGGACAGAGTAGGATGAGCAACCAACCCGCTTCTCTCCATCCCTGGAAGGATCCCCTTGGCCGGGCGGACGGCCTCAGCAGGATCATTTTCCGAAATGGATAAGTTCTTAGCTGCCAAAGGGGCACCAGCCGAGGAAAGATTCCCCTCTTCTCTCTGTGATTTCTCGGGCAACTGTGCAACGTGAAGCATAGCTTGCACAAGGTCGGACTCAGGTACGGTGTTAAGCACTAATTCCGGGTTCAAATCAATGGAAGATCCTGCCTTCTGCGGCTGAGTCATCTCTCTGATAATGTCCAGCTCAGTTGGGTAGGATTCATGTGGACATCTCGGCCCCAATATATCACGAATCACATTCGACCTACCTGGGCATCGACAGTATAGGCCTGCCTTTCACAACGAAACACGTCATTCTCGATCGCGCTCCCATTTCTCTACGAGCCAAAGGCTAAAATTATACCGAACGACCTGAGTCCAAGTCAAGTGGCCCATCCTTGGTTTCGGTACATTTCGTTTGGCACGAATACTCCCTCCAGTTAGTGTTACTACTAGAGGTTAAACTCCCCGTGGTTAAAGTTCCCCGAATAGCCACCCGATCCCCGTTTCATCTCTTAGAGCCTCGAACCCAAGCTCGGCTGAGACAAATCATCTGTGGCTACCCTGTCAGACATCCCAGTGTGCATATGTACAGAGGCTCGTATCGCCTCTCGACCACCCACCTACCCTCGTAGAGCTCGCCCTGAGTAGCTCTGTTAGTTCGGTCATTGTATACATCCAGTATCTCATTAATTATCATTCTGACCTATCATCAACTTTCTCTTATCTTTCCCTGAGGTATCATATTACTGTCTCACCGTTCTTTCTTTCATTTCATCCTGTCGTGATAAACCAGAATGGATTTCATTTGTCATTTAGTAATTTATTCCTTTAGATGTTATTTGTCCAGATATCTCTAACAAAAAATTTCTTGCATACATATACTTTCCAAGTTTCTCTAGAGAAGAAATAGTAGAGCTAAGTATTAACAATCATATATATATATACATTCTGACAAGAACTTTATATAATCTATTTAAATCTCTAGTTTCTTTACACACTCTTAATAATAAAAAATTCAGAAAGATATTTCTGTATATTTATTATAAAACCTACAAAATGATAAAGAGTTCTGTTAACAATACTTGGTTTGAAAAAAGGATTCTCAAGGACATCAAATTTCAGATGGGCTTTCAAAAAAAGTCTTGGTGCAAATATTGTGAACAGTTTGCTCTTCAGTAATATATGTGGGGGGAAAAGGGATATCAGGCTGTGGAACGACATTCATTGACAGAGAAGCATTTAAAAGAAGTAAAAACAAAGCTGCAACCATTGCAACTAAAACTGTCTGGGTATTCTTCTAATGTTAATGCTCCCAAAGTTGTATTGTATGTATGCTCCAAAAAGGTGATGCTGCTAAAGCTGAGCTAATTTGAACAATGAAAGTAGTAGCAACTGATTTTTCTTTATCCTCATATGACAATATTGGAGATACTTTTAAAGAAATGTTCCCAAATGGCTATCCTGACCTATTCTCTTTAAGCAGGAAAAAATCTACTTAATAACAGATGACTTAGAGCCTCATTTTGGTGAAATCTTGCAAAATGACTTATCTGATACTCCATAGCTTTTAATGAAACAACTAATAGTGCAGGGAAAAAGGAATTGCAAATTACTGCTCAAAAAGTAGTGATAGAGTATTATCGAAACACTTGGCTTGCTATTTTGTAGGTAAAGCAACAAGTGAAATAATTGTAGAGAATTTGTTAAAAGCCATTGAAGCAATGAACCTCTCTTTAAAAAAAATAATTATGCTTGGTAGAGATGGCCCTGATGTAAATGAAAAAGTATATAGATTAAACAATGAAGAAGTTCTTAGTGTATGAAATAAAAAAACTATTAGACATTGGATCTTGTAACATCCATTATGCATAATGCCCTTTCTAAAAGGTTTAGCTGTGTATGGAAAAGACACCTGAATTATATTTGATTTATTAACCTTTTTTGATGTTTTTCCAAAAGGATGGGAATCATTTAAAAACATACAAGATGAGTTTCACTAACCAAACCATAAATTTATAAAACATTGTACAACAAGATAGATTAATTGATGATAATTCTAGGTTAAGGGAAGTAGTGTTGAATACCATTAATGTGAACAGGGAAATAATTAAATGGCTTATATTGGAGTTAAATACTAGTAAGTCATCAGACTCAGACAACATTCATTCTAGGTTACTCAAAGAAGGTGTAGATAGTATTGCAGTAGCTCTTGAGAAGATATATACTAGATCACTAGAGTTTGGAGAAAAAACTAATGATTGGAAATTAGCAAATCAAGTGCCAATTTTTAAAAGGGAAGTAAAGATGACCCGAATAAATTTAGGCCCGTAAGATTAACTTTTATCGTTTTTAAAATTATTGAGAAGATAGTTAAGAAGGGGATTTCTGACCATCTAGAGTGTGGTAGGTTAATAAATGATGCTCAGCATGGGTTTAGAAGAGGTAGGTCGTGTTTAACAAATTTACTGGATTTTATGGATTATGTTACTAAGCAATTAGATAAGTGAGAGAGTGTTGATGTAATTTACTTAGATTTTAGCAAAGCTTTTGATAAGGTTCCATATAGGAGACTAGTTCACAAATTAAAAATGCAAGGGATATATGGTAAAGTTTTGAAATGGATAACTGAATGGCTGAAAGACATGAAACAGAGAGTTGTGCTGAATGGGGAGAGGTCACAGTGGAAGGACGTTATCAGTGGTGTACCTCAGGGATCCATTTCAGACCCTTTATTATTCATAGTTTATATAAATGATCTTGGCGAGGCTGTAAATAGCAAAGTGTCAATTTTTGCTAATCAAACTAAATTGGCAGCTGTAGTCAAAGAAGTTGAGGGTAGTTTTAAAGTACAGAGTGACTTAAATAAGTTATTAGCTTAGGCTCAGAAGTAGCAGATGACTTTTAACCTTAAAAAATGAAAAGTTCTTAACATTGGAAGGGATAATAGGGAATTTAGCTATGAAATGGATGGGCATTGGCTAAATTCAGTTGAGGATGAGAAAGACTTAGGCGTAGTAGTAGATAGGTCACTGAAGTTTTCAATTTAGTGTATTGAGGTGAAAAATAAGGCAAATAGGGTGCTAGGATACATTAAGAGGAATGTTAGCTACAAGAGTAAAGAGGTTATCCTTAAACTCTACAACTCGTATGTTAGCCCACATTTAAAGTACTGTATACAAGCATGGTGACCACATTTTAGACATGACCTCAACATGCTAGAGTCAGTACAAAGGAGGGCAACAAAAATAATACCTTCCCTGAAACACCTTGAATATGAAGATAGACTGAGCGTACTAAATATGTTCTCATTTGAGAGAAGATCTGCGAGGGGAGATATGATTAAACTTTTTAAAATCTGTTCTGGGGTGGATAAGTTGGATTTTAGGAAGTTATTTGAGTTGGAATGTAGTAATACGTCTAGGGGTCATCACTTAAAAATTAAGAAACAGAGGTGCAGTTTGGATGTTAGAAAATGTTTTTTCACTAATAGAGTGGTAGATTATTGGAATAGTTTGCCATCTGAGACAGTCCAAACTTGAATGTATTCAAACTCAGAGGAGAGGGAGGGTTAACTTTTGGGGGTATTCTGGACTCATTCCTTTCGATGCAGTTTTTTATTGTTGTATACATATTATGATTGATTTAGATTTTGACGAGTCTTGATGATGATGCTCTTTGTTTTTGACACATTCCTGTGTATGATTCAAATTGTATATTGTAGATGCATAATCCGACACAATCCTATGGATGCATTTTGTAGGTGGGTTTTGACTGATGCGGATGACCTTTGATAGGCACTTGTGGTTTTTGTCATCCGTGAAATTATGTTATGTTATGTTATGTTATTGCCTTTTTTCTATTTATTGTGTATAACTGACTAAATATTAAAGTATATTTTGTTCCTAATTTTTCCTAAGCCTCATAGCCCGCAGCCTTCATTGATTTAATATCAGCCAACTGCACTCAATCATTTGTATTTAAATCCTTCGCACTCGTTCAGTGAATTTGGAACTTAACTCCCCCATTTCTCTCCTCTCCCATCTCCGTCGTGCCCAGAGTTGAGTCAAGGTTACTCGTTGACCCTGAGCGTCCACGCCTATTGGATAGAAGTGACATATATGTCGGGGTTATTCTACGACATATATATATATATATATATATATATATATATATATATATATATATATATATATATATATATATATATATATATATATATATATGCGAATGTCTACATTCTGTCCTCACAGTTGGAATTTCCTGAAGTAGACCTTATCTATTTGGTTTTATATTTCATATCCTTTTTTGATAATATTTATTTATTTTGTGTCCTTTCGCTGTAGATGGGTGGAGCATTACTCTGTTTGGTTCTCATATATATATATATATATATATATATATATATATATATATATATATATATATATATATAACTGAATATAAAATAAAATGTTGCGAAATTGAATTTAAATAAAAAATAATAATGCTACAAACATTTCTTCGGGAAACTTCGATTCCTCTTTTCTAAAAAAGTTTCCGGAGGGAGATAGTTCCTTGAAAGTTTCTTTCTTTGAAAGTTGACGTCGCTAAAAATCGTTCCTTATTTAAGATTTGCCATGCCTTGAGCGCTGAAAATTTGAGTAAATGAAACAGACTGTTTGAAATTTTGCTATGCTCCGAGCTAGTTTGCAGCAAGAAATAACAATGCAAAAGATGGTTTGAATTTCTTTCAAGAGATTCATTCCTTTTTTCTATTATGCATTTGTCTTCTTGCACACTTTTTCACTGTTAAATGTTCTTTCGTATTTATTATCCTTTCAACAATTCTACTGTTCCTCCTATACTCAATTCCTCTGTTTGACGCAGCTTCCTTCCTTCTCTTCTCAACTGTTGATATCGGCCTATCCTTAATTATTGCCCTGTATTGTTCTAAGTATGCGATTTTCGTTGTACGTACAATAATTGCAGTGTAGCAGTGTATCAGTACTTGAACGTGGAGAGCTTCATACAAAAATATCAATCATTATTATTATTACTTTTTGAAATCTAAACATTTGTATACTTATTACTTGAGTTTTGTGCCTTCTGTCGTGGTATACGGCCGAGTATGTATGTACTTTTGTTCCGTACAGGAATAGCTCATTCCTTTTATTTCTAAGAGTGCTATATTTTTATTTATCTTTTGATTTGATTCTTAAACCAAGGATGATTCGTAATATTATATATTTATTGTCATATGCATCGTTTCGATAATTTAATCAAACAACTAGAGCAAAAATATACATTTAATTACATAAAGAAATGAAGTAATTAAACTTTAAATATACTAAGGCTATAATAAGAGGATCTAAGTAAAAATTAATACTACCAATGAGTACTACTCGATGGTTGACGCTAAAATTCACTTTAGTCCGGAATGTTAACGGAAGAACATAAAAAAGATGGAATCCTTCTACCTTTAAACTAAGTGCGAGGCGGGCGTGGGATGACCTTGAACGAGAATCTCGTTGAGGAGGTGAAGGTTGTTGCGGACGTGAGGCTGACTGGAGAAAACCGGTGACAGTCTCTCTGAGCGTGGTGGAGGTTATTCGAGAATAACAGCTGACTTCGAGGTGAGTGAGGAGGGGCGCGTGGCGATGCTTCTTGACTTGACGGTATAAGCGAGGGGATAGTGGAAGTACGATTATTCCAATCCTTGAGTTTTACTTGCGGTCTGCTCGATGATGAGACTTGACCAAGAGGTCAATCCTTTCTCGAGTAGAACTTCACTTTGGTATTCCTCAATGGTGAGGGATATCTCTAGTTTTATTTGAAAACTGAGATAGGGAGTTTCTCTGACGAGATTGGTATGAGAGTGCTTCTCTATATCGATGATCTACTCTTCGATGTGACTAAAAGAAACAGCCTTGGAAAGATAAATCCCGCTCAGTACCACTTTTTCTTCTTAATTCCCGGATTGACTCGATCGCTAACTTGATTCCCCCTTCTTTTCTTCAGATCGATCTATATATACCTCAATTATCCCCTGTGGAGAAAGGAAGGGAGATGAGTACCCACCTCTAAGCCTCTCTCTTAGGGCATCACTTTTCAATGTTGTGACCCTTAGTCCCTCTATTCTCTTATGGTTTACGTCGGAGAAAGTGAAATTTCATCTATTTGGCGAAAATAGACCTAAACAATAGGAAAGGACAGTGAGCCTGTACATAGTTTTTTATTCTAAAGGCTCTCCCATTATCCTTTGTTAATACTAACGGGCTACGAAATCGGGTGATGGTAATCCTTTTTTTGCGAGCCGTATCGAGGATTGTTTGGGTTACACAGTTGACGCTGTGTAACCGAACTAGCGTCTGTTTGGTCCTGGCGGTATTGGTTTCCCCACACATTCATACACTCAAGTATACATGCATTTAATTAACTTTTATCATCTAGCATACGTCATGGTCAATTGGAATTACACATATTTGAATGTTCGCCAATCTTTGCCTTCAAGTAGTTTCGGCCATTTTGCTTTCACTCTTCAATTTTATCCTACACCAACGTGTCATTGTCCGAATATCACTGAAAGATGGGAATTTATCGGTATACTTATAACCAAAGTACCACAACTCCGGTCACATCTGTTATTTACGATATCACCTTTCTGTTATAACATACACATGGAATTAAATAAAATAATTTGCTATGAACTTTGTACACCATCAGTTAAGCTTCAAAGTTTTCAATGTGACAAAAATTTTGCATTAAGACATTTTAAGAACTAAGATTTTTGTTAAGCAGAAAGAATACTTTTACCGTCCTCTGGCATGTACTTCAAAAAGGGGACTAAAGCCGGATAACGGCTGGTGGCCTAATAATGATTTATTATAAGAGCGCGACACAAAATGAGGTCAATAGGCAGGGCTGTCGCGGACCCTCTCCAGCCAGCTCGGCTAATGCGCTTCAATGTGTGAATCAAATGGGCGTAAAGCATCTGGAAAAGAGAAGAATAGTGGTCAAGGTCTTTAAAGAAAGGAGATTTCAGATGCTTGCTCTAAGTTAAATGAATATGAAAGGGAATGAAAAGTTTTTGTGGGATAAGGTAAATTGAGTATGAACAGGTGTAGATCAGGATAGAAGAATTAAAATAGGGCGTGGTAGAGCTTTTGAGTGATGAGTGCTATGATGCAATAGTTTTATATAAATGTGTGAGATTGAAAATTATGCGTGTGAAGTTGACATATGCAAAGGAAAAACTGTGAAAAGTTGCAGTATATGAACCATGTAATGATAGAAGTGAAGTTGAGAGAGAGAGAGGTTCTGGAAAGACTTGGGACGAGTAGCGGTGGATGGAATTGGTAATAGGTATCGGTCTAGGGTTGTAGAAGATATGAATGGAGAAATAGGTGAGAGAATGAGATATACGATAACTGGAGATTTTGCTACACCCGAGAAGAATGTAAATGGAAAGGTTGGTAGGGTTATGTGCTGAAAGGAACTTATTTTTCTTTCAGTCAAAACATTTGCAAGAATACTCATAGGTTGAGTAAAGTAGAGGAGCAGAGAGTTAAGAGTGAGATTGATCAATCCAGTATGAAAAAAAAATCCTGCAGGATATATTTGATGTGAAAGCTGCGAGAAGTATGAGGGGTGGAATTTTTGAGTACATGATTGTTCTATGTAAGGATAAATTTACTGGCGCATGGATGATAAACCATGGAGAAGATGGAAAAGAAAGAGAAAGAGAAAGGGACCTTTATCGAACCAGAAAGAAAGGGGAGAATATGAGATAGTGCTTGATAATAGAAAAGACGAATTAATTGTGGAATAGGAGTAAATGTTGAACAAATTTAAGGATGTGGGAGTAGGAAGTGCAAGATGATTGTGATTTGGTAGAACTGAAAGGAGGAAGCAAAATGCTAAATTGTGGATGGAAGATGGTTAGCGTTTAGTGGAAAAGAAAAATGAGTTGTACATGCAAATGTTTGATAGTGCCTAGAAAGAGATGAAAATAACTTTTTTAACTTACGTGGGTCTATTCTGCGACTCTCAGAAAGAAATCATTTAACTTAATTATGTAACTTATTTAAGTTTATATCAAAATGATCAATGATAAACAAAGAAAAAACAAGCAATGAAAAAAACAACACAAAACTGAACAAAAACAAATAATACTGAAAAACATAAAACAAATAAAATAGGAAAAACAGGGTCAGGTGTCGGAGGAGGGCTTACTCCCTCAGGCGCCCAAACATGCATCCAAACTTCAAACATCTACACACACAAACTATATACACTGGAGGCGTGCGCCTCCACCAGAAACTGAAAGTTCCTCAAGTCGGTGGGCATGCACCCTTCCTGAGTAAAAGGGACAGGCAATAGCAATCCCGTAGTCCCGGTAAAGGGGCAGGTAATTTAGGCGAAGATTTCCAAGATTGGAATACTCAACAAGAATGTGTCGGACAGTCTGGGCGACTGAACAATCGTTGGAGTCAGGTGCAAGGGAGTGCTCCATCAAATGACGCTGAACGCGATTTGGAGATGACAGATAAGTACTCGAATTCGTCTAGCCATTGGGGCGGAGGATATGTAGACGGGAACAGTCACAGCAAAATGGCGTGCAACTTTAGATTCCAGTCAGGCTCAACTTATCTTGATTGCCATATAACCTGAAGGGATGAGCTGATTCCCCCATGTAGTAAGGCTGGAAAAGATCAAAAGGCTAGTCTTGTCGTCCAGTTTGTGTACTTTTGACGGCCTTATAAGCTCGCTCATTTTCTACAATTCCTACATGTCCGGTAACCCAGCAAAAAATAATCTTGAAATCCTTCCTTCTAGTAGCAGATATGGCATTCGGGATACTGCGAACCAGAAAGGCAAAGATTTCAATATCTCGAGAGCAGTCAGTGCTCTCTGTGAGTCACCATTGATTACAATCTGGTCTCCGAACCAAGCATCTGAAGGTGACATAGAATGTCGCTGTCATGGTATGACATTACATTATATCGATACCATATTATATCTATATGGGAGGGACCAATAACTTAAAGGCGATCCGACAAGGGACGGAACGCCACGAGTTTCGATGCGCGGAACAGCGAGAAAGAGTGCAACGAGGTCAGGTAAAATTTGGACAATGGCGAAGCTCAAGGTTATTTAAAGAGGCATGTACAAAAATATAATTTTATTTACATAAAAATAAGAGAATTGAGGGGCAAAATTCCATCAGTAAACGAGGTGGGAATTGCAGAGTTATGCATCAGACTATGAAGTTAAAAAATAATGTATTACAGAAGGAGACTATTCAAATGAGGAGGATTAACTCAATTGGGTTGCTGAAGGAGGAGAGGGGTTGGCTAACGGAGGATTCCAGGTGAGACATCAGGGTAAGGCTTCACGGATGTCTTCTGTAGGCAATAAACGTCAGGCTAAGGCGCTCGGAGCTTCTTAGCGTTAAGTTAACATGATGACGGTTCTCCAAAGGAGGGGGGGAGGCGGTAACGTCCGATCCAGGGGAGAGTATTTCGGCCACCCTAAAATGAGGGGTGAACGAGGAGGGCTTCGACAGGAGTTGATGGATGGAGTCGGAAAAATCTCTCGGTGGCGATCGTCAAATGGAATTACCTCATTAGCTGTGGCTAATTCCAACACACAAAAAGTTCAGCCGTCACTTTGCTTTGTCATTCGCACCTGACTTGGAACTAGGGGAATCTTCTTGGGTCTAGGCAAGACTCCTCAACTCTGTGTCTCCCACATGGAAGACGAGCCGTATATATGTCCGAGGCTCCCCCCGCGGGGGTGGGGGAAACAGCGCTACTCTCGAATGGCCTCGACTCTTCACGCCGAGGCGATTTTAACCCGCGTAAAGGTGGTCCGTGGTGGACGCGGTTTGAGGCTACCGCTTGTGAATGGGCGGGGGGAGGCTTACCAATTTAAGCCTAACCAAATTCTAGAATCTTCTCTAGCGCATGTACTTCGTGCTGGAAAAGAAATTCCACGTGGAATTCCCCCACACATCTCCCATCCGAAAGATGATCTTTTACAGAGCAGTTGCGTATGAAAGGATCATCCCACCCGTCGAACTAGAATTATCAAGGGTCTAGGGAAATTCTGACCTGCTACGACAGGTGAACACAAAAGAATACGTGAATCTGAGCTCAGCGGGAAATTTACGGACATAAGCCTTTGACGGGTCAATTCTAGAGACAACTTAACTAGCACAATTTTAAACAAAAAAATCACAGGAGAACATTGGCGACATTTCAGTGGAACCCCCTCAAAAAAGGATGCAATTAAATATAGGCATGAATATGAAACTAATGACTAAAAACTTAGTGGACCCCAAAAAAATTATAATTAAGAACATTAATAAGATAATATATACAAAATTACGTTGCAACTAACTTGCAAAGAAAGTTTCAATTGTTATTGAATAAAGAGCTCATAGTAGAAATGCAATTGTATATTATCAACAAAAAGGATATGTTTCAAATCAGAAGACAAACAGAGAAAATTTAAAATGCAAAACTGTAGAAAATAATGCCTCAGTTCGAGAATATATACAAAACAACTTAAACAGAAGATGTACAACAAGAATCTTTCATAATACACTTCAATTTCATGAAAATACGCAATTAATTTGGGGACACCCGGTAATTTGATATTAGCCATCGATCAACATTTCAGCATAGATATAAATCGTATGCATCTACCACTACTTGTTTAAACTAATAAAGCTAATTTTGATATCGACTTGCGTTAATTGACATTTTTATCTTTATTTGTTTAAATGAAACAATAGAGTACAAAACTAATCCTTGCAACGATTTTCTAACTCAGAGAGAGGATCGAAATAATTTTTTAGAAAGAATACTGTTATTTAACACTAAATGGAAAGACTGATATTGTTGGAGTATCAGCAACCACCTCATGATGCGCCCATTCTGACTTTTTCTATTTCTCAGAAACGACAAGGGGCGGTGGTCTGTTTCCACTACAAAAGGCTTTCCTATTAAGTACATACTGAACTTGGTAGTATCCCAGACTATTGCCAAGGCCTTGTTCACAAAAAAAAATTATGATACAGCTACCTACCTCTGCTGTTTCTAAGCGAAAAAAAATTAAAATGGTCCTACGGGAATTAGGACACCAAAGACATTAACTCTTTTGGATTAATAACCAGGAGAGTCTCCCAAATTCAAACACAATAAGAAAAAAAATTAATAACTTGGGGTCCAACACAAAATCTAAATAGATTACGTTCCACTTCTCTTCAATTAACTTGAACTTGCCTTCTGCCAGTACAATACAAAAATTAAAATAAAAGGGATAGACGTGAATAACAAGGGAACTTCTAATGTCGAAATTAAAATGACACGGGTTCGTAAAAAACCCAAACACACTTGACACCAAAATTATATAATATGTATATTAATAAATATATATGTCGTGGTATGACATTACATTATATCGATACCATATTATTTCTATGTGGGAGGGACCAATAACTTAAAGGCGATCCGACAAGGGACGGAACGCCACGAGTTTCGATGCACGGAACAGCGAGAAAGAGTGCAACGAGGTCAGGTAAAATTTGGGCAATGGCAAAGCTCAAGGTTATTTAAAGAGGCATGTACAAAAATATAATTATATTTACACAAAAATAAGATAATTGAGGGGCTAAATTACATCGGTAAACGAGGGGGGAATTGCAGAGTTATGCATCAGACTATGAAGTTAAAAAATAATGTATTACAGAAGGAGACTATTCAAATGAGGAGGATTAACTCAATTGGGTTGCTGAAGGGACAGAGGGGTTGGCTTACGGAGGATTCCGGGTGAGACATCAGGGTAAGGCTTCACGGATGTCTTCTGTAGGCAATAAACGTCAGGCTAAGGCGCTCGGAGCTTCTTAGCGTTAAGTTAACATGATGACGGTTCTCCAAAGGAGGGGGGGAGGCGGTAACGTCCGGTCCAGAGGAGAGTATTTCGGCCACCTGAAACTGAGGGGCGAACGAGAAGTGCTTTGACAGGAGTTGATGAGTGGAGTCGGAAAAATCACTCGGTGTCGATCGTTAAATAAAATTACCTCACTGGCTGGGGCTAATTCCAACACACAAAAAGTTCAGCCGTCACTTTGCTTTGTCATTCGCACCTGACTTGGAACTAGGGGAATCTTCTTGGGTCCGGGTGAGACTCCTTAACTCTGTGTCTCCCACATGGAAGACGAGCTCTATATATGTCCGAGGCTCCCCCCGCGGGGGTGGGGGAAACAGCGCTACTCTCGAATGGCCTTGACTCTTCACGCCGAGGCGATTCTGACCCGCGTAAAGGTGGTCTGTGGTGGACGTGGTTCGCGGCTACCGCTTGTGGATGGGGGGAGGGAGCCTTACCAATTTAAGCCTAACCAAATTCTAGAATCTTCTCCGGCGCATGGACTTCGTGCTGGAAAACAAATTCCACGTGGAATTCCCCCACAGTCGAGATCGGCCGTGAATGAAATAATAGCCGTTGACGTATAAACGAGACGTCAAGTCTGCGTGTACAAGTTTATAATGCACTTTACACGGCGAAAATCGAGCAATATCTCCCCAACTTAGAAAATTGAGGCTGTCAATAGGGGCTCGTTCGTCAGGCACCCGCAGCCAAACGGAGACCAGTGTGGTGGATTGAGTCCAACTTCGACAATTCATGCTTGGCAATGGATGCGTTAAATTCGAATCCGTAGTTAGCTTCAAATGAACAAAGGAAAGGCCGAATAGTAGACAATTAATCGCATCAACACCCCAAGTGCTCAAAGTTAAGGAACGGAAAATGCCCATACCGCTGATAAAAGAGGCTTAAAGCGTGCGAAAATAGGTGTCCCAGATGAGCTGTTGGTCAAAACATCTGCAAGGAAATGATGCTCCTCTACGACCTCTATGCAAGCCCCATATAACAGCACGTCTAAGTTAGAATAAAGCCATTTATGGCTGCAAAACGATTCGGCATGGCTAGAGATGCGTTTCAGACTCTATTGTAGCTGTTGCTCCAGAGTAGGCATCTGATCCATAACAAAAGAAATCGAAAGGTCCTCTACGTAGAGCGTAGCGAGAACACCCGGTAGAACCTTGCTGATAGAATTGATACTCAAGACAAAGAGTTAAATTAAGGACACTTCCCTGTGGGATGCTATTCTCTTGTGCTTTTGGTATGAAGAGAGCTCCTCCTACCCGTCTGAGGAAGATATGAAGATTGAGAAGCGAATCATTGCTCCCTGTCGTGGAGGGCCTCCTTATATCCCTATTAGCATGAGATATTGTAAGCCTTCCCAGATCAAAAAATACCATAGCGAAATGTCATCCATAAAGTAAGGATACGCACATTGCATTTTCCAGCCAAAGCAGATCATTCAAATTGGAGTGGTACTCACAAAAACTGCATTGTAGTTAGCTTCAAATGAACAAAGAAATGGTAGAATAGTAGAGAATATGGGCATCCCAGATGAGTTGTCGGCTATCCAAGAAAAAGAAAATCTAATGTTAAGTAATTTTTCTATCAAAGGGCACACCTAGTAAATTTGGTGTAAACCAGCCAGAATAGTGATTTCTTGCTTCCTTGCGAAAAAAACTGCATTCGCCAGGACTCTGGGAGTGTTCAGTCCATCCAAACCATGTGAAACGAAGCTAGTAAAAAGGCTCTATCTCACTCATCCAAATTTATGAGCAGAACGTACTGGATAGTTTCGGGAGAAGGGGCGGTATCTGCATATGAAGCTTGGACAGAAAGAATCTCTTTCCATAAACAGTAGATTAAAGGGTTTTTCGGCTTCTAGAGGTAAATCTAGTTGTCGGACTTCAACAATTCAACGACGTTCTATAAATTATGGTGGAGCAGCATGTCGGCTAGATAATGCGAAGAAAGTGTCCACCAAGGACGTATATCATTCGGACGACTACCAAAGAACTCGACAGCGTGCAAAACGGGCAGATATTCTAGGAATGATAGTCAGACATAATGCTCTGAAGGTTACGAAGACAAAATATGACCTCATTAACCGACCTAAATTTCATGACTAGGCGGCTCTTTATTCACCTGCATCAAACATTGGTGTAGCCATGTTTATACAAAAAAGAAAATAATGAATGTAAAGTAGATTACATTAGTTACCATTTCCTTAGGAGGTAGAGGGAAAAGGCTCCATAGGATCAGAAAATTCCTGAATGTGATCATTCACACATATTCTGCCTGCGGATGTGAGCTAACATCGGACTTAACAACGCGACCCGCCGCATATGGAGATATTTACCTTCCGCTCTAACCAATAAATGATGGATCTCGCATAGCCACATTATATTTACACATGAAGCGTGAGAGTCAGCATTCCAGCAATCTCCGTACTTAATAATTCACCTAACCTTTGGGCTTTCAGCACTCGCAGCAGATAAAGACCTCGCGGTGTATCATACCAGGTTGTGGAAAGAAAGAGATAGACCAATGTATGTAGTAAAGAGGAATAAGAATATGTGGGCAACGAAGAAGTAAGGTTGGTGACCATCTATCATTTTCATACCACGATACTGGTAGCGGGGGAGCGTTCCTGCCTTCCAGGTTTCAGTTGCAGGAGCGTTGCCCCCGGCTTCACCATCCACCCTTTTACCGGTCAGAATTCAGTAAGGAGAGATTTAAAAGGAAAGCAGGGAATGTAGAGAAGATAAAAAATAGCGGTAGAACTGCAAAGGTGTAGGCACTCGGCCTTAAGGGGGTGTCAGATGGGGCTTAACTGCGGGCACTTAGGCTCGGAGAACGTGCTGCTCCTTCAGATAACAGTTGTAACAGTCGATACAGGATGAGGGCGAGTAATAACGTTGTAAATTCAGCATTTGTCAAAAAGATGAATGCAGATTCCGATAGAAACAGGAAGCTATTATAAAGCAGTAGTTATATGAACACCAAGGACAAGAATGACAGAGTACTTGTGAACAGTGAGAAGTCCAAATTAAATAGCGAGAAAACCTTGATAAGATGTACGATGTAGGATTCGAGGATGATGCAAATGTAAATATGATTGGCTTTGTGTGTGTAAATCGAGTGTTGTATTGGGGTGTGGAAGAAATAAGTATATAAGAGGTTGTTTGTGCTGTAAGGTGTCTAAAAAATGGGTAGGCAGCTAAAGTAGATACATAGGCTGAGATGCTAAAAATGGTGGGAATTTTGTTAATGAATTCGTATGCTGGTTGTGTTAGGCTGGGAGAGGCTAAACAATGCAGAAAAGAGCACTGTAATTTTATTTTTGAAAAAAAATAGAGTGGGATGTAAAACCCGAGCTCCTGGTGTCACACTTTACCGAGTGTGCAGTTTTAAGTCGCTAGAGTGCATTGTAAAATATATGGTAAGTGCTAAGGGTTTGACATTGGAAGGGATGATTTGTGTGCGAAAAGTGGATAAAGTAAGGAATGGCTGTCTGAACGATGTTTATGGTGTGAAAAGGGCGTAACACCCTGAACTTATTCTTCTATATTTTTTTTAACAAAATATACGAGAATGAGTTTCAGTGTGTTAGAATCATCTGAAGAGCGAGTAAAGGTGGATTGACATGTGCATGTATGGGTGAAAAGGAAAAGGCTGACCGGAGAGGAAGTGGATGATAACGTCTATAAGATTCAATGGAGAAGTTGTAAGGAGCGTGCCTGGGGCGTTCTGATCACGGATGAACCCTGACTGGACGATATGCTACAGTACGTAAATCCTAATCTCTATGAAGGGCTTTCAGCATTCACAAACTGATGTGTAGCTTAGTGGTTAATAGGGTACACAGAGGGCGTTTTAGCGGGTTTGGACTGCGCTACGCTATTGAAGAGAGCTGCCTTCCACGAATGCCCCTCATATCCGTTGATAAAGGACGAAATTTGGAAAGAATTCCTACTTCCTTCCACTTCGGATTTTCATCACGAAGAATAGCAATTAAAGAAGAAGAATCACGCATTAAAAGCGACGTATAAGGCTCAGTGCTCTATATGAGCGCGCGCGTGAGTTGAGTTCTTTCGACGACAACGGGAAATTCTACGCTCCAACCTCCTCTCAAAGCAAATTTTCTCCCGATTCAGCAGCACATCTCGGGTTTTAAATAAGTTCTCTATTATTTAAAGCCTGTAGAGACTAACAACTCCTGACGTGTCCGAATCCAGATAGGTATCTATGCAAGGGAGCGATGTTAGACAGCTGGGCCATGTTAAACATAAGCATGGGGCGGGGCACACGAATAAAAATTCGAGAATAACTTATAGGTCACACGTTCTCAAGATAAGGGTCTGGTAGGGTCATCGAAAAAGACCCGTCTCATAGGCTGCCATGAAAGACTCATGAATTGTTTATACATCAAAAGAAGGCGAGATGGACTTATTTTAATTTCATTTTCACCCCATCAAGGTGGAGTAGCTTGAGAATATGTATTCTCCGCGCCAAACCGAAACCATATACAACGACTAGAATACACAAAAAACAGCATTAGTACCGTTTTTAACACTAAAAACACGGCGTAGGTCGATAAGGTGCGATTTGTGGTGTGGCAGGTATTGAAGGTTTATAAGGGTGTATTGGAGTTGTGGGAAGTAGGCCTAGTCTTAGTCTTCCAGTCAAGTTTGCTCTGACTCCCAAATTTTCTCACACAGAATATGCTTCTAAGCTGGGTTCTACAAAGTGCCTTGGTAATCAAGGGTTGAAAGATAAGGATTCGAAAGGAAAGCGGCAATAAGTAGGCTTTATTCTTAGCTTAGGCCTACCTAAAATTGGAGTATGCGAAATATTTCGAGTCCTACGCGGCTGTGTGTAGGTTTTCCGTTAATGTTAGGTAGCTGGGGCTAAGGAGGCAGGACTTAAGCCCGTATATATAGGCCCCTCCCTTCCAGCGGGCGTAATCTCTTTTCTCTCTAATCTAGGCGCAGGGTAAAGCTAATGATCATAAATATGTTCGTTAGTTCCTTTGTTGAATGTTAAGCGGAATCACAAGAGGTTTGTGCGTTTAATGAAATTACATACATTTTTTCCAAGCTGGGCTGACACCCAATATCAGTAAGACCGGTCAAAGCACATACTGCCATGTATTTGATCGGCTTGCCCTTGTTATCTATAATTGAGATCGTTTCGTCTTGCAGCTGTTTCCTGGCGTACGTATGTTTATGTGACCTTGTGGGAACTTTGGCTATCCACTTTCTTATTTCATGGTTCCCTTAATAAATATACAATTGTGATATAAATATTTCTCCCTATTTTAAATTGGTTTACTACATATTACATGGCATATTATCTCAGCAATTAATGTGTGTACCCAATTTGAGGATTTCATACGTCGAACTAGGCATTATTTGTGCGATTTCTAGCTGGGCCTACCTTATCTTGCAATTTGGGTGCCACAGGCCTACTTTACATTCCAATATGGGTGCTACAAAACTCCCCCTCGAGTTATATAGTAACATATACAAAGACCTAATATGTATCGACTCGAAGTAAACAATTTGTAGCATTAATAACGCTGCACTCTTACAGAGCTTTTATATATATTTTATATATATATATATATATATATATATATATATATATATATATATATATATATATATATATATACTTAACAATTCGGGGAATTTAACTAGTTCGTATGATTACACTATATGTTCAAATATAATACACGAAATATACACTTTGGTTCGCAGGAGAGATATTATGTACAAAATATCTAGGTGTGCGAACAATTTACCTATTTTCCTTTATTATCATAGATCGGGGCAATGAAATGACCATAGCCGGATTCAATATAGAAGAATGATTAGTTGCAACACATGAATTTTAGAATGACAGCAATCCTGCGATTCTTTGTTTCAAACCATGTTAAATGCCAATTGGGTTAACATTTAGGGGTATGGATGCCCGAGCTGCAGATCCTATACTGCGAACAAACCTCACACAGTCATACCTTTATTACCTGTTCCCATCTTTGTTCTGTAAACGCACGTACTATTTTATACATTTTTTCACTAATCCTCCTAGATCTATTCGTTTAACAGGCTCTTACCCCCATCAAAATATTCCTATTAAAGGAATGGACTTAATTTAAAGCCATGGAAAAGACACAACTGCGAAGAATCAAGTGAAATAAGTTAATAAAAGCAGAAATTAAGAATTAAAGCAAATAGAAACTATCATTGATGTTCTTGGTCTTGTTGGCTTTTTCCCACCTGGGGTCGCCGTTCTTAATGACTCATTTCATTTGGTAAAACCCTCATCCATTAATGTTTTGGCAGAAACTTTACAGACGGATGAACTTACTGGCTCTAACCCTCCCTATTTATTCGGGCTTGGGACCTGCATTGATTTGGGTTAGCCTGCCCCCGGTGTCTACGTAAGCTTCCAATGATTTGCATATTTCCTTCTAATGCCTTTACATTAAGTATTTACTAACGGCAGCTAATTGCAGCTAAGTACAATTTCATGAATATAAGGAAATGATATTGGATTACAGTTACTCTCACGGACAGCAATGCAATTGGACTGTAAAAATCAGCAACCCAGTATCCCTGAAGCAGCTTACCTTCACTTACTTATGTTTTTTGGAGCTGCTTGTCATCCCACACTGAGACAGGTTAGATTAAGTTACAATAGAAATAAATAAACAAGAACCGTTTCTTGCTCTCTGTGGAACAATCGCTAGTTAATTTCAATTCACTGCATTTGTTATAATTATTTGTCATTTAATAGTGGCATCTTACGGTCGTGTATTTCCGGAATTTGTCTCAATATATGCTATGTTGACTGATTCAGTTTTTTTAGCCCCTACAAACAAACTTCTCGCGCAGCCAGCGCCCCCTCGCAATCCCATCATTGCGACCCCTGTTAACCTCACGCCGTTTAATGCCTACTTAATCTAGGCGCACGGGAGAGGTGCATGAATTGTCATCCATGCAAAGTTCGCTGTCACCCTTGCTCCACGCCAACTGCCAGCTTTTAAGTCAACCTCCAAGAAGCTATTCATCCAGGCGAGCTGCAAGCTTCCTGGCTTGAGGCAACAAGAATAATTTCAACCTAACCTTGTCAATAAATAATATTATTTGTGAACGTGTTTGCATAATCAACCGGTTCATATCTGTCTCAGTAGCCGATCTTGCAAGCTTATTTTTGGATCTCTTAAACATTAACAACTGAATCCGAGGCTGCTGATCTTTCCCACCTCCTGCATTTGATCGTAATAATTAGAAAGGAATGCAATTGAGTAAGAAATTGGCTACCGTTGTTAGCGAAGTTGGATCTTGATTATCGCTATCGTCGGGTGTGTTGTAGTCACTGCTAATTTTTGAAATGCTGTAGGAGTGAGAAAATACTGGGATAGTAAATACTCACGGAAATCAAAGGGAGTAGAGAAATATCAAGTCAATCAAGGCGACATTCTGCTTTAGAGAAGTCATCCTGTGTAAGAGAAAGAAAGCTTCAAGTAGAGGTGATACCATTGATAGAAGGCAGGTAGCAGAAGAATTGACAGGCGATGAACTTTGCTCTGATAAAGAATAATTCGAGTAATTGGGAGTTTTCCGTGGGACTAGATTATGGTGACAACGAAGGAACGACAGTTGAAAATAGTCTGATGGTGATTTGTTACTAAACTTACAGGTCTATTCCTAGTCTGATAATGATCTGGGCCTTTTGTCTCTGGTCAGTTCATTATAGCATAACAAATAATACGCAACTACTTTATAATTGCCATAGTAGACAAACAAGGGCCAGACAAGGATATCTCGTTTGCCTCCTTCATTTACGAAGCATCCTCCCCGTAAGGGGCGCAGCGATTTGCTTTCCTGGCCGCCGTGCTGAAGGGACTCAGCGCCACGTCCGGCCACAGCTTAGCCTATTATTATTCTTTCTGACACCCTTTCCTTTTGCCTTACTTCCTCACTCTGCATACAGTCTCTACTGCAACTTTCTCTGATCGGCCTCTAATTTCACAGGGTAGATACTAATCAGTTTTTTCTCATCCAACCATCCCAGATCGGGACTGAGGTGGGAGGGGACTAGTCCCCCTCACCCCTGAGAACTGGTTTTGGGAGGTGAGTTTTTAACAACCTGCTTAACCCCAATCTCACCGTCACCTTCCTAACACCCCCTTTCTCTCTCCTTTTCACAGAGTATCGACTTTACGCCGTATCTAAGGTATGGCCGCCATGCTAATGGGCTGCCAGGTTACTAGGCGGGAGGAGTGGGCGCCAATGGCGGCAGCTGGCTTTGCCGGCCCCATATTCACACCTCGCAGAGCGGGATACTGCATGCGGTGATGATCGTTTGCGTCCGTTACTAAAAAAGGGGTCACTATGACCAATGATGAATTAAAAAAGATCCTTTACCTTTCCCTCAACCATCGTCGGAGTCGCCCTTGGGCAGCTCCCCTGAAAACAATGGAGGTCCTCTACCCTTGTTCTTGGTCATGTGACCCTCCAAATTTCTTCTACCGGAGAGGAGGCTTACTCTTCTTCTTTGCCTACATGTGTAGGGGACTCCCTCTCACCTCCTTCTCTGGAGGAGCCCTTGGTTGCCTCCCTCTTTCCAGTGGCAGTCCCTCCTTTTCTTTCACAAGGGACTGCCAAGAAAGCACGCAGGTGGCTTAAAATTGACCGCTCCAGGTTGGAGCGCGTCGATAAGGCACCGAGTCGTTAGACTCACATGAGGCAACACTCCTGAAGAGGTTGCGAGGCCATCTTCGGGATTCCCATACCTAGTAGTAGGCTGGGTGTCTCGAAGTCGGTTGATCCTTGAAAGGATGGACCCCCGCCTGCGAAGCCGACCCGCTCCCCTAAGGTTTCAAGGTGGAGGGAGGAAAAGACTCGCGAGCCCGACCTCCCCCGATAAGTGCTCGAAGGCGACAGCGCCTTCAGCCCATTGTCCGGCCAAAAGCACTCGGTGTTCTGCCTCCCGGAAGCGTACGACCATTCCCGTGAGGTTCTTCTCTTTGAAGAGGGCCCCCGCATCTCCTCCGAGCTAGGCCTGGAGGCCATATTCCTTCAATAGAATTGCCTTGGACTCCGAGACAACTGGAGGATCCGCTGAGGTTCTTCTCCCCCCGTTCCCCGTTAGCTATCTTTTTGCAGTGGACCATGCTGGGCACGGCCGCCCTGCCAGCCCTCACGGGGTATAAAGGTTTTGCAACCCCACCACCACGGGATGGGGCTGGGCAGCAAGATGTGCGTTTGCACTCGGCATGATGTCTCCGTTCTCTTCTGTTTTTTGCGGTTTGCTGGATTCATTTTATTATTCTTTCGCGTTCATGAAAGATTTATACAAAAAAAAAATCCGAATAAACAACCTTTTTAAGTTACGCTTCGCAAGGTTGATCGGGACTACGAAAGAGAGAAATTAATATTTAAGGATGTTTCCTCGCCGCGAGGCGATATCTATAAATTTCTCTCTCTTTCATAGTCCCGATCGACCTTGCAAAGCCTGTATATTCGGAAGATTTATTGTCTTCCGCGTAGCCGAGTGATCTAAGGGATGTTTTAATTGAGGTCAAAGAGGTTGCTCACTGCCTCAGTGTGCACGGTTTGAATCCCACCCTTGTACGGAACTTTTGTGAATTAGGAAATAACATTTCCGAAGAAAAATTATCCTGTTTTTCAGTTTCTTGCGTTTTGCTGCTGGATTCATTTCATCATTCTTTCGCGTTCATAAAAGATATATATATATATATATATATATATATATATATATATATATATATATATATATATATATCGAAAAAAAGTACAGTAACTTACATGTAAATGCAAGAAAGAAACCATAGTGATAGGATCAATTTATTCGCGAAACCAGGTTTCGACGGAAACCTCCGTCACCGTAAATCGCTGAAAGATTAATGTAATACAAGAGATGCATAACTTCTGTAGATCAAATTTATAAGTCGGAATCTGATTAGGGGGAGCGGTATGGGGGAGCAGCGGCATTTTTGAGTAAAGGAAGTATAAATCTTTTACTTATCAAGGGATTAGTGTTGAATTGGCCATTGGAAGTATTTAAGTTTGGAATTTCATTTATAAGCACCGAATAAATTAGAGGCTTATTTATATAATTGTGAGAATTAGCGATTATTTTTGCATTATTAATGTCAATTGAATAGTTTTCATTTAGCATGTGGAGAAACAAACTAGAAGAGAGAGATCCAGGTCGGATATCGCATTTATTTTCCTTTATTGTCTTGGAAAATCGACTGCTTTCGCCAATATATATTCGATTGCAAACTTTGCAAGGGATATAATAAACTTCCTATACTTTATTAACTATTTCGGATTGTTTTTTCGTATTGAAAGACAACATTTATGTTGTCTACACGTGCTAACTTTTTTAAAATTAATTAATTGTGGCGAGAATGGGACTAACATATAATAATTTTCACATACTTTTTCCTTAGGAATAGATATAACCATCTTTTACTTACCAACATTATGTGGGAGAGTGATCGACGATGAATGAGCATGGATGAACCCATCACTATTTGGAAACGATAACCACACACCAACATCCAGCTCCAGCCAGAATCCAGTTTGCCCACCACGCAAGGTCTTAATACTAGCCGCATAGATAACAACTCACTCGGGCTGTAACTTCTTACCCTGAGTCAAGCGGGTGTGAACGATTATCGAGAGAACAGCCGGAGTGCCCAAATTGCCACTGATATATATATATATATATATATATATATATATATATATATATATATATATATATATATATATATATATATATATATATATATATATATATATTACAAGAGAAAGAAAATGAGCAAATGAGATAAGAAACTGGAATTTTTTAAAGGCAAGAGAAAGGGACATTAGAAGAACCCAGAATCAAAGAGAGCAGAGGGCGGCACAGTGAAAGCGATCCTTTACCGAGAAGACAGAAATAACGCCAGGAGAAAAAAGTTTTTTAAAAGGTTCACTGTCCATGTCACATACAAAGAAAGCAACTACAGGATCTGCGGGTGATAATACAACCACCACAGGGCTACGCCATTTTTATTTTCTGTCTTTCAAATAAAATTTGAAGACAGAAAGAAAGATGCAGAAACCTTGTTTAGCTGACAAAAAATACATATAGTAAAAGAGGAATAAGAATTGGACGCGAATGAGCAAATGAAACAAATAAACCGGGAAAGCATCTGACCGGCAATCAGCAGACCCGGGTTCGAGTCCCGGCCAGGAATTCAAAACTTTTTTCCCCTGGCGTTATTTCTGTCTTCTCGGTAAAGGATCGCCTTCACTGTTTCGCCCTCTGCTCCCTTTGATTCTAGATTCTTCTAATGTCCCTCTCTCTTGCCTTTAAAAAACCCCCCTCCGGTTTCTTGTCTCATTCGCGTCCAATTCTTATTCCTCTTGTACTATATGTATTTATAGTCAGCTACACCAGGTTTCGGCTTCTTTCTTTCTGTCTTCAAATTTTATTTGAAAGACAGAAAATAAAAATGGCATAGCCCTGTGGTGGTTGTATTATTACCCGCAGATCCTGTAGTTGCTTTGTTTGTATATATATATATATATATATATATATATATATATATATATATATATATGTGTGTGTTGTTCTACTTCACTTCTCTTAGGAAGGCAGGTGTTTTGATAGCTAACTCTGCGGGAACTATAGATGGGGAGTTAGTGAATAATAGGAATTCGACAGCAAAAAAAGGAAAGGGTATTATTTATCAAATACCCTGTGATGTATGCAACCACAGTTATTATGGTGAGTCAAGAAGAGATATTAAGACTAGGATTAATGAGCATAAGAGGAACTTAGAGCCCATAAAACATCAAACGCAATGGTAGTACATGCCGATGAATACGGTCATTTGTCTAATTGGGGTAGGATCAAAGTAATTACTAAGCGGCGCATATTATCTCCAACAAGTCAACCATTCACCGAGAGGGGTTCTTCCGGTTGGCCAATGGTGCAGCTAGGGTCATAAGAAATGAAGAGGAAAGGTCAGAATACAATAACATCAACCGACCAACTCGAAGAAGCCGACTGAGGACGAGTTGCCGTGACCCGGGATGACATCTGACTACATATAGAGAGAGCGATCTCCTTTCCTCTGCAGTTCTGTTCTGAAAAAGCTGTATGGTGAAACGTCAAAAAAGAACCACACAGTGTTTCCGGATTTTTACTTCATCCACTCATTCTCTCTCTCTCTCTCTCTCTCTCTCTCTCTCTATATATATATATATATATATATATATATATATATATATATATATATATCTGCCCACGTACAACAAAAGGACACAAAACAAGGGTAGGTGGGAAAAATAGAAAAAAACTAAAATATAATAACCATATATATATATATATATATATATATATATATATATATATATATATATATATATATTATGGTTAATGTTGGGTTTGTGCCCACCGGCAACTTTTGTGGGGGCTCTGTTATAAATATATTTTTTAAAAATACCCAAATGCTATATTTCTAATTATTATGTTATGGCGAAAAATAGATTGGCCGACATCATGGGTGGCATATTGTAAATTTTGAATCACAGTATAGTGTATTATATATTATTTTAAAGCGATTTTTTTCTTAATTAAAATATGATATTGACATTTTATATTAATTAATTTTAAAGAAAATATGATTAATTTAAATAGCATTCTGGGGTCAGGCTTATATGTCTGAAGTCAAGGAATGCGGGAGAAAAACTAGAGGCCTAACGAAATTTAGCAATCGCCTTCTGAATTCGAATCTAAGGTTAGGCTTTCGAATTTGGATTGAGTTCAGGAGGGATTATTATTAGCGGTAGGTGGACGGGAGTAAGGCAAGATGAATTGTGCATGTGTTTAAATATTTAATTTCAGTTGTTTTTCATTAAACTCTACTACAAGAATATCATGAGCACAGCCTAAAAAATAGATGAAAGAGTTATAAAGGAAATCATAAACAGAGGAGTTAAAGCAACACCAAATGAGAATAATGTATCACTCATAATTTGCTAGAATAACAAACACGCCTCCAATCTCACACTGAGAAACAAACAGGACCTCTCCTACAACCCAAGCAGAGAAGTCACCTGATATATGAATATACTTGTAAAATGGGAGACTGTTACCTCCAACTTCATTCATATATAGGAATGACCGAAAAAAAACTAACAACGGTACCCCAGGACACATACGATGGAAAAACATGGAAGACAATTTGACCGGAAGTCACTTGAAGAGAAAACCGAAATCTTAGCACACGCTCCAAACCGACGACAGTTGCTTATATTAGAGGCCATATACTTAAAAGGAAAAACAGCTGAAATTAAATATTCAAACAAATAACAATTCTTCTTGCCTTCCTCCCGCCCACCTGTCCCTAATAATAATCTCTACCCATTTTAATCCTGTGACCATTGTAGGGTCTCAACCATTTGCATTTACTTTCACATGTTTAAAGAAATTCCATTTCCATTTCACCCTAATTTCCCTCTATTTCTCATTATTGTTAAATTGCTAATGAATTCTCTTATATTCTTAGGAACCAGAAGATAAGCGCACAAGTTCGAAACGTTGTTAATTTGAATCAATGGATTTAGAAAAATGATTGGATTATTTTTTGTCATTGGCTCCATCTCGAAAATTAAATTGAGCCTCGACGGCAAATCGCCCCATCGCCTAATAATAATAATATATATATATATATATATATATATATATATATATATATATATATATATATATATATATATATATATATATATATATATATTCCTTACTATTGTAAGATACAACGTGCCCCCTCGGCTGGGTAAAAACGTTCAGGTGTACTGCAATGACAAATTTAAGATTAAAATACTCAATTGATGCAGTATTAGAGGAGTGTTAAATTGGGTTATCAGATGCAGTCACTTACTTATCGTGGAAATAAGAGAAAATAAACTTCTTTCCATGGCCATATTAATGGCCTAGACCTCAATCCTATTGAGCATTTGCGGCGAATACTGAAGGCTGCAATCCATAGGGGGAAACCCACAGAACCTTGCCTCTTTGAGCGAGATTTGCTTAGATGAGTGTAACAAAATATGAAGAAATGCTTGCGAGAAGCTAATATCAATCTATGAGACTCGATTTCATGCTGTTATTTCAATCAAATGTTTTGCCACCAAATATTGAAAGACTGAATTTATTATTGGTTGAATACTTTTACCACTTGCTATATTATATTTTTTAGCAAGTTTAGTTATATACAAAATTAATCCTTTAGGAGGTTAAATATATGTTTACTACTGAGTTCTGTTTAGTTTTAGAACCAGACAATAGCGCGAAATCTTTTACAAGTATTAAAAAATTTAAGGATGCAAATACCTGCGTCATCTCACTATATATATATATATATATATATATATATATATATATATATATCGTATGGTTACGAATCTCTTAAAACATATCGACCTGTTACTACTCTAGACGCCGATATCTTTTAAGAACCTTTTAAAAAGGGGCATATAGAAAAGGTAAGTACAGGGAGTACTATTAAAGGGTCACAAATTCACTTTGGTTCATAAAGTCTCTTACTCACCTGAGAGTTTTTTACGATTGCTCCGCAGGAAAGATAAGTATAAATGAATGTTTATCGCCTGGGCCTTCTCTTATCAACAATCTATATCATGTATTTATATGTTTTAGACAGCACCCCTTCGTCTTCATGACTGGTACTGAATCTCTTCCTCCTTCAAATAATCGAAGGAATATGCGAAGGTTACTCTGATTTGCTAGCAAACAGACTATCAAGTAGCCGGGTTCTTTTTTTACAGAGAAATATATGATAAAATTTTATAAGACATCAAAGAAATATAAATACAAGCGGGATTTAATCTTATGAAATGGTAGTACAATTCTTCGTCTATCAATTATATTTTTAGGAAAATTAACTTGGCTGAAGAACCTTTTATGTTACTTGATTTAGGGATGGGATACTGCGTCTGACTTGCTGTACTACTCCAATAGTACATGGCGCACGGTACGCTGTATTATACGCCATGCTTCGATACCTGGGGGAGCGTGACATGGCTTTTCTGTTTGATCTGTTCAACAGGACCTGGGTAGAGGGTATCCTCACAAACTCTTGGCTGATCAAGACTGTGCTCGCTTTTTTCAAACTGTGGAGAGATCACTCTCCCCCGGCCAGTTTCCGTCCAATCTCTCTAACCTCAGGCGTAGGCAAGTTGATTGAGAAATTGGTAAATGTTAGATTAGAGTTTATCTGGACAGCGGAGGATACCTGTTGTTTGTGGCAATTCCACTCCACGTCGAATGCTCTGCTTCGACTGGAAAGTACCGTCTGCGAGGCCTTGCTACTCAGAGAGCACCACACCACAGTGTTTTTTTGATCTGGAGAAGGTCTATGATACTGTATAGCGATACGGTTTTATGGAGACTCTTCGCACGATGGTGGCGAGGGGACGCCTTCCAAACTTTATATCTGAATTTTTTTCGAGATCGTCGTTCCGCGTACAGGTAGGAACAATGGGGCAGGAAGAGGGTGTCCGGCAGGAAATTGTCCTGTGGTACACTCTTGCCCTGAGTATCAACAGCATCACCTCGGTGCTGCCAAAAGATGTTTTCTCTATGCTCTATGTGGACGACCTTTCGATCTCTTTTGGCGCTGTTCAGATTTCAACTCCAGGGCGTTGACTCCAGCAGGCATTGAACCGCACCTCTCGCTATGCCAAAGCGCACAGGTTTCAGTTTTTCTTGGCCCAGACTAATGTGGTGCACTTTTGCCGCCATCTATGGCTCCGGCCGACCCGGACGTGTTTCTAAATGGGATTCGCCTGGAAGTGGTTGAATCGCACCGTTTCCTTGGTCTTTTATTTAACCGACGCCTCACCTGGGAGGGTCATATTCGCCATAGATATTCTTCGGCTCGTGACGTTCAGCGCCTGAGGCACTGATAGGGCTACTGCCCTACCTTTTTATCGATCCTTTCTTCCTTCGAAGCTCAACAACGGATGTGAGTTTTAATCAGCCGTGCGTGTATTGCAGAAGGTGGATTCGATCCACCATACCGGATTTCGCCTGGCGACCGGTACCCTCTACACCTCCCCCATTGAGAGCCTATTTGTCGATGCTAGATGCCACTTGCTCTGTGCCGTGCACAGTGCATTATTCGCCTGTAAGCGCGAGCTCGGCGCCTACTTCAGTCGCCAACAGCTCCCACTGCATCCGCAGCTGATCTCGATGGTGCGTATGCCGCAGAGAGACGCCTGTCATACCCTAAGAACCCTTTGGGTTTATGGATAGGAAACTCCTTTGAGAGCTCGGTATAGCTCTCGGAGTGGTGGTGCCCCTGTTTGTGCCTAAGACGCGACCCTGGAGGGTACCACCTTTGACTATTTGTCGACACGCCTCTGTTCCCAAAGCTTCTACAGCACTGGGAGTATTGCGTTCGGCTTTTTCGGAGCACACTACGTGTCACGCTGAGACCATGCCAGTGTATACGGATGGCTCCAAGTCCCAAGAGGGTGTCGGTTTCCACGCCGCATTCCCTCTGTTTGAATTCAGTGGAGCTCTGTCAGGCGCTGCGTTTGTCTTCTCGGTCGAGCTGGTTGCAAAAAACCGCTCGGTACGGCAGATAACACGACGTGCCCGGTTGGGAGACCGTATTGTGATTTATAGCGACTCACAAAGCGGCCTGTGCACTCTCGGGACATAAGAACCTCCGCATCTACTGGTTCGCAATATCCGTGACATCACGGTTTTGGCTGGGTTCCTGGACATATAGGAATTGTGGAAACTGAGCGCGCTGATGAGGGCACCAAAGAGTCCGCGAGGACTGCGCGACCAGACCAGCGTTTCGCTCTTCCTCACACCTATTACATGGCAGGAATATGGGCAACCCTTAGGCAGCTTGACAAAGAAGATGGTAGTCAGTCGAGAGGAACTTAAAGTTGCGTGTCATAGCGCCGCGACTGTACCCATGTACTTAGCCCCAATGCCACGACGGCTTCAGGTTGCTTTCTCTCATCTCCAAATTGGATACACTCGCAGGACGCACCGCCATTTGATGAAACGTTGGCCTGCGCCTTATTGTGACGTCTGCGTTTTCACTCAAACTGTTCGGCAACATTCTTCGCGCATGTTACCTCTCCCGGTACCGTGACGCGCTGGGTCGATACCGGTTGCCCTTGTATTTGGAACTGGTTCTTGCACACATATTTGCAGACTATACGACTTTTTGAATGAACCTGGCCTCCTCGACTCTATTTGACTCTTTGTTGTAGGTCGGATGTTCCTGCGCCGGGGGAGGCGAGCCTACCACTGACGCCGGAGCGCGTTCCCCCTTGTTACTTGTTTTTTTTTGCTCTCTTTTAGATTGCCTTGCCTTTGTTCCTTTTTTATATTTGTTATTTTCTTGTTTTTAATATAGCATAGTATTAGGCTTTCCTTTAATTCCGCCGACTTTTGCCTAATTAGTCACTTGCCAGATGGACTCTTAAAATAAAAAAAAATATATCTGCCATTTGGTCTCATCCGTGATAGATTTAACTATCTATCCTACCCGTTTATTGATTTCGGGCTCCATTTAGGGGTCGGTAGAATCCCTCTCATCATTTTTTCCCTCTTCACTACTATGGGGTTTATTTTGGGGGGTTAAAAGTAAGAAGCAAAGACTCTCGTGGAAATCTCCGCCAGAAACTTTGCAAGAAGAGCTTCATAAAGAAAATTATGAAATTAGAAGTGGAGAAATTGAGTAGAAAGTATATTACCCGATTAATTTAAAGAGGTATTTACTTAGGGCGTAGGTGTATGGTAAGTTTATCCTTATGGCTTGCCTAGTGTCGACAATAAAGACAGGCCCGCCCCTTTTTGTAGGAGGGGGGATCAAATGTGTAATTTCAAGGCTACTGTTCTATATACAATTTTTCTGCAGGAATTCTTTCGGTGGCATTTTTATATGATTTTCTTCTCGTTCTGCCGTTTTTTCCTCTCCTTAATTGCCTGGATAAACTCGCCCTAAGGGGCAACAGGACATTGAGATGCTTTTAAATAATTGTAAAAAGTGTCATTTACAGCTTGTAAATCCATTTAGGGCCACTTCTAGTGAATACCAAGATCCATCCGTTTCGATCTCCACTGCTCATCTCGTATCCATAAAGAACGGCAGGTTTTCTATTTGATCGTTTTTATGGCATGAAGCGAGGACTTCCTTCGCACCTATAGGAAAAAATATAGAAATAGAGCCACCTCAGGTGAGCCTGAAAAAATCGACATAGATACCCTCTTACAACAAACACCAAGTTTACTGCTAGTATTAGTAGTAAAATTCTGCTTGCAAGATGAACTTTTTATCTTCTTTCTCTTTTTAAATAATAAATCTCACCTTCCTTTCTGTAGACAAGGAGATCTTGAACAAATATAAAATTTCCTGAATTTGAGGGAGCTCTCTTACACTTAGAACCTTTAATTTACTCACGCGCATGCTAAAGGTAACAACAAAGATGTGGGGAGAAAGCTTAGTAATCATATTTTTTACATGCTTAGTGATGTTTAGGATCTTCTTTTGGATTTATTCAGAAATTATCTTTAGTTTGGGCAAAAGAGGTGCGGAACCTAACCTAACCTTACTTTCGGTTGAAAAATATTGTAATTTTTGCTTTTCATTTCCGTTACGTTCTCACAAACAATGCATTTTAATCATATTTTTTACATGCTTAGGATCTTCTTTTGGATGTATTCAGAAATTATCTTTAGTTTTGGCAAAAGAGGTGCCGAACCGAACCTAACCTAACCTTACTTAAAGGAACAAAGCGAGGCTTAGGAACTAGAGACCAGGCTCATCAAGTGATGTTTCATATATTTTTTCCGTGGAAAAATATACTAATTTTTGCACTTCATTTCTGTTACGTTCTCACAAACAATGCATTTTTATCTAATGGGTTGAGAGATAAGTTGTTGCGGTTTTATCAAATTTATTCATTACCATTAACAATTTTAGAAAAAAATCATTTTGAAGGGATAACAATATGCAATTTAATCAATAATATATTCTCCGTTGTTATTTACGACTTCTCCCCAACGTTCAACTAGTTTTTCGATGCTTCTGCAATAAAAATATCTGGATTTTGACTCGAAGAATTCGTCTAACCAGGTTCTCAATTCCACATCAGTATTGAACGAAACGCCGCGCAAATTGTTGGAGAGCGATCGGAACAAATGGAAATCCAATGGAGCCAAGTCTGGCGAATATGGAGGATGCGGCCGGATTTCCCAATTAAACGTTTGGATGGCGTCTTTTGTCATATTGGCAATGTGAGGACGAGCATTGTTGTGTTGCAGAAGGACTCGATAACGTTGATGAGGTGGCTTTTCGCGAATAGCTTCGGCGAGTCGATACATTTGTTGAATGTAGAGTTCTGCATTGACAATCTCGTTGTTTGCAAGGAGCTCATAAAGAATGATGCCTTCACAATCCCACCACACACACAGCATCATCTTTCGTGGATGAAATCCTTGCTTTAATCTCAGAAGTGTTTTTTTTATTGGGGCTAAGCCATTGTTTTCGATGGTTCATATTGACATAAACACACCACCTTTCGTCGCCAGTGATGATGTGGTGAAGAAATCTGTTCTTATATCCACGAGTAGCCTTATGACGAGCAAGCAAACCTGCGGCAATCGTGCACCGTTGAAGTTTGTTGCTTTCGCTCAAAGCGTGCGGAACCTATGCACCGAGTTTTTGAACTTTACCCATCGAATGAAGGTGATTCGTTACAGTTTTCTGATCACACCCCAATTGTACAGCCAATTCTATAGTCGATTGACTAGGATTTTCATGAAGAAGATCGATCAATCGATCTTCATCCAACTTAATGGGGCGACCAGAACGTTCTTCGTCATTAAAATTGAAATGACCGTTTTTGAAACGTGAAAACCACCATTGAGCTGTTCTTTCTGATAAAGCATTTTCTCCGTACACAGCACAAATATTCGCGTCTCGATTGAAAATGAATAACAACAAGTGTCGAAAATGCGCCTTTCTTTTAACTTGACATTCCAATTTGAGAGTACAGAACAAAAATTAAATTAACACAACTTTTAAATAAACCACAATGACTTATTACTCAACTTTAAGACGTGGCCTAAGCAAAAGCCTAATAGTCTACGCTGTCAAGAGACGTAGCCTAACCTTTGCAAATTTTGCTCTCATTATATATTATTGTTTCTTAATATGTGCACAAATCACGTCAACAAAACTTAAATCAACGCAACATTAAAAAAAAACGCAAGAACTTATTCCTCAACCTAATAATATTACTTTAATAACTCGGCCTTAGTCGTTCCACGTTTCAAACGATTAATTCCTCCTTCACCAGAGGCTCTATATTGACGCATCAAGAAGATGGTGACAGGAACTCCACCACACTTCCTTTACTTTGCCACGCGCGCATTTTTGCTTTTGTTTTCCCAGGAGTTACGTCCATTAAGTCCAGAGGTCTTCGATGATTTACTAATTTCGTTGTTTCGATTAATTCAAAACTATAATCCTGTTTTACGAGTATATATGACCTACAATCTTTCGTAACTCCCCTAATTCATAACTATTTCACGTCCCAATGTTAATTAGCCAATGCCATTTTCCTATTTTAATTCGGTTGAGCACAGATTTACATTTAGCTTTATATTTAAACTTCCAATAACTTCTAACTTTAGCTAACTTCTAGCCCGGTGCTAACGCCAATCCGTTTAATTAAATCGCCGGTATACATAAGGGAGAAGAATTCACCTCTATCGGGAAAAATCAAGTTTGCATGGCGACAAAATAGTTATGTCTGGGTTTTATTTACCACAAGTAAGTAAAATTCTTTGCATTTACTTCAATTTATTGCATTATTGTGTTTTCTCTATTGCCCAATTCATATTTAATATTTATTCTTTATGTCACCAGAATACATTTATCTCACAGTCTAAAATTCGCCGTCTATGTATTTTTCCGTTTCTCGAACTAACGAATTCAAAATAAGCGCGATAAAGAAGCCAAGAGGTCGACGAGACAAACAAATTATTGTTGTTTTCCTACTTATCGTGTATCCTGCATGCAACCTGATTTTTTTCTATTCTTTTGGTTCTTTTTGAAGATTCACTCCATGGTTTTATGTTCAACTCATTATCCTTAATATTAATATATTCCGAAACCAGGTAATGGCTTCGCCACTCTCCCCTACTGGGAGGGGGGGAGGGATGCGCTTCGCTACTAAGATTAAAATTTATAATCTAAAAAAAGGCAGCCATGGTTAAATTTTTATAAATTTTCTGAACTTCGCCAATTATAATAATTTTTGAAAAGGAACTCTAAACTAAATTTCTCCCATTTCAAAATATCACGTTGCTAAAATATAGTTATAGAAGAAGATATATAAAAAATAAATTTTCTGAACTTCGCCATTTGTAATTCTTTGGGTTTTAAAAATTTCACAAAATTTCGATACTTATATTTATTTCTGAACTTCATCATTTTGTTTTTTGATATTCTAAAAGAATTATTAGAAATAACTTTGATAAAAAACATAAGTCATAACCAAACTAAGATGAAATTATTATTCAAATACTCAAAAAAATCCCTTTCTTAAATTATAGAGTTAGTGATGATGATGATGATGATTATTCATTAAATTACTCGTGATTTTATAGCAATCCTTTAGAACAAGTGGGGTTTGAGGAAAACGAGGCGTCCTACAACCGTCCCGTGTTTTGAAAAGATAATTAAACTTTAAATTCTAATAAAAACCTTAAAGAAAATCGTGGCAAGGAGGGCTCGAATTAATTCTCGCTGGATTTACTGAAAGAATAAGATGCAGTGATTTAGTATTCTATCCTTATAACTCGATGATCTTGAATAAATCTGAGTATTAAAGAAAGCTGTAATGTACGTAGTGGTTGTTTGCAGTTGCTATGTGAAGCAATGAGTAACCAACGCCTTCACACTGCACCTGTCACTTTTATTTACTATTGTAGGATATAGTGTGCCCCCACGACTGACTGAAAACGATCCCGTGTACTGCGACGGCCAAGGTGAAGAATAAAACACCCAATTAATACAGTTCTTGTACGGTTGTAAAATTACTCTATTGGATACAGTCACTTGTTTCGCTCGAATCAAGAGCGACCTCTAGACGTGTCCGATATAGTATGCTAATTACTCATTAATATAATAATCATTGAAAATACTTTTTAGATCCATTCACACACTATAAGCCGCTTTCATAAATTACATTAGATGAGTAACCCAACAACGGAATGCTACACATCATACAAGTACCATTGTTTGTCATACCTGGATGAGCCAATAATAAATTCAGCTCATAATTACGAGTACCATTTGAAAATGTATATCACTGAATGAATGATGAATGCAGCAAAAATTCAGCCACTTAGTTCATTATTGTTTCTATCTTTCTTTTTAGCGCTTCTCTTTTGAAAACCATATGTATGCTGTTTAATACAAAAATTAGACAAATTTATTATAGGTATATTAATAAACATCAGGCCTTACAAAGACTTTGGGAAAGTATCATATATTTTTACATTAAATGAACAAATGAGATTACAATTTAAACTCTCTTTCAAATGATCAAATATTACAGACAGAATCTACGCTGAAATAATGTTAAAATGCAAGGAATAGGCATCCGCAAGTCAAATTATCGATTGTTATTTACCATAACAGCATAATTTTACCTTCTTTGTAAATCCTTAGCCTAATCAATGGAAATGATCAAAGCCAGTGGAATGATAAGGTACAAATTAAATTCGAATTGACATTTATCTGTAAGGGAACGTCTTCTCTGTTTAAGTTCTACTCGAGCATACATTGAAAAGACGTGAATATGATTCAACCAAAATAGGATGTTTTTAATTTAAATCTGGCTTGAAATAAGATGCATCCTGATTAATTAATAAGAAATTTTAATCTAAAGGGAAAAAAGAATTGAAAAGTACTTAATAAACGAATATCAAATAGCCATGCACTGTTTTATCACACCATACTATCTAACTCTTGAAGTTCGCTTGCTATTATAACCTTGAATGGGAAACATTAAAAGTATCTTTAAAGACACACAACGACTCAATACATATAAACCCAAATATATTCACTCTATATCTACACCGTGGCTCCACAAAGCGTCCATATACTATAAAAAAAAACTATCCCCTGTATGAGAGTTACTAACCCAAGCTTGATAAGCTGAATCAAATTTCATGGTGAATGTACATCTCCCCTCAAGTGAACACCACCTCATTATTCCGCTACTCATAGATCCAAATTTTACGTGTTATTTGAAGCGGAACACGAATTCCATAATTCGGACCAGTGCGCAAAACGTGATTGCTCATTTAGGTGAAGAGCAAGAGCGGGAAAAATCATGAGCTCCTTCCCATAATTTATAACTTTAGAGGTTTTTTGAAGTTCACGAATCAAATCGAAACAAAAGGATGACGGTGATTATTTCAAACGATTTTTACAGTCTTTGTCTCATTCTTAATTATCTTTTCAATTACATTTGATAAGCTTTTCTTCCAGTCATTGTTTTACAGCAAGGTTGCATAAGCATTTGCTCTAATCACAACAAAAAAACACTTTGTGTGTTCAAATTTAAAGCTCTTGTGAGGATTGATACAAAAAACAGTCTTAAATACCTCAGCAAAAAGTTAGTGTCCCCACCGATGAAGGCAATAACACAAAAATTATCCTAAGAATTGAATTTTGTCCGATAAGATGCATACCAGGGTAAATTTGTTCCGAAGTTAAGCAGTGAGACCAATAATACAAGTTTAAGAACGCCGATTAAATGTGTTGTGCTAATGAGGAAGCTTAAAGATGAAGGTTCGTAAAAGTCGTGGAAAGGTCAACAGGGAGGGAAGCGAATTCATTTATACGGAAGGCAGTACATTCTTTCAATCATTTCCAAGTTTATAATATTTGATTGTGCGTCGATTTAGTGGCCAAAAAACAAACATTTTTCTCGCTCTTCAATACTTTTCATAAAATGGGAAAGGATATTGAACTCTTGTTCACACACCCAGCAGGCAAGGCTGTGTTTTTGAAACTCTAACCACCCCGTAGGGAAAGAGAAAAGGAGTTGTAGAGTGGAAATGATCCGACCACCCCACCTGGATGCAAAATTACTACATCATGCCGCAAGCTCCCTCCACTGTAACCTAGTCCCTCAGGACAGTCTAACTTAATTGTGGTAACGTTTAGTTATTTTCCCCAGGATCAAATCTTTCTCCCTTAATCTCCCAAGGTAGTTTAGGTCCGTACAAATGAATGGCTGTGATCTTCTTAAGACGTTGTTTCCATAGGTTCAGGCTGACTTATCTGGACGAGATCGGGCACAACCTTGCCCATTAGCGCCATTTTGCATTGCATTCGCAGGGCAGAGAATATGGATGCCGAGTTGCTAGGGCAGCCAATCCTATCCAGGCTTTGGTGGTAATGAGTTATAGTGGTTTGTAGATAAATCTCGAAAAAATAATGGCGTAAAAATAAGGATGTGTTGCATTGTATATACTATGGCATACAATGGGTGACGGAGGATAGTTTTGATGGTCATAATGCCTGTCAAACACACTTTATGGGGAAAATTGTGTAAATTGTTGTTTTATGATAATCTTCTTACAAGTTTGTGAATTCACTCCTGCGCGTAGATTCAGGGTTGGAGACGTTGGCCATACTTAACTCTTTTCACTATTCCAGGTCTTTCTATATATTCATTTTTCACTTAATCAGTTTCCCCCATTCCACCAATCTTTCTTTAAGTAAAAATTCCTCTTTTAATTACATTCATACCTGAAAAAATAGGGTTTTTTTAATTATGCACATACACACGTATCTCATTAAAGGAATTACATCGCTGTGTATGCATTTCGTATATATGTACAGTTATACGAGTATATAAAATAGTTTAAAGTTATAAGGTACCCGTCTTCTATGAGCTGTAAATGGCGATTTATTTTTCAGAAGTTTTGACTAACCTAATTTACACGATAACTACCTTATTAGAGAGAGCCATCCACACGATACATGATTAAAACTAAGGCCCCATCGGGAGCCAGTCTTGCGTAGAAGCGCTCTAAGCCAAATCTAATTTTCTAGTAAGGGACGGGAGAATGAACGAAGGGGTGTTTAGGCCATTAAAAGGAATAAAAGCACCAAACACAAGGCTCAATTTTCACAAACGCGGTCAGCGACTCGTTAAGTTGCAAATAATATCATCGTTAGGAGAAACTTAACTCGAAGTTGTTTTTTAATTAGCTAATTACCAACGATACGAAAATCCACCTCTCCAATTCGCTCTAATTTATTATGATACGAACTTAAAACTCAATAATATCGGTGCAAATGATGTTAAAATTAAGCTTTAATTAGGATATTAAAGCGAATCGTTCTCTATAATGTATAATGAAGCGAGCGCAAATTCTGAAAATCTGAAAATATTACATGCAAATGCTTTGTCATTCTTTTCTTTTCGCTTTGAATATTGTCTCCTATGAAACTGCTCATGTGCAAAATTGGAAAAAAAACGAAGGAAGATTGGATTGCCGAATGAATTTAATGGACACTTCTGGAAACGTAAAACTTTTATTTAAATCAAATTATTTCCTTCATTTTTTATGGCCCTGAGTTTTGTTCCTATACCCCTAAATAAATTTGGAATTAAAGTTTTGGCATTAGTTATAAAGATATTAGAGCTGCGCTACATGACAACTCAATCACAGAGGCATATAATGTGAAAGATTTAAGTCTCTAGGGAAAATATATCAAGTTTAGCACACCCTATCTTCTTGAACTAAAAATCTGACATTTATGAAGTTGTTTACTTAAATTCTTTTCTCTATTTTCAGAGCCATTTGATAAAAATACTCCCCATAACTGGTTTTTCATCGTGCAATTAGGATTACCAGTGTTCACAGTATAGCAGATAACTATGAACTATTATTTTACCATTCACGACCTTAAGATAAAACTAAAACTAGTTCTACATATACTAAAATATTGACAAGTACGAAGCTTCTCCCACTTTACTTTAATATACATACCCTAAAATTCCCTACAAATCACTGTAAATCATTCCCACTAATCCGATCCTCTAGGTATACTCGTTACCTTTTATATGATAATATCTCGTAAAAGAACGACGATGCGGTCATATATATCCACAATACTGCTTTCGGTTGATGGAGGTGACGATTAATAAAAAGTTACAAAGACTAGGTAGTTATTATAGCAATGATTAGCTCCTGTCACCCTTGATCAACCATGTGTGCTGTACGATCTTCTTCCATGCAAAGTGACTGTATCCGTTAGATCAATCTAACAGCCTTAAAAAGAAATGTTTATTTTTTTTCATTAAACTCCAGTCATGCTCGATGCAGTGTGAAAGTAGTTAATCAATACTATACTAACTGGAGATCATTGATGCTTACATTACATTTTAAGTCACAATTACAAAATTTAGCTGCAATTTGATTGTCAATATCACTCTGATCTGCTTTATTTAATTTTTCGCCGAAGTTTCATCCAACAAAACTAAAAGAATTGCAGCATTTTTCTGTAAATAATTGAAAAAGTGTTTTCTCACTGCATCCTTGAGCATCGATCCCGGAGGTCCCTTTCTGCTCGTCTCCAGCCATAGGGCAACCTTTGGACGGCTTTCAACAAGTAGGCTTTAGCATCTTCCAGACCGTTAGAAATTGGAGCCGGGCATTGTTTATACCCAACAATAAACCTCGCGATTTGCAGAAGGAGGTCCAGCTAAGAAAGTCTGCACCATACAAGTTAGTAGGGCTCCAACAGGTCTCTCTTTCTCTCTCTCTCTCTCTCTCTCTTTAAATTTTGGGCGCTGTTAAGCTTTCATACACTTTCAACTCCCCTTGTATCCCGATTATCAAAAACTATGTAATGTTTCCCATTCATTTTCAACCATGCACGATGAAATAGGTAAGGTTAGTGGCATGAATGGCGTCCGGGGAAAAAAACACTTCACGCCAAATCTGTGAAGAGAAACCGAAGAGAAGAGTACAAAGGAAGTCACGGCGTACCCATTTTAAGTGACCCCAAGTGGAACCCAACTTCTAATAGACGCATGCAAAGGTAACTGCGTCAAATTGATCGATGTGACTACAGAGGAACATGCTTGTATGTCGAGGAAACAAGGCAAGATAACTTGAAGATAGATTTAAAGTTCTGTATATAAATTCGATGGAAAAGGTAGGAGTGGAGTTTTTATATCCTTCCCAGTGATATGAAGAAAAACCTGGTACCTATTGAGAGTTAAGGTGAATTTAGTAGAAGAAATACTAAATATAATGAGTGCCTATGCACCCTGAGTAGGTTTTGAAGACAAAAAAGAAAAAAATAGAGGAAAATTAATGGAGCGCAAGCTTCAGTGCCAGAAGAAGAAACTAATTGGGATATATTTAATTTGGCAGTTAAGTACAGGTAGGAGGGTAATATCCAAAATACATGTATGATGAAAGGAAAAATAAATGATTCATGGGAGATTATTATACATTTTGCAGTGGAATTTGTCATGGCAATTGTCAATCCCTTCATTAAAAGGAGATGCCTAATGGCGTCTACTCCATTTGACTTTCTATAAAAAATAAATTATTTCCTGACAAAATACTCGTATATTAAATTAACCACTATTTTCTCTCTACATGTGGCACTTTTTAGCGCATATAATATGACGTTGTGTGATTTAGCGGTGTTGGGCTCAGGATTTTCGCAATAATGCTAAAATTAAATTCGTGTTATATAAGCAAAATTTACCATACATGAATCTTAAACTCGGAGAATTTTATTTGACGATATTTAAATATCATGTAAGTGAATTATCCTTTGCAAATGCCCTATTTCATTTTTTTTTGCCGATGAAACTTTGCTTTGAATAGATGAAACTGAAAGAGGGCGAGATGGCAAACATGGCAGTGGTTGGACCACCCGAGTAAATGTAATGAAGCAAAGGATAATGATGCAGCATTACTTTGTGACCTATGTGATTTATGGCACCATATTGCATGTTAAAAAACTACTAAGGAGGTATACAAGTTCTTAATGAGGGCAAAGGCTAGTGCTCTCCATTGATATTGTAGGAAGTGCAATATTGTTGCAGGAAAAATTCTGGCCCAAGTTTCTAGGCTAGAAAAACGCCAGGATAAATTAGACGTTAGAATGGAAAACCTTGAAAAACTATCCATTGATAGAGTTGATAACTTAGAAAGGGAGTGAGATGAATTGAAAATCAATATTATGCCTAGTGAGAAGAATGCTGAGAAAGTGAGGAAGAAACTTGATGAAATAAAGAATGCAAGATGTGAGCAGGACATATAGGGATATAGTGAAGGATGAAGTAAATAGAGTGTATGAAGTGAGTGTTGATGTAAGGAATATAAAAGAATTAATAGCCAAATATACTAGTATGATAGAGGAAAGATTGGACAGGAAGAATAACTTGGTGATGTACAACGTGCCAGAAGTGGTTATAAAAGACATGAACTTGGGTATAAGGTCCGTAAAAATAAAGCAGGACATTATGATTTTCAGGGATATGTGCACAATGATTGGCGCGAGATGTTGTGATGAGGGTATTGTTAACATTAAGAGAATAGGTAGATTTGTAGCTGCATCTGAGTCGCAAGGACATGTTAGATCACGGCCAATACTGGTAACACTAGGATATGAATTCAAAGAGAGAGTTATGAAGAATGCTTATAAACTGATTATTGCAATATTCAGATGATAAGGAATATAGGCCTGTCCCATGGTATTAATAAACAAGAACGTAAGAGGAATTATGGAATAAGAACAGAAGCAAATTAGAAAAATATGAACGCCCAGGGCACAGAAAACTTTTATGTGGTGAGAGGGTCTCCATGGGAAAAGTCCACAGGAAGGTTGAGGAAGTGGACAGCCTAAGGAAAACGGGCGCAAAACAAGGAGAACTCAAAGGAAGCAACAGGTAGAAGGAGCAAGATATACTATGTAAAAGATTCGGGTGGAGAGGTTACAACAACACCAGAGGAAGTGGACAGTGGGACGAGCCCCAAATACTCACTAAAAATTGTACCTCAACAGTGAGTGAGGCAGAAAATTTAAATATAGTATTTAGTTATGTGGATATTTTTAGCCTAGATAAAATTAGTTAACTATAAAATATAATTAAGAACATGGAAAAGTGTCCACATATTGGGGAATGTCAGGAAGTGAAAACAAAACATTTCAGATATGAAAGAGAATTAGCCGAATATGACATTGAAGGATACAAATTACTAGAAAAAACCTGAAGAAGGATGAAGGGGGTAGGGGGTTAATAATATATATTATAAATGTCATACCATACAGTATTATCAGACTTTGGGCGAGTTACTGTCAATATTTGTGCATCGAAATTAAAGGACAATCTGAGAAAATCATTATTGCATCAGTCTACTGAAGCCCAAGTTGTGATGATGAAAGTAATATGAAACTACTGGACCTGTTACAGCAAATTAGTGACCTAAACATAAAATGCAAATTAGTGTGTGGAGATTTTTATCACCAGAGATAAACTGGTAAAACTAAATTGTAAAGCACAGAGCAAATAATCGCTGTTTTGAATTTTTTGAAAAAATAAGGGATTTCATTTTTGTGCAACATGTTCCGGACATTACTAGATTTAGATGAGGCTCAGCAGGTAGCGTGCTAGATCTTATTTATTATCAACGATGCATACTTATTGAGGACATTGAAATAACTAGATCTATTGGTAAGTGTTACCATGTATGTGTGGGATTTTCTTGTGACTTGAAACCATAGTTGAAGAATAAAAAGAAAATGGTATAATTGTATGAAAAGGCAGACTATAAAAATGAAGGAGGAACTGTCCCTAAACTAGGAGGAGTCTTTAAATTAAAATAATGCTAAAATTGTATGAAAAAAGTTCAAATAAACGAGTGTATCCCAAGAAGAGAATTTGTGAGGAGACAAAAACGGTTTACCAATGTACAGAAAGTTGACGACCAAAATCAAAAGGAAACAAAGGTTGTGGGAGAGAGTGAAGAGGATTAAAAATGGACAACCTGAGAGTTTTGGGGGGGAATACCGCAAAGTACAAAATTACCGAATGGCTAATAACCAGGTGAGAGGAGCTACCAGGAAAGATATTAAGAATCAGGAAAAGGAGATTGCCTGTCATATTAAGGAAAACCCTAAAATCTTTTGGAAGTACGTTCAGTAAAAATCAAAACATGCTACAGATGTACCAGAGCTGTATACAGACCAAGCACAAAGAGCTAAAACCAGTATCGATAAAGAAAAAGCAGAAGTGTTCTCAGACTGTTACAGTATTTTATTCGCAAGGGAGCATGAAGGAAATTGTCCAGAGATACAGAGACAAAATGTGCAACCCTGACCTCCATTGACTTTGAGGAAGATATTATTACAGGATTAATAGATAAGTTAAAAATAAATTAGTCACCGGGTCCAGATGGTATCCATTCCAGAGTTATCAAGGAAGTGAATCAGGAAATTGCAGTGCCACTGAAGATCTTGCTCAAAAAGATCCTTAACTGAGCATTAAGTTCCGGAGGACTGAAAGACTGCAAATGTTACTGCAATTTTTAAGAAAGGAGATCGAAGCGACCCAAGCAATTACTGACCGGTCAGCCTTACTAGTATTATCTTTAAATTAATGGAATCAATTATTATGGAAAACATGATCATGCATATGAAGAGGTACCAAATGTTTAGTGTAAAGCAATTTGGATTTATATCTGGTAGATCCGCTGATCAAGGTCTTGGACAAATGGACGGAGGCTTTGGACGATGGGTGTGTAGTCGATGTTACCTATTGTGATCTCGTGAAAGCCTTTGATAAAGTTCAACATAGAAAGCTGATAGAGAAACTATAAGGCTATAATTTTGGACCTGGATATGTAAAGTGGATACCATCATTTCTAACTGACAGAAAGCAGAGACTAGTGGGTGAATCATGAAGTGTCAGAATGGAGGGTTGTATGGTGGCGTGCCGCAGGGATCAGTCTTGGGGCCGTTACTGTTTGTTCTATACATAATATATCTTCCTGATGTTGCAAAGAATAATTACGATGTGTTTTTAGATGTGGATGACACAAAAATGTTCAGAAAGATTGAACAGAATGAGGACTGTAGAAAATTACAAGAAGAGATAGTTAGCTTGAAAAACTAGTGAGAGAAGTGGTGACTCAAATTTCACTTAGTAAGAGTGAGGTAATAGGGATCGCAAGTTCGGATGTGCCGGAGGTAGTCTATGACATGGATGGTATACAGATGGAAGATGTAGCAAGAGAGAAAGACTTAGTAATTACGATTGATAGGCAGTTAACATTTGAGGGACACACTGATGAGAAAATAAACAGAGTTAATAGGCTAGTTGGACTCATAAAGAGAACGTTTATCTGTTTTGGTGAGACAATATTTAAATCCTCGTTCATAGCTTTAGTAAGACCAATTTTTAAATAAGCTAATCATATTGAAATTGAAAGATATCACAGACATTGAGAATGTACAAAAGCGGGCTACTAGACTGGTACCATCACTACGAGATCTGTCATATGAAGATATTGAGAAAACTGAGGCTTCCAACTCTTGCCTACCAACGCTTTAGGGGAGACATGATAGAAACGTACAATATTATGCATGGAAATTATTACAAGGATGTCTGCTGCGGTGAGCTGTTTATTCTATGAGACGACTCAAATACAAGAGGACACGTAAGAAAATATTCAAGATACGGCCAAGACTTAACATCAGGAAAAACTTCTGAAACAGAGTCGTGGAAAATTGGAACAGTCTACCAGAAAAGGTTGTTAGTGCACTCAATGTAGAAAGGTTCTTATAGGGAGCTGGATTGAGTGTAAAGCCATCAGGAGTAGAAGTACGATTATCGAGGAGAAATCAATAAAAAAGTTTTGACTATGCAAAACACGCAACCAACATAGAGTCTGCATAGTTATGAGCCGGGTATAATAGGGTAGCAAGCCTCTACTCGGTAATCTTCTGTAAGTATCTGTGAGTATCTGTGAGTAATGTATAGGAGTGTAGGAAGAGGGTCATATTGAGTTGCAAGCGCTTAGAAGGAAACGTATAAAAGAAGTGAAAGATTGCAAGGTGATGAAGGGAATATTTGTCAGCATGCTGATTGCAAGGTGATGAATGGAATATTTGTGAACATGCTACAAAAATTGGTGGTGGGCAAATTTTTGAGGAGAGAGAGAAAAAAAAGAAGCTGAAATTAGATTCAAAGATTAAATGATGGGACTTTAATGATGAGGAATTGGAAATCCAATTTTAATAGGTTTGAGGAAGATAAAATTAGGAAATGAAGTTAACAACTGGTGAAAAGAGATCTATAAGATGATATTGAAAATTTAAAAGTTCCTAAGTAAAACTTAAGGAATGAGATCGTTTAATAGAAAAGAAACATGTACCTGAAATGTAAATACCCAAAAAAAGTTCAAAAAGAAATAAAAAAGCCAAAATGGCTTAAGACAAGGACAGAAAAAAATAAAACAAGAAGCTCGCGAAAGAGGCAAATAAGTTTGCGAAGGAGTAATAGCGAAGGCTAAGGAAGGAAATGAAATGTATAACAAAATGGAAACACCAGAGTGCCAGAAAAGTATCTTTGGAATAGCTATAGCCTGAGATAAAGCGAATAAATAATTTATCCAAATTAAACAAATAAACACCGAAGAAGGCAAATCTATAAAAATAAAGAATACATAAGAAAGAAATAAAAAAAATTATTTGGGAAATCTCTTAAATGAACACAAGCCACGAAAGGTAAGAAAATCGAGATGATGTCAAAATGAAAGAAAACGCCGGAAATAAGTAGGCACGTAGTAAAAGAGACCCCTAAAATAATGAAAAGAGGGAAAGCAATTAGGCCACATAGCATAGTAGTCGAAGTGTTGAAGACCTTAGAATAATAAGGTGGGGATCTAATGAGTAAAATACCATCAGGAAGAGAAAATAAATGTGTAGATCAGTTGTTCTTAGCTGGTGGTCCATGGTTACTTTTTGGGTGGTCCACAGGACGTCCACTGTATTTGGTAACAAACGAAATTAGTGTACATAATTTAAAATTTACTGAAAATTCAGTACGAACAATTTAATAAAAATAAATAAATGGCCATCCATTTTATTATATTATTCCTGGTTAAGAAATATATTGGCAATCGTTAAGTTCTAGCTACTATGTAGAACTTCGAGGCACTTTAAAATTTGAAATATAATCCACTGGTTCACTACCTCCTCTCCTGCCCAGCCACCGTCCGCCTTAGTCCAAAGCCAGTGCCAGCCCCTCACCCTGTAAGAGGTGCCCTACTGAGGGCGCAAGAGGCAAGAGCCGCCCAGGTGGTCCGCCACACACTAACAACAGCACCCCCTGAGAACAGCACCCCCTCCGCGATGATCGCCGCCCACGCCCAACCGGGCAATGGGTGATGAGGACCGCCGCCACCCGCTAGCAACAGACAAGCCACGCGTGGGACACTCCGCCGCGTCTTGCTGCACGCCGACACCGGTGGGCTCCCCGCTTTGTGTAATGTGTACGCTTATGTTATGTGTATTTATATATTATTATGTCATATATTATTATTGTATTTGTATTATATCATGTATAAATGTACGCTATTGCACAATAAACCTATACGAACAAACAAGTGCTGTAGCCAGTAGCCACCAAACTGCTGAACTGATTAGTTGCATCATTCGTCCTGTTCTATTTTACAGGTATGGAGTAATTTAATTTTATTTTCTACTGTAAAATGTAGTCATTTTTACTAGATTAAGCAGGGATGAAGTGTGAAAATAGTGAAATATTTCTGGTCATTTGTTATGCTGGTTTATGCTGTTTACGCCACATGGTGCTATATTATTGACTTTATCATACGTTTTATCATTAGTATTGCCAAACTCAACTCGTAACTGATATATTTCGTTGCACTGCCCACAGATTTGAATAAATGGCAATGGCGGGAAGGAATGTCAAGCAAAAGTATTTGGAGAACTACATTAAATTGGGCTTCACTTGTCAAGTAAAAGATGTCATGGAGTTACCACAGTGTGTTATTTGCTTCGAAGTCTTGGGGAATGAGTCACTAAAGCCAGCTAAGCCTAAGCTCTATCTTGAAAAGCATTACTCCATTTATTTGCAAAAGGATAAAGATTATTTTGAGCGGCAGTTATCAGCTCTAAAGAGGCAGCGCATTAACTTATCAGGTACATTCTATGAAAAGACCTCTAGTGTAGCGCGTGCTTCCTACATTGTAGCATACACAGTTGCACATGTCAAGAAACCTCATGCAATTGTAGAAAAAATTGTGTTACCCTGTGCAAAAGAAATGGTGAGACTTGTTGTTGGCGAGGACGCAAGACGAAAGCTAAATGATATAGCTGTATCTAACGACACTGTACCGAGATGGATGAATGATGATATCTCACAAAACATCAATGAACAAGTAGTGGATGAAATAAAGAAATCTCAATTGTTTGCCATACAGTTCGATGAATCAACTGATATCTCACTGTCCTGACTTTATTTGAATCTTTTTTCAAAGGAGAGACTAATTCAATCAACTTTATTTCTCCATTCCCAAGGGAAAGAGGATTTTAAAATATGCTAACACACTCAGAGTTAGAACTGGCATACTTTGCTGATACTTTTTTAAATCTTGAACAAAGTGAATCTTTAGCTACAATGGAAATGTGCAAATCTGTTTTCTCACCAAAACATCTTCATGGCTTTTCTTGAGAAGCTAGAACTCTGGATCGGACGAGTCGCAAGTAACAATTTGGTTTAATTTGCACGTGTGGATGCCATTGTCGGGGAAAAGAAGGCATTCAGATGAAAATTCACGAGCATTTACGTAAACGGCGGGGCGAATTTCACAAATACTTACCAGAGGTGGACATTTCAAGGGATGAGTTATCTTTCATCAGAAATCATTTCACAACAGATGTTCAGAGTGTTCCAGAGGATCTGCAGGAGCAATTTTCGGAGCTGACATATGATTTGGTGGCTCAAGATATTTACCAGCAGTCTACCATCGAAAAGTTTTGCGCCAGTATGATTGGTACTTACCTAAATCTGTTATCACATGCAATCAGATATCTTTTGCCATGTGCATCAACTTACATGTGCTTTATCAAGTACCACTTCTAACATTGAAAAGCTTGTAAGTGAGAAGAGAATCTAAATGTCTGGTTGCAAGGAAAAATGAATTAAGCAAATTTGAAGGGAAAGTGTTCGTTAGTTGTATACTCCTGCATAATTTCAAATTTCTGTTAGTTAGAAATAAATTTCACGGCAAAATGTTAGATAGGTATTTAATTTCCATGGAATTATGTTTGCAAGAAATATACTTCAATTTGAAATTGTTTGAAGAAATTTATTTCAAACCAAAATGCTTGTTGTGTATGCTTATGTATCCTTATTCAGAAATGAAATGGTCCACCTTTCTTTTTATTGGGTTGGTGGTCCGTAGCCTGAAACGAGTTGAGAACCATTGGTCTAGATAAATTGTCAATTGATTCTATAATTTATAAGGAAAAACGAGGACCAGGACTGATAAAATTATTGGGGAATTAAAATGATGGCCTAGACTATCAAGATTTAGGCGAAGATAAGAGAAACAAGATTAAGAAGAGAGTGAGAATCAGCTTTGGTTATGCGATATTTACTCCGAAGCAAGTTCTAAAAAAATATGTGGAAAAACAAAAAGAGTTCCACATAGTGAATTTTGATTTAGAGGAATTTATGATCGAATACCCAGGCAAAAGGTTCGGAGATACACGATAGAAAGATGTGTTTCGGAAATCATGAAAAATTGATAAAGGAGATGTTTGAATAGGTAAATACCCAAGTGAAAAGCAGTGTGTGATACAAAAAAGTTTGAAGTGTACTCAGATTGCCTCATGGTTTGGCTCTACCTTTTTATTTATTTTTCGGTGAAAAAGATCAAGGAGCAGTCGCCATGGAGAATAATATCTTTGGACGTCATTGGAAAGATTGACGACAGTAGAAAAAGAGTGGAGAGAAAATTGGATCAGTGCAGTGAAGAGAGGGATTCTGAAGTAGAAGAATGAATATTTGTAGGAAGAAACTGTGTATTTTTATTTCATTGGAGAAGATCAGGTGGGTACAGTAAGACTTGGAAAAGATAAGTTTAAAAAATGAAAGCATTTAATTACCAGGGATAGCGTTTGACAGAGAGAGGAGAAATGAATAGAGAAATAAATCACAGTCTTCATTGATCATGTAGTAATTGGCATAAGATATTATGAATTTAATGTAATAAAAAGATGAGTGGGAGACTAAAAGGTATAAAATGCATAAAACTGTTGATAGACCAGAGATGTGACGTGAGGCGAAGAAATGACATATGAACAGGACACAGGAAAAATGAAAGGAAATGGATGAAATCAGAATGTTACGATGGATGAGCGGAGATACAACGATAAATATAATTTTAAACGAAAGAAAAAGAGGGAACGTAGAAGTAGAGAAGGAATCGGAGAAACTTAAGGAAGAAGAGATAGCACTGGTTTGAACAGGTTATGAAAAGAAATGAGAACTACGTTGGCAGATGAAGAATGAGCATGGAAGTAGAACATAGAAGAAGGAAAGGAAAGCCAAGTTTAAGGTAAAAGCATAATGTAACAAATGATCTGCGCGAGAAAAGAATAGCAGAGAAGGCGGGGAAGATAGAGCAAAAGTGCAAACGCCTTTCCAGTGTAGTGAATGTCTGGTTAAAGTTAATTTTACAACTAACAACCATTATAGAAGTACATCTTTCTGCATCTATTCAATCACAATTCCTGATGTTGCAAATCCTTCTCTAATCACATTTTGTTCCCACCGAAAAGCTCATCTTGATTTTATGGAGGAGAAGGAGGGAAGGGGGTGAGCGAAGAGGCCTTTACACCTTATGATTTAAAAAGATCACAAAACTGTTAAAATCACTCTTGATATTTTTAGTTTTTTTTAATTATTCTATAATTAATTTCTACCCCATTACGATTCTTTCATACTTTCGTAGAGGCTCTTCCAGCCGATTTCAATTTTTTTCAATAGATTACCAGTAGATTCTCCATAATAAGTCTGACTTTAATCTTCAATTCATTGCTTCAAAAAATTATGATAATTCGTTCATTTTTTACACTTTTAAAACTCAAGTTACGAGAGATAAACTGTTGCCACTTACAGTCCACGCTGCTTTGAATGTGTCGGTCTACTATTAAAATTCTATGCTCTTTTTCTGCAGTAAAATGCAGTAAATAACGGCATAGAGTCGTCCTAATAACCAGAGAAACGTTCGATTGAAACGGCATTTTCAAATTTGAGTAAAATGACAGCCAAAGAGTTGGAACGCTTAATGTTTTGGTTGGGGAAGTGTTGTTAATTTGTTAAATTCCATTTTAAAATTTAGAGACGCCAGAAGTCATCTTTGAGGAGGAAAAGATAGATGTAGCTTCTTTTATTTTATGGTGATGTGAGTTATAAAAAAGATGCTTTATAAAATTTATATAATTAAAAAGGTAATTTAGAAATAATTTTACGCTAATTTTGAAGCTATTAAATAAGTTAAAATTAAAAACTTCTTCAATTATAAAAGAACTTTCTTCAATGTTCGAATATTTCTTAGAATAACGTTCCCAAGACTTGTAAAAACGGTGGGAGTGTAATAAAATAGTCAAGCAAACTTTTAAAAGACTGCTCTTAAATGAATCTTGGCGGACAACTTCCCTGAGATAAGTCTCCTTTTTTATCTATTTCTTCTGAACAAAAGATTCTCGATAGTTGCCGGAAAATGTCCCTCTTCCAACTTCAAAACTTCAACATCGACCTCCCACAGAGTGAGTTTGGCAATTAGACTTTAACTATGAGCTTATTTTTCCAGAACTCCTTTTTTTTCACCCTCGTAACTTATCAAAGGTCCTTTTCTTTTGAACTCGGATTAAAGTAGATTCTATCAGCAATTTTCAAAAAACTTACTACTTGAATGCAGTTAATCAATAGTGCAGTTAATCAATAAATGTTTTGAATAACGAAGTGACCTGCTGAAATCTTTTCAACAAAGATCTCAATTGGTGTCACTCAATAAGTTAGCATTTATTATATGGTTATAAAAAATCAGAGCTAATAAATACCACCTCAACTCGAAGTTACTCTATTTATGATACATTCAATGGTCGTCGAAACAGTCTAACTCATTTATAGAGCTGCTGTTAATAGGCCCCTTCGAGGAGACCACTTAAGAAATTGATAACCTGGTAGGAAAATAAATTTCTTTGTTATTTATTTCCATTCCAAATCTTATCGCGTGAAACTTTCATTCATCATCCATTTTCGGGCTTCGGATGAAATGTGGTTTGCGCCTTATCACAATAGACTCCTGAATTCCTTTCCTTCAGGATTTTAATAACTTGAAAAAGTGAAAAAGTTCTCCCAATCCTTTGTTTCCAATAGATAGAAATTTAAATCATTTCCCTCTAACTGTAATTTTTTTTGTAGCAACTCCAACCTGGAACTGACCCGAAATTTAACAAAGGAATAATTTTGTTTTTAAATTAATAAATAAAAGTTGAGTGAATAAATCGACATACAACTTGGTAAACCTTAATTTCATAAAACAATGACACTGAGTCTTAAACTTTTCCCATCGTCGATCCGAACATGGTATAATCGTAGTCTGTTTAGCACTCCAATATATAACAAATAATATATAAAACGCTTTTCTTACTTGGCTCACCCAACTACCGCTAGCAACCGATGATGGCTGTACCTGGCAAACCTACGCCACAGGAGCCTATTTAGTACCACTAAGAAGAGATGCGAATCATAGATCGTGTTTTTATCACCTCACCCCTCGCTCAACACTCCCTCGATCCACGATAAATGCAAGATTTGGCGTCAACCTCAATCTCTGAATCCCAGCGAGTTGCAGCCACTTGCCTTGAGCAATTAAGATGAATTCCTACCTGACCTTGTTAATAATAAATAATATATTACATAATTTTGAGTGTGCTTGTATAACCAAACGCTTCATTACTTTGGTTTGGAGTTAAAAATAATAGAGGAATCCCTGAAAATCATCTCCATAAATATACGACAATGAAACCAAATGCCCATGAATCGAAGCAATAAAATCTAATTATTTTAAGTTGAGAATCCTTTCCGGTTTGATAATATATTCAAGATTTAGGTGCTTTGCAAAGAAAATCAACCAATATATTTTTACCATTAAAATTCTAGAGGTTTATAGTGAAAAAGTAAAGGAAGGTAAAATTATATGAATGTCACTGACACGATAAACCACAACAAAGGAGTTCATTGGAACAAAAATTTACTACAGGAAAAACAGTTTACTTAGAGCATACCAAATGGCTTCTTACAATTTTAAACGACCCAGTCAGCAAACCACCCTAAAGACTTGTATGAAGATTTAGCATATTTGTGCTAAATAGTTATCAATGATTTTACTCTTTCAAAAACACCCATATTAAACATGCTATATTAAAATAAAGTAATATTTCAAATGGTATTTGTATGACTGCATTAGCAACATTATAAAATAAGGAATTTAGTTAACAGTAAATTTTAGTATTCTCGTTCGACAAGGCACATGGGGAAAATTAGTAAAACCAATGAGCGATTTAATCATCTTGGCTAAAACAATATTTTCACTTAATTATGTCATTTTACAATCATCGATTAAATTTACCTCCGCAAACTCATTAACCTAACAAAACAATAAGATGGCAATAAAATGCTACCTAATTTGATTTCATTTTTTTTTGTCCAGACAATTTTTATCTTTTTATAAATGATATGAAATATTAGTTTAGGAAATTATAAGGTCTCATGCCATGTTAAATTCGAAGATAAATTGTCATCCTAGGTTGAGTTTTTTTTTGTTTTATTGCGCAACCATTATGATGCTTTAAGATTTTTAGATTAGTTGAATTCTAAATATCTGAACATTATACTTACCAGGACAGTTGATTTTTTACGTTAAGCGTGATAGTTACCATTGTTACAACTTCATTTTATCAAAAACAAAAGTTTACTAGGCTTTTACAGTTATTTCAGATCAACTTAACAACTTTTTCTATTATATTTAGCCTTTCTTAGACTATTAAATACCTTGAGTTTATTTTTTTCATTAGTTTTTCTCTCCTGTTTTCTATCTATTTCGATGTCTTTCTAGATAATTTTGCGGTTGCTTAACTGTGTTGGAATGTGTAATAAACGATATGTCCATAATGATATTTTTATTTTCAAGTATATGAAATCAATCTCATTTCTATTCCTTTTGGCCCTACCCATCCAAGGGCATCTTCCGCTTTATCTCATTTGACAGTTGTTCATAAAGGAAAAATTTGCTTGTTCTGCAAATTCAGTGAATCTGTTTCTGCGTTCATTGTTCTTACCTAACTATCATCCAAACTACTATCGTCTTTTTGTCTCTAATCTTGCATTGAAGTCCCAAATAATCATTATGAGCTGATTAATTATTTCACTATTTGAACCCATGAGTGTTGCATAGAATTTCTCGACTTCTTCATTTTAGTAGGCTCTAAGTGTGTAGGCTTGAATTATTTAAAAGGAATAAGTGTTTGATATGTTGATTACCCGTTTGATTAATCTATTGGATATTCCCATAATTTCGATTATATCACGGTGTAACAAAATTTCACTTTTGGCTTGTCCTTGGATTAAAAGTGTTATTTCCCAATTGGTTGTGGCTCTATTAAATATAAAAGTAAATTTTAATCCCAAAACTTTGCTTTTGTGGCTATGAAATTGAATTTTAAAATAAGCCCATTTATGGTAAATAACATTATTTTGATGTAAATAGTAAAAATATATAAAAAGTTTCAAGGGTTATGTTTTGTTTTTTTCAGTTATCGTTTAATCATGATATACTGTATTTACAGAGTTATAGGAATAGTATCACGGTAGTAATAGCTATTATTTCCCTTATATTTTGTTTTTTTTGCGACCTGGAGAGCGATGGCAGTTTTCTTACATTCCATATAGATTCAGAATTAATTTGGTGAAAAATAAACTGTAGAGCTTTCTAGAACTTTCTAGAATTTTTATATGGTTGAAGAATTTCTAGAACATTCTGGCAACGTAAATGACTGTATAAATACAAAGACTCTCTACTCAAAAGATCAGTTTAACTCTAGCCGTCACAGTGCAGATTTCGTCACTCGTTATTGATAGAAGCATTCATCAGAAATGGCATCAAGAGCTTGTAAGCATCCGACAGCCACATTTTGCTATGTCTGCGGCGAATTTATTAAGACAATAGCAAAAAAGTACTCTGTAGAGAGATCTGCTAAAATGTGTGAGGTCTACAAGGCATATGTCGGCATGCCAGTCGGAGATCAAAACAAACCTCCGGCACCTCATTTCACCCGCGAGATCTGCAAAAGAACTTTGGAAGGTAATATATAAATATATATGGATATGAGAAACTCAAAAAGTAGCGCGTGAGTAGATCAATGAATGCAAAAGATTCCACAGGAAAATGAAAGGCGGATTCCAAGTATTTTCGAACTTGTTCAGTTCATACCCAAGAAATAACGAAAAATTTTACAAAGGTGGTATATATATGAGAAACAACAGAGTAATGCCCCGCCCACGTACAACTAAACGACACAAAATAGAAAAATATAATCAAAGAAGGATATGAAGTTTAAAATCAAATAGATAAGGTCTACTTCCGGAAATTCCAACTGTGAGCAAAGAATGTAGACATTTAGGTCACTAAACTAAGTACATACACACCTAATTGTGAATACATAAAAATAAACGAGAGAAACATAACTAAATTGATAAATCAAAGGGCTAAGATTTAAAATGGACAATTTCGTTATAAATAAGTCTTTTAATAACAGGGTCCAGTTTAAAGAGAGCGAGGGATATATTAAAATTAGGCGAGGAATTAATGAATGAGAATACGACAATATTTCTTTCAACAAAGTCATCAGATTTCTAAATAAATTTAGCCGAATTCCAATTGATAGGGTGAGTGTTTTCAGATAAATGGACAAAGAAAGCACTATTACATTCAGCCCTCCTAATATTGTATTTATGTTGCGTCAAGCGTACACTTAATGATTTACCGATTTTCCCAAAGTATTGCTTAGGGCAAACTGAACAATCGACAGAATACACCCCCCTCTATACTATTGTTATTAATATGAATCAACATTTTGTAGATGTTATACTGATACTTGAATAAGACAGAAATATTTAACTTATTAAAGAGGTGGAGAAGCAAGGAAAAGGAGTCAGAAAACAGTAAAACAAGGGCGTTCTTAAAATTGTATGCGGGGGGGATTATAGTTTTAAATAATTCCATATATATATATATATTAAAAAGAACAGGGGATAAGCAATGTCCCATAGCTAAACCAAACTTTTGAAGGTAAAATTTACCACTAAAAGAAAACTTACAGTTTTTAGTACACATTGAGATGAGCTCAATGAAAATATTAACTGGCAAAGTAATAACAAAGTTACGTAAATTCTGGCTAAGGAAGTTGAAAAGCTCGTTTACAGGCACTTTAGTAAAAAGATAACAAACATTGAAACTAAAGAGGGAGAAGTTATTAGAGTAAGGAATGGAGTTGAGTTTTTCAATAAGGTCGTAACTATTTTTAATAGGAGAATTAGAAATGGTACCAACAAGGAGAGTGATGTATGAAGTGAACCATTCAGATAAGGAATGTGGAACTGAGCCAAAAGAACTAATAATAAGCTGCATAGAGATATTAGGCTTTCATCAGGAGCGCTTTCATCAGGATCTATTGGACTTTGAACGCCGCTATCAAGGATCGTATAGTGAAAATCTGATGGGAGACTATATTTGGGGGCTGATTCATAAAAGTAATTTCAGTATAAGCGTAAATCAGGGAAAACTACTCATTTATAATATTTTAATTTTCTCACTTATGTAATTCTAGAATAAATAAATGCTATTTTTGTATCATGTCATTTTTCTTCTTCTTTATTATGCAAATGAAACCTGGAAAAAAGCAAATTTTGAAATAAATAACTGTTTTTTCATGTATTCTAGACACAAGCAAATATAAAATAATAGTTGATACCCAAAGACAAAAATTGTGCTACACAGTGTTATTAGTGGTTCCAGGTTGGAGCGTAAGGGAAATCAGACACCGTCATTATGTGTCGTTTACAATGTTATATTAGAGTATGTAACCGATTTTAAATGGCATTTTTTATTCTTACTTCGCTGAGCACAGTCATGTTCTTTTCTGTCAACTGATTGGTAAACTAAAGCTAGAACCATACTTCCCCGTGAGGAAAACGAAGCATTCTTGTTTTACTCTTTTAAAATGCACTCATCCGTGAAGTACCACCAAGGGCATAAGTTGCTGCAGTCAAATTTTAGTCTATTACTAGGCTACCTAAAAAAAAACACAAAAAGAAAACAAATAACAAACAAACAGAACCAAAACAATGGAAAAGGAAGAAGTAAGCACTCTCCGGCGCAGGATCATGAAACCAACATGAAGGGACAAGTGGTAGCAACCCTGCTGTTCACGGTACTAGGACAGGTAACGTGCATGAAGATCACTCAGACCAATATATTCAACAATAATGTGCCCAACAATCTGGGGGACGGCACAGCCGTAACAATAAGGTATAGGGAAGCGCTCCAACAACTGGCTTGCGCCCCGCGAGTGCCCAATTCGAAGATGACAGAAAGCGATCTGAAGCCGTAGAAACATAGGGGGGGGGCTAGTTTATGGGAACAGTCGCGGTGCAATGGCACGCAACTTTAAGTTACCATCCCCATGTCCCATCTTCTTTGCCATGCAGCTAGAAAAGCTGACCTGATTCCTGCTATATAGATTGTGTAACGAAGAGCGAAACTCCTAGTTTGCTAGACCAGTCCTCACGGATTCTAGACGCTCATTGCCGCAATCCCTAAATGTCCAGAAGGCCAGCAGAAGATAATTGTGACATCCACTTAGCTCGCCACAACCGTAGCATTACGGATACCTCGAAACAAGTGTTGCAGAAATTCCAATGACCCGGAGCAATCAAGGCGGGTGGTGAGTCGCTATGGATCAAGATCCAGTATCCGTGAAGACAAAACAAAACGCCTGGTAGAGCCCCGCTAACCTCAAATAGACGACATACGGCGTAGACGTTGATCCCATCTTGGGACTTGGAGCGATCGGTGTACATTGGCACGAATTAAGTGTGACGAAGAGTTTGCTCCAAAAAGGTCGAAAGCTTACTCGGTGCTGTGGAAGCTTTCAGAGCAGAGGCGTGGCACCAAGTAGTCAAAGTTTGCAGCCTCCAGGGCGGCTCTCTGGGCAGAACCAGAGACTCTACCGGCCAAAGAGCAAACCGAGCTCTTTAAAAGAGTTTCCTAACCATAAAGCCAAATCCAAAATGTTTAGGCTATGACTGGCGTCTCTCGGCGGCATATTAGCCATCACGATTGGCTGCGGATGCCATAATAGCCGTTTCCGACTGAGGGAGAAGCCAGTCTCAAGACTACAAGTGCTTGGCGGGATCGGGCCTTGGATGGTGACAGAAGAGCACCATCTTATTCTTGGCCAAGGAAAACCGAAATCTGTTGCTTCGGAATAGCGAGAGATGCGTTTAAGTGACTATTGGAGTCGACGCTCCAGATTAAGCATCTTGGCAGCATCAAAAGAGATAAAATGGTCGTCTACGTGGGCTAAGGGTGTGACACTGAAATCACTTCTTTGCGAGACTTCCTATTCCTTGTCCATTAGAGCGGAGAAGGCTTACCTTAACCGTACGCGCAAACAACGATTTCGCAGAAAGTCCTAAAAAAAATGAAAGGCGTCCCCTCATCTCATCGTGTTGAGAGTCTCCAGGATACATTATCCGCATGTGGTATCGTATACATTCTCCAGATCAAAAAACATCATTGCGAAGTGATGTCTGCGAAGGAAGGGCGCGCATATACTGCATTTTTCAGCCGAAGAAGAGCATCCGATATGTAATTGAACTTGCGTAAGCCGCACTGGGAAAAAGGCAAGTTGATTCTGCTGTCCATAAAAAAGGAAAATCAAATATTTACCGATCTCTTAATCAACTTTCACACGAAGAAGGTTAGAGAGATTGAGCGGAAACTAGCCTGGGTAGAGTGATCTCTCCCCGTTTTCAAGAAGTGAGCACAGTAAACATTCGACAGGAGTCTAGGACGATACCCTCTGTTTAGATTCAGTTTAACATATGTAAGAGGAAGGCCATTTTCAGGACCAGGGGTGGTGTCCGCATTTGAGACAAGAGCAGAACCCCACTCACTTAATGTAAACCTGTCGTTGAAGGGTTATCCGTCTCTGGATATAAAGTTAAATTGGAGGTCTTCAGCAATACCAACCGGCACACACTGACTCAGAAAGCTTGTCATGGTCGAATGTGATGAAGAGTGCAGCGGTGAGTCTCGAGGCCCATTCCTGTTTTTTCAAGACACTTTCGACATTGACCGCTTTGTGGTTGACTTGCTCTTAGGCGATATTTTCTAAGGAGTAATTCATGAGTTCTCTCGTATAAAACAATCCTTTCACGAAGTTGATTGTAGAGTGCGGCGTCATACTCACTGACAAGCCATTGAGTGTCTAAAATGGAGTAATCATGGACGCCTCGAAAGGGTCTAACGCATTCTTCAGAAGGCTCCCGTCGGAGAAACGGGTCACATTTGTCACTCTGCCAATCAACGTAGCTAATTCTCTCCTTCGATGCTTCATTTTGCCCTTGACCAACATGCTGACATCTATGTACCGAATAACAAGAAAGCATTTGAAACCAGCGATTTTAAAATTTCCAGACTTTCTCTGAATGAAGGCACCGACCTAACTGAGGCTTTTTTCAGCGCACCTGCGACATTGTTTTTTTGGCTGGCCCTCCTCACCTGAAAGCGCTTCGGGGCCGGACGTGCCAATCTTGGTCTGATTGTTTGCACCTCTAAAGGTGTTGGCCCTATTGAGCCGATCTAACCATTAGCGGTTGATTCTGAGTCGCTTATTCCTCTCTTAGAATTCTCCTATGAATGGATATGAGGGTCTTTCGTCGGTGCAAAGATAGAGTTGTCCAAGGGCGACTCGCTTTAGCCAGCGACTTTCGGCATTTGACTAAGGACTCATGAGAAGACGAAAGTGCACCGAGCAGCCTGAACCTCTGTGGATAGAATAGCAAGTCTGTACGAGGTATACTGTTATCTAATAAAGAGAAGTAGAGTTAGGCAGGTCCATTAACGAGTATGCTAGGTATTCATTATTATTATCATACCCCAGCGCTAGTTGATCCCGGGATGGCTTCTTGTCCACCCAGCCATTAAGTCTAGCGAACCAAACTTTGTCCACGGGAAAACAGTTACTTCTGGTACAAAGTGCGAGTAGACAAAATGGTGAGAGGAAAATCTCAAAAAATAATTTAAAAATATAAATAAAAATGAAGTAGCGCTGAGAGAGAGCTAGGGCGTAGCACATCAGCAGCTATCCAATACCACATCAGAGGTCACGTCAACCCAGTGACATGGCTTCCCTAATTTTCACTCAGGCCGAAAGGATGTGAAATTCCTTTGGGTAACAACTGTAGCAGGCTACACAGGGTGTCTGAGAACATTCGAGAAGATAAATGAGAGCATAACATGGCCATTGTAGTTGCCGAGCCACTCAACCCTCGTGATCACAGGCTGGCTCATCCAACTCTTTCCTGATCCTCTGCACCTTTCTCAGATTGACACCCAACCATTCAGGAATCTTCACATTGAAGCTTCACATTATTACCTTTTTCAAAATTTTGCACGATTAAATCCAACAATGGTATTGCTTCCTTAAAAGAAGATGCAGAACTGAATCTACTTTAAAAAGAAGAAGACGCAAGAAAACAGGCATGCGCGGAATTCAGAGTTGGCAAAAGGCAAAACTACTCATTGCACCCTGTATGTGTAACTTTTAAAATTTCAATGGTCCAAAATCATTTAATAGAAATTTAAGTGAGTCTAGTGAAGCCGTTTAGACAAAAAGCACAAAAAGACGGATGGAACAATTATTAGAGTAACGATTGAATACAAAGTACAATAATCTTTATCCTGATCAATCAGGATAAATGAAAAATTATTGAAAACAAAATAAATACTAAAGCAAATGAAACAAAAACAATATGCACAAAGCAAAAAAAAACAAATAGAGAAAAGAGCATTGAAAGAGATGAACAATCTTTTTAACAGTCTTGCGCACCTTCTTGCTACTCTATGTACTACCATATTTAAGGAATGTAGGATCCCTGTGATAAGCTCCAACCTTCCGTTTTACTTTAAAATAAAAGGTTACAGGGAAGAGTTCGATAACTACAAGGCAATAAGTCTCTTAACAGCAACATAAACATTCTATGAAAAGTCATAGCCTTTAGGACAATACACTAAGACAAACAATCAACTGTAATAAGTCCCAGCAACAGGTGTGTTTTTTGTGTATTTATAGTACGTACATTATCGTTCAAAGCTAAAAACAAAATCTATATTTTCTTGAAAATACTCTTTTAATTTTCATGGAAATTGCATAGAATTTACGTTGAAATATGCCACTGACAGTCTACAAATTTAATTTTTATAGAGCATCGAGTAAAAACCTTATGAGGAAAGTAATGTTTTGAGGAAAGGATGCGTCCAAAAGCTAGAGAACGATAATTAAAAACATATCTGTAACCAGAAAACAACCTAATTATCCCATATAAAACTGAGCAAAATATTACTAAGTATGCCGGTCCTTGTTCTGAATGACTTGTTTACGTGTTCGGTTGCAGGAATTCACCAATTTGTAGGACCTGATTTAATTTCATTTTTCTTCCAATCTTCAATATTCTTCGGTCTCGAGCCATAGTCTTTTCATAGAGTATCTTCCATAGGTATTCTATTGGGTTTAAATCAGGGCTCTGCGGAGAACAGTTCATCACCTCTGTATTTTCAGCATCCAAGAAAAACTTCATGCCTTTTACTGTGTGGCACGGAGCATATTTCTTCACTATGTTCGAAGACCTGGCCCCTCACCAGAAGTTTATTCAAGTGGATTCAATATTTCACCAGTTTGGCCAAATTAAATTTGCTTTCGTCGTTGAAAACAGTTTTTCACTCTTCAGCCCCCCACATACATGCTCAGTAGTGAAGACCAACATAGAAGATTTCTTTTTATACATAATTATAAGTGCTTAATACATTTATGATTTTTTAATTTTCAAAGACATAAATGTTTATAATTTTAAAAATGATGCTTACCGATGCCATTTCTAACTTCCGTAACTTAATAATAAGGTATTCACTTTTCGAAACTATATTGCTATTTTGTTAATTTCGAATCTTTCTGCGTCATTTTCGACCTAACTCCTTCAACTTTTGCCTTGATTCAATCATCTCGACCTGGGCTTTTGAGATCTAGAGGCGATTTGTGCTTGCGTGTTTTGTCGATATTCAACCAATTTCATGTTTTTTTATAGATTTGCAGGCCAACTGCTCATACGTTTTCTTAACCAATCACACGCTTCGTTATATTTTCAGTTTATTCCGGACACTTCGCAGGTCTCCGTTTTTTTAGTTCCTTTGGTATAATGGCGTGTGCCGGCTGTGATAGATCGCAATACCAACTCATTGGATAATTTTTTGATGACGATTATCAGGCCTTAGAAATATATAGGGTGAAGATTCGTTTTAATGAATCTTAACCCTTTTATTTATAAACTGTTTTTTGCACAAAGCTTTGATTCAAACTAGATACCTAACGACGTTTGCATTAAAATTTGATAGTAGGCTTTCGAATTAGGAATATTACAAGGATGTTTCTTAACGTTGCGGGGTGTGGGGGGGTATGGGCGGCGAGGTCCCCCATCTCGAACTACATAAAAAACTTCATTTTGGGCGGAAATAGCCTAAATTCGGCGGCGCTATGGTCGTCTTAAATTAACAGCTTAGGTCTGGTCTGGATCTTTTAAATGAATTAAAAAATGTGTTTTTCTTATGCAGTTTTATGTGTACTTTTCAGATCTGAAGCTCCTTTTTACTGGGAAGACATATTTTTCCTAGTATGAACTTCGGTTGGTTATGGGAAAAGTATGCATTTCCGGGGTGAACGAGTGTCATATATGAAAAGTACACATAAAACTACATAAGAAAACCACATTTTTAAATTCATTTTTGAAAATGTGTTAAAATGAATCTTTACCTGGGTCTTGACTCTCTCAAACGACGTAAGGTAGTTTGGCAAAAACAAATTCACGTTCATATTCATATAAACTTAACGTGAAATACCAACTGTTGCCTCAATTCATTTCTTTATTGGCATCTATTGCACCCTGCTCTCTTCCCTAGGAGTGGGTTTTTGATGGCAACCCGTTTTCTTTGTCGACTTGCAAAGACCCGGTAACCTCATAGAGCTTTATTATGCATAAAATCTCACTTTTTAACCAATTTCAATGCCTGGATATCTCAAGCATTGTCTTTCTTTCACTGTCTCACTGAATAACCTGCTCTCTGAATGATTTTTTAACCTTAAATCATCTCGCCATCCTGATAATTCAGTAGTACGCTCAATATCAGTCTATAATACATTTAGAAACGTGATGAATACATATGTTACGAATTTTTACGTTGCAAACTGAAACTTTTGTGATCTTTCTCTAGTTTTAAACACATCCTTCTTCAAATGCACATTACTTTCCTAGTAACTTTTTTGTTTAGCCGCTGCTCTAGCAAATCAACCTTGGACACTGAGAAGCGAATTTAAACAAATATTATGTGCAAGTTCCATAGGAATTAAAAGCGTATTTTCAAGAAAATGTATATTTATGTATTTTTTTGTCTATTTTGGACGGTACTGTTCGATCATCTGAAACCTGTTTAACAAATATTTCAGAAAACAAATGAGTTCAAAATACCACTCTTCATGTCCTACTTAGACGATGAAAAAACCTTCGACACACTAAAGACTGAATTACTTATAAGATAAATGCATAAACAAGGAATTAACGAAACTTAAATTAACATATTAGTGCATTTTTCATTGAAATTACCTTTGTGTTTGTTTCTATTTTCACACAAAAGCAACACAAATTTCCATAATCACAATACGTATTCCTAACTAAGTGTGTATATGAAGAATATTTCAGTTTTGAATAAACCAATTGACTACAGACAGAGCTGAGGTCTCTGGTATGCCTTGCGTGTTGAAGTAGTAATCAGTCAGAAGTCACAGTCACTTTAGTTGCTAATCAGTCCCGTTAAATTTCAATCAATCTTCGAGAGTCAGTCTTCTACTTTCGAGGACAGAATCTTTGCACCTTTTAACTGAGCGTGTAATCGGCTAAACCCATTTTCAATATTTAAATACCATTGTTAAAGGTTAATAAAATGTCTAAGCACATCGAGTGAGACTCATTGGAACTGAGTAGACGGAGGATAATTCCGAACCTATTCATCTAGATTCGTACGCCAAATAACACCAGGGAAAAAAACCCTTCAAGCTTCATTTGAGACCGTGAAACTGTGTTTAAGGGATGTAATCTTGTTTCAGTGTATTTATTGGTTGATGCATTTACTTGGCAGCTTTGACTAGAATACTAAGGAGGTTTTAGATGTTTATTCAGCTCACGCACAATCCTTAACCCTATTCAAGCGACTGGCCAAAATACAGATAGGTAGCCCAAAATATCGACCAATGTAGCGGGAGACCCATTTCCAGGCGCTTTGCAAATTCTCATTTTACAAATAAGGGGTTAAGCTTAAATATATTCCTCTCAGAGAAATTGTATATATTAATGAAAAATGGTAACTGACACTTTTTGCAAGAAATGCTAGTGATTTATTGAGACACCGATACAAGTATTCTTGAAAACAAATATTTAATATTCTCAATCAACCATTTACAGTCAAACTAAATAGTTTACCCCTTGGTATTGATGCTGCAATTAGTAAGCATTAGCAGCGATGCGAAAGTTCATGTTACTCTAAAAGTATAATTGGTTTCGCCAGTATCGACTTTAAACAGTGTGTTATATGAAAATTTCGAACGAGCGAACAGACCCAAGATTGACTCAAGGATAGTTCAATAAGGGAAGGAAAAAGGCTGGAGGGTGAGGGAAAAGACGGGAAAAATCAAGAAAGGAGATGAATAAAGAAAAAGTATAACAACGCTTATTTCTGTAAGATCATATATTAAAGTAATATTAGCGATTCTTTTCTAAAGCATATTTATTGTGCCGTTTTCATCGACGTCCCTCTGGCGAAATATTTCAAGTATGGAATATTTTATAAGAAAAGGGTTTTGTGCAATTCCAGTGTCTAAATCTTTTACTTACATGATTGAAATTAGATCAATTTTTTACTCATAATTTATATTAGTAAACCCGTTTAGTATTTTACAGACCAATAAGTAAAAGAAGAGGGAAAAGGGTTCTAGTCAGAGATTAGGGGCAGGAAAAAGCAAGAAAGCATATGGATGAAGAATTAGTTTCATAACTCTTATTCTCAGAGAAAGTAAATTGAAGTAACTGTGTTTCTTCGTACGATCTATTTTTAAGTTGAGGAATTAATTTCGTCCCTCGAAGTTGGATACATTTTGAAATTATAATATTGTTTGGCACATATGATTAAAATTACACCGCAGTCTCCTAATAGTCTTACAAGCAATTTAAATAAAGCAGGAAAAGTATTTATGCCTTTAAATGCAAAATGTCTGGCTATGTATCCTAGAACCCTATTCGTCTTCTATGACACTAGAGTACAGTGCATTATTCCAAAACTTTTAGCCCACTTGAGATTAAGATTTTTTCCTTTCTTTCAATATTAACATGGTACGAGTATTAACATGACCCGTTGTGTATTCCCTTACAACCTTCAGGACAGGCAGGGACTCTAAAGAGCAGGGACAGCAAGGAAGGCCTAGTTCACTGAATGGACCTTTAACCATTTGGCCACTAAACACTCTTGGGTAGGGGCCCCATAGAGGCTCTGGCCTTCTCGTGGTGGGGGCAGTCAGCCCTGGGCACTTTAGTGATCCTCTGGTGCTGCCAACCAGACTTTTAACATACCCCTCTTTCATCCCCCCTATTACTTTTTTTGACTGCCGTTTATTTCCCCCTCTTCTTTCTACTATCTAGTGGTCCTGACGGTTATCTGACCTCTGCTCGTTTTCTAGGAATGATTTTGAATTGTTCTTTCCTGAAGGTCGGAGGAGGTTAGGCATCTCTACCGCCTTCGTCTAACCCATCATTTGCCCCTTTACGACGCGCGTAGGACAACTCGGGTAGCCTATTTGGTCTATAAAGATGGTATGGTTGATACGTATCGTTTCTCCTTGAGCAATTGGAGTAGTGCCGGACCCTTGTAGGCTTCCATGGTGAAGTTATTTCTATTTGCAATGGCTAGCCATAAACCTAAAACCCCCCCTTCTCGTAAGGGTCCCCGTGCCAAACGTTCTCCAGCTCCCCTTTCAGCCTTCTCTCGCTCGTAGGATCCCGATGACAACGATCTGGACCCAAATTTAGATTATCCCCGCTTTCTGGTCATGAGTTCGTCATCTGATACCCCACTTGCAAAAGTCGATGTGTTTGATGTTAATGAATCTTTTGAGTCCCACTATGGTGAACACCACCGGATGTGGTGAAGAGGTAGTGGTGATATCGTAGTCGAAGTGTTATCTCACTTCAACACAATCTTGCGTGAAATCAGTTTTCGATAGCTGAAGTTCCGTTTTGCCCCATCCACGTCGCAATTTTGTCAAAGGTGTCGTCCATTAAAACGAATTAAGGGACTTACGACCTTACTCACCTTCAGAGCAAGCTTAGTACATTAACATATCACACATGTACACAAGATGACTAAAACTGTAGGCTCTACTTGAGACCCAAATACCACACTGTAATTAAAGTTTGGACGTCAGGAACTGCCGCAGTATATTAAAACTGGGTCCCTTCGTGTCCCGGTAAATATCTACGTCGAACTACCCAGATTTTGCTTCAATTGTAATCAATTTAGACATGTTGGTCGTATCTGTCGGCACTCCCATTCCTGGGTGAATTGTAGTTCTGTTTACCATGGGCTTGAATGCACCAAAACACCATGCTGTGCAAACCTTGGTGGTGCTTACAGTGCTGCGTCAAAAATCTGCCCAATATTCTTATATGAAAAAGATGTCCTCGCTTTGCGCGATGCTCTACATCTAGACGTGAGAGAGCCTCGCCAACGTGCTCGAGCACAAACCTCATTTCTTGGTTGTCTCTTCTCAGACGTTTTGGGTGACGCTGAACGGAACCAACCATCTTTAACTTTATCTTTACCGCTGGCAGCTTCTCTTTTTACCGCTAAACTTTCAGCCATTCCTATAGCTTTTAGACTGATCGAAATTTTACCTTTTAAAGATTTCGTTATTTTCTCTGACTCTAGGAATAATTTACAAGTAATTCGCTCTTTTAATGGTTCCCATCCATTAGTCACAGAAATCGACAACTGGCTGGTCCAAAATGCGTCTAGATATCTAGTTCTATTTTGTTGGGTTCCGGGCGTATAGTGGTCCTAAGCAACGAGAGGGCTAACCAGCTGGCCCGCTCAGCCTAATCTGTTTCCGCGGAGAGCACTGCTCTGACTTTTCGAGATTTCTTTCCTTCTATAAGAAAATATATTTTTCAGTTGTGCCAGAACGAATAGGATGGAGGTTCATCATATAAATTATATAAAATCAAAAAGTCTGTTCGCTCTTGTCTTCGACCCTTCAGAGACTATGGTCCTTAGAGGTAGACCTTTACCGCGTTCGCATCGGCCACACAAGACTTAGTCACGGTCATCTTGTTCCGTCTGGTACTCAACTTAGCCCTTACTGCCGTTTTTGTGGTGGGAAACAACCGGTTACCCACCTTCTACTAGAATGACATCATTTCACCACTCTCCAGTCCTCCTGTTTCCTGACCCCTTTAACTACCCCTCGCATCACCCGTCTTCGTTTTATTTTGGCAGAGGAAACTTTTAAACCCTCATCTTTTAAATTGTTATCTCATAGTGGTATTCTCCCTCACGAGGTACACCTCACGAGGAAAGCAGTCACTCCAAGGTTAGGGTGTTTATTAGCCATGCCAACAAATTGTAATTTCAATGCAATTCAATGCCAGCTCCCCTTCATTTTTTTCAGGTTTCATAAAAAATTTGGAATACTATTTATTATTATTACGATTATCCTCTTAACATTTTTTTCTACCCACACTTCGTACCAGCAGAAATCTCACCTGGAAAAAGTTTGGTCTACTAGGTATGGTGCCTGGGTGGACTACATATCATCCTGGGATCAGCTGTACCAGGGTATGATAATAATAACTGATCACCAAACTTACTTATTAGTGGACTCGCTTATTTCTACCTTTCAGCATTACATACCCGTTAACCCTCTTAAAAACTTGCTCTTCCATCCACAGAGGTTCTGACTGCCCAGCCCCCTTTTTGCCATTCATGGGTCCTTAGTCGAGTGGCCTCACCCTTCCTAGTTCCCTAAGAGTACAAGCTAACACGAGACACTAGTCCTATAGGTGGAAGAGCTCCACTTTCACCTGCGGCAAAGGGGCCTCCCCTTTTCCATATTTGGAGCCGTCCGCGGGAAGCTCCACCACATAAAAGAGGAGCCCACCCTTCTACTTTGTGCTTTTCCTATGGTCCCGTTAAACCTTTTTTTCACCAGAAAGGAGGTTTACTCATCTCCCAAATCTACCGATGCGGCGGCCTTTCATTCATCCATTTCTTTGTAGGCGCCCAAGGGTGACTCCACTTCATCATCAACGGCGCATCCCCCTCTTTGTTATCACAAATGACGGCCAAGGGAACAAACGTGTGGCCCAGAATCATCCACTCCTTGTGGGAGCCGCTAGATCGGGCAAAACCTTTAAGAGGACCAAAGAATAGCGACTTCAGTGGGCCGCTCCCACTAATGTCCTTCAGGCATGAATTGTGAGCTTGTATTGGGCTGGCAAGCGTGTCGTTTCTCTTCCCCGAATAGGTTCTATTTGCCGGCCCATATAACTAAAAACAAGGGCAATGGATTGCTCTCGATAGGGATATGTAATATCTTGAAAAGTTGGATTTACACGAAGGCTCTGAAAGTTACTACAAGAAAATATTATATGATAAGTCCCTATCGTGTATGGCCAAGTCTTTCAATTTCGGAGATACGCACCCTGCTTCTTCAAAGCAATGGGATGAGTTTCTTCCTAGAGAATGAAATTCAGGCCGTTCAGGTGGCTGATCTTCTTTCAGTCCATGAGTGTAATGACTTGGTTCTGGCGTGTCCGCTGCTGCCCTGGGAGATCTTAGGCTTCAATGTTTAAAATATACCCCTCTACTTCACGCCCCTCCAAGCATACAAGCACGGTCGTTTCTGCGCCCATTCGGACACTTTGGACAGGATCTACCCCTCTCCCGCTCCCATAGACCATGCATCTCCTGGTAGATCTGGCATCACATAGGATTAAGAACAAGTCTGAGCTAAAAGCATGGCTCCCCCAACCTCAACCAGCGTACCATTTGCGTAAGGAGAAAAGGCGGCACGCCTCCACCGAGTTGTTAGACTTGCAAGAGGCTATATCCCTGAAGGTATGCGTGAGATCGTCTTCTGGGGTTCCTAAGGCAGCCGCCTGAAATGAGGACATCATTCAAAAAACTTTCTGCTCTTAAACCCCAACTCAGGCTGGATTTGGTGGCTCAGAGATGATAGAGCCTACAAAGGAAAGAATCAGCCTCCGAAGCTGCCCTGCCCGCCAAAGGTTTTGAGGTGGAGGGAGGAAAACACTCGCATATCGAGCCCAATCTCCAACGGTGGGCCCTCCGCGCCTGTTCCGGCTGATTTTATTTCTTTGGTTTCTTTTTTTGACCATCTGGCCTTCAAGGGAATACCTAAGTCACCGTAATTAAAGTTTCAGCATTGTACTAGGCTATTCTAAATGTCACAAACAAACATAAATAGCAAGAGAAAAACAAAGACAAAAAAAAAAAAGCAAAAACAAAAATATAAAACAAGAAGAAGAAAGCACGCTCCACTGTCTCCGGCATGCCCGCCTCCCCCAGCCGTGCATGCCTGTGGGAGACCAACCTCCTCCAAATATTCAAATAAGCCACAAGTCTATGTTCACGAGACTGTCCCGAGTACAAGGGAAAAGCGGTGACTAGCAGGCTCGTCCATTTACCGCGACAGGTAACGTGAGCAAATATCACCCAGAATGGAACATTCAACAAAAATGTGCAAATGAATCCGGGAGACAACTCAGACGTCGCAGTAAAGTGTAAGGGACCGCCATATGATATGGTTGTGGGTCCTGCGAGAGTGCCAAATTCATAGACGTCAAAAAGCTTCCCGTAGGCGTCGCAGTATTGGCGGGTCGGTCTATAGGAACAGTTGCGGTGAAATGACAGGCAACTTTGTTTCCCTCCGCTGTTTTCCATCTTCTTTGCCATGGAGCATCGAGTGATGCCTCGATTCCTGCCATATAGTCAGTGTGAGGAAGAGCAAAATGCTGGTCTTGACGTCCAATCCTCGAGAACTCTTTGACCCCCTCAATGACACCCTCATTTCTGGCTATTCTCACATGTCCATGAACCCAGAAGAAGATAATTTCGAAATCAACCCTGCTTGTGGCAACCGTAGCGTCACGGATATCATGAACCATGTTGTATGGAGATTTCAATGCCCTGAGAGCACTCGTGCCGTATGTGAGTCGCTAAAGATCACACTTTGGTCTCAAAACCGGGCACGACACGTTAGTTTCCGTACCGAGCGGTGTATCACAGCCAGATCGGCCGTGAAGACAGACGCTTCACCTGGTAGAGCCTCGTTGACTTCAATCATAGGGGATACAGCGTGGCAGCTGACCTCCTATTGGAACATGAAGCTACTCGTTTACACTTGCACTGATCAAGCGTGGCACGAAATGTACTTAAAAAAGGTTCAACGCAATAATCCTGTTAGTGTGCAAGCTGTGGGAGCGGAGACGTAGCGACAAATAGTCCAAGATAGTCCGAGATTTTATGTCCTCCTGGGCAGGCAGAACCAGACTCTTCACTATCTCGAAAGCTAGACCGAGCCTTCGAACTTTTCTACTCCTTCAGGCTTAGGGTATGACTGGGCGTCTTTCGTCGGCATAGGCACCGTCGAGATCGGCCGCGGATGCATTAAGAGCCGTTGGAGACTGAGGGAGACGCCGGAAAATCGCCAACAACTAGTGAATTAAAGTGGACGATAGTTGGCAGGAAGGAGCGAATCTCTCCCGGAATGTGTCCCGAGATCCAAGCTGTGCTGTAAATGACCCGTAGAAATGTTTCGGTAAGAGGGGCGATGGAGATGGTGAATAATGGATTTAATCTTGCTCAGTTGCAATTGATCTGCATTTAGAGATAGCCGAGCGTAGCTTACTTAGGAAGAACAAATGGTTTAATGGTAGTCTTTTGAGCTGGAAAATTCTAAAGGTACACGTTCTTCACAGAACTATAGTGTTGGGAATCAGCTAGGTATTTGATGCTAATTATTGCAAAAACGGATGCCAGTATCCTAGATATCTCAACTTGTTCATTGACAATTGATCCGTTTATTTCAAGGATTCGTGAATAATTGCCGTTATATTTTTACGTATTTTATTAACGCGGTTGGATGGAGTAAGCGAAGTTATAGATGATACATATTTTTCGAAGACTCAATACGGACCTGGTGTAAGGTCCCTTCCAAATGGACCTGACCCTGTTTCTTTAAAAGTGTGTCTGTCTGTGAAATTCCTACGGAATCGTTTGTGTGCGTTTTTGTAGTTATCAATAGTCAGTGCACAATAATTATTCCATAATAAGATAGATTTCTTCATTTAGTAAGTGTTAGATTTTGAAATTAAGACTGATACTGCTATCTGTACTAGCCTTGTAAAGAAAAGAATAACATGATCTACATATTTGAAAATTGCCTATAGCTGCATCAGAGAGAGAGGCATAGTGATGCATATTCAAGTTTGAGATCCTTTCTGTTTGGCGGCAGGCGGATCTTTTGTACCAAATTTTCACCAATAATGCAGTTTTGAGTGCTGAATACGAATATAACATTTATTTTGGGGATAAATGAAAGGAGGTATTAAAAAAACAAAATTTAATGCGCAATAGTTTAGAATATTATTCTATAAACAATTATGATTATATAATGGGGCTGTGCCCCCCAGACCCCCTCAATTGAGTGAAACTCAGAATCATCGTAGGGGGTCCCCCCGCAGTACTAAACCCCCCCCCCACGAACAGTCCCCTTGAATTTACTCAAAAAAGGTGGAACATATTGGAACACGGCGGTACCCACCGTGAAATGCTCGATTCCTACTTATGTGAATTTATGTGGCGAAAACGCGATAGAAATGAAAATTTGTTTAAAAAAATATTATGGGATACTTATATCTAAATACAAATGAATGTTTCAATAAATAATAAAGGGAGTGAATAATAATATTGGGAAATCATATGGCAGTTTAAGTGCGTTTCATTTCCATTTCGTTTTTTTTTTCAAAATGTATCGGACAAACCAAAATTTACAGTTTGAAAATTCCTTTTTTAGATACTCCCTTTCATTTCTCCAAAAGATAAATGTTATATTCGTATTCAACACTCAAAACTGCATTATTGGTGAAAATTGGGTACAAAAGATCCGCCTGCCGCTAAACAAAAAGACCCCAAGTTTGCCTTTTTAATATTCCAGTGAGGTGGATTTAATAGAGAGGGACCATATAGTGTAGTTTGCATTATACTGTGTAAAATGTCAAAAGGTCACTACAGTGCAGATCATTATACAAAACTGGCCAGGTGAAATCCTAAAAGCAATCTCTGGAGCAGAGAAAAAGCTGTAAACAACTATGAGATATTTTGAACATGATACTATGTTAATATAATTGCATTTACAAAACATAAATCACTTAAAGAGAACGAAGAGGAAGCACAACTTCCCGCGGCACCGTCAAAGTTCAAATTAATCTAGTAACGTGGCTTCCTTAAATTGAACTCAAGGCAGAAACTTTTAACCCCGCTGCGACAATCTCCCCAACATCCTCTGCCATAATACTTCTGATTTCCGTCTTGTTCACTTCAAAAAAGAATGGAAAATGTACAGCAACCTATGAAAATAAGAGTCGATTATTTTCTCGGGAATAACTTGGACATACGTGTGTCAGTTAAAACAAGGTCAAAGTTTATCGGCATATAGGGATACAAACATACCTGGAATCACGTGATAAAGCAGTTCCTCTCGTTCGAAGGTGAGCATTAGTGTATGGGTGTTCATCCGCACACCGTTTATCCTCAATGTCACTCTATATGTCTATTACTTTATGCAGCTAATTTTGGGCCGTTACATTTTCCCTGACCTACTCCTAATGCCTCGACAGCTTCAGGTTTTGTTTTGTCACCTTCGGAACGGGCACACTCTGGCACACAACGTCATTTGATGGAGCGCTCTCCTGCACCTTATGGCGACAAGTGCATTATCCCCGACACTGTCCGGCAGATTTTTGTTGAGTATCTCATTCTAGGCTATTTTAGCGTACGTTACCTGTCCCGGTACTGGGACGAGTAACGTAACTTCTGCTTGTTACTTCTACACAAGACGAGTTCGTGCACTCCCGATCGAGGATTTTTTTTTATTCCTACTAGTTGCTGCTAGTTGGCTACTAGTAGCCTGAAAAATAAAAGTAATGTTTCGCAATTTAGGTGACTAGACCCTTACCAGCAGTCACTATATTAGTATATTAAATTAAAAAAAAAAAGGCTTCTGATGGTGAACTTGTAGGCCTAGGCTCGACGCGATATCTCTTTTGTTCACGTTTCTTTAATTTTGTCTGTGTCTTTTCAGCCATTTAGAATATAAATTGAGTATGTATGACTATGCATAGACCAGGCAATGGCTTCGCCACTCCCCCCTACGGAGGGTGCTTGCGCATCGTTACTAAGATCAAAATCTAAAATCTAAAAAAAAGCAGCCATAGTTAAGTTTTTAGAAATTTTCGGAACTTCGCCAATTATAATAATTTTAAAAAGGAACTCTAAACTAAATTTCCCCCCTTTCAAAATATCACGTTGCTAAAATATAGTTATAGAAGAAGATATATAAAAATAAATTTTCTGGACTTCACCATTTGTAATTCTTTGGGTTTTATAAAATTCACAAAATTTCGATACTTATATTTATTTCTGAATTTTGATAAAAAAAACATAAGTCATAACCAAACTAAGATGAAATTATTATTCAAATACTCAAAAAAATCCCATTCTTAAATTATAGAGTTAGTGGTGATGATAATTATAATTGACAAAATAGTAATTTTCACTACACAACTTTTATAAATGTCACAAAACTATTTATTACGTATTTTTTATACTTGTAACAAAAGCGAATTTTTTATAATTATCGAAAGGGGAAACAAAGTAAATTAAAATTATTTCGTCACACAATCTTGAGTTGTAAAATTACACCAAATCAGCAGTACGAGTATAGGCAGAATTTCGTAATATTTTAATCTTGGGAAAAGATTAACTACATAATTTTATGAGCTTTTAACATTGCCTAGGTATTTTATTTTCTCATTTATTTTTAATTTACTTTTTTCATAAACAACTTTCCGCATGGAAGGATTTTGTTATAACGATGTCGATCAATCACGACGTTAGGTTATTCATGTGAGTATTTCTTGATGAGAACATTGATTTATTTTGATTTTAACCACCATAACTCATATTTTAAACGTGTGAGCAATTTTGAATAATATATATAAAAACAGAAATATTGGATAAAGGCTATTCTCCCGCACTCTGAGTTCTGCCTGAAATGCGGAATTGAGAAAATCATGCGGTTATGTTTACTTCTATGATGCAGTTTTCCAAATCTGCATGAAGTTGGGCTTAATATTATTAATTTCTGAATTCATTATCAAGATGTTCTGCAGAACCCACTTTGAGATAGCCTGCCCGAAACCATATTTCATTAGGCATAAATTCAAGGCCAGCTATCTAAGTTCATTAAGTCGATCATATGTCATATTTTATCAAAGTATTTATATATAAAATATTAAAATCTGAGTTCCAGAATTCTAGGAATTAAAATATTATAAGACAAGCCAAGTTCTTTCTTACAGAAAGAACTCGGTTCCACAGGCACTCCTTCGACGTGTGGCCTACGGCCTATTTGCTATTCTAAACCGCTTGTTTTAATCCCCTTTATAGACTCTTTATTTTAACACCCTGAACACCTTTTTCAACATAGATACCCTGAAACATTTTTTTAAAGTTATTTCACCTTTTATTATATTTTCTTCCTCCCTTGAAGATTTATATAGTTGAGAATTTTCCAAACACTTTTTTCAACATAGACACCCTGAAACCTTTTTTTAAAGTTATTTTACCCGGTTTGATATATAGAAAAGCCTTCGTCAGATCTCTTTTTTCATCTAAATTTGTTTTATATACGAAATGATAGTAAAAAAGCGCCAAAGCCCTAATTTTAATACAGTTTTGAACTTCACGATTTGTATGTTTTTCATTCCAAATCATTCGATAATTATATTTATTTTTTCTGAACTCTTAGAAATAACTTTGAGAAAAGCTCGAAACATACAAAAAAACAGTCCTGCGAATAAAAGTTTCAAATAAACCTAAACTCAAAAACATGAAAGGTTACTTGTCACCAAGCAACAAAAACATTTTTAAAAATTTCAAAAATTCACCAAGTTAAATTATAGAGTTAAAGGATCAGGCAATGGCTTCTCCCCTTCTCTAATAAGACTAAAATTTAAAATCTAAAAAAAAGTGCCCATGGTTAAACTTTTATAAATTTTCGGAACTTCACCATTTGTAATTCTTTGAGTTTTAAAAAATTCACCAAATTTCGATACTTATATTTATTTATGAACTTCGCCATTTTTATTTTTTGATATTTTAAAAGAATTATTAGAAATAACTTTGACAAAAAAACATAAGTCATAACCAAACTAAGATAAAATTATTATTTAAATACTCCAAAAAAATCCCTTTCTCAAATTATAGAGCTAGTGATGATGATGATAATGATGATAGCTAACATTTATAAATCCTGTATCAACATTTCAAATTATTTTCCAGAGCTACAGGTCCATCCTAATTGCTTACAAACCCATTTGAATTACTATATCCGGTGGTTGATAAACAACCCGACAAATTACCGCTTAGACACTAACTATTTTTTATCCATCAACTTGACACAAATATATTTACCAAACCTTGCTAAATTGTACCAAGGAGCATTCGGAACTAAACCTTTTCCAAATTGTAGGTTCTCGACGGATCTCAAATGAGCCATTGTCAGATTTTATCTATCTTAACCTTCTTTCTTTACCTATTTGAGGCATTTAAGCCGTTTGAAACAAAGTTTCATTTGGACAGATGAATAGGTTCCAATTCCTAACTCCCCCAAGAGTGAAATTTTCCTTAACTTTTATTTTAATTTTTTTTCCTATATTTTGCATATCTTTAAGCATAGCATTTACTCATGATGGATCCTTTTCTCCTTAATTAACTAATGGTCTTAAACGATTCTTAAGTTAAAGTTAGTTGAGGAAAAACTAAAAAAGGTCAAACTCTGAAATTTTTGGGGGGGACATTTATAATTGCAACAGAGCTTGATTGCAACTTACGAGGACAAAATCCTCAGAGTTCTCACTCTATTTGATAGATCATGATCCAGGAATAATGCAGAATGTTGACGGCTCCCCCAGGTCCCTTGATGCCTCACTATATTCGGTTATTATTTACTTTACTGTAATATTTTTTTTTGTACATTAGATTACTTCTTTCTACATAATAAATATTTTTTTATTTTGGGGGGGGATTGTGCAAATTTAATCTTTTCAGGTGGTGCAAAATGCAACAAAACATAGTTTGAACACGATTCCTTCGAAATGTGATTCAACCTCAATTTCGCTGCATTTTTGCTACCCCTTCAAAGAAAAAGATTCAAACAAATAACCTATAGTATTACAAGAAGAAATAACAAACGAAACTTTTTGTACATTTTATTACTTATTCCTGCAGTACTTTTTCTACTTTGTTTAAATTTGTTCTTTTTTAGCGGTAAGAAGCGAAATGAGGGAAAACAGACTTTTATTCCGATTCCATCGAAATCGGGATATAACTCGATTTTGCCGCATTTCTCTTTACGACCACCAAAAATGAAGATCAGATTTGGAAATTTAACCTAAAATAGTTTTTAAAAAATCCTCAGCTAACATAGCTTAATTTCAATTTTCAAATTACTAGTTTGTTAAACTATACAAACCTTTTATTCATACATACAAATGGAAGTTCTACTCAACCCGATTTTTTTTAATCAACTCGTATTAAGGCAACTTGAAAGCACATAAACGATAGATTTTCACAAATGTGCATGACATAATACGAGTAGGTGTGATTAAATTTGTTTTTAAGCGATTACAGCTTTTTAAATATTCTAAATATTCTCTATATCGGCTCACTGCTGTTTTGTGTTTGTTTACTCTCGTGAAGCTTTAAATTATACAACAAGGCAGCTGGAACCATTTAAATAATATATCTACAAACTAATCCTGTTTAAACAACCACTTACTGCTGACCTACTGTGACTTAGTTGAATCAACGTTTACCTAAATGCAATGCTAATCGATATAGATTTATAGAAGACATATATTGTATATATCAAAGGGCATTTGTTTAGTGGTGTCGCTGACACTAGAATACCACAAAAATATTCTAAGGCACGATTAGGTTCGCTGTGAACCTCTTTTACGAGTTGTGCAATATATCAGGTATTTAAACAAAATTTATATCAATTTGCAATCTAATAACTTCGCTAGTTTCCGTTCAAATGACTTCAAATTTTAAAAGCATGTGTAGAAATGGGTCAAAACTTTATGTTTAATGTTTGATGTTTTTATCTTCACAGGTATAGAAATGCCATTCACTGGAAGTGAAAAAGCGTTTTGTGTGTTGGAGTATGCTCGAACTCAGTCTAACAAGACTGTGCAGCGTGCATTTGTGAGACAATTCTCTAAACAGTCACCAACGGCAATGCAGATTTAGACATGGCACACAGAGGAAGGCTGTATGTGCATGGCAAAAGGATCTGGACGACCAATAACATCTGAAGTGACGGTCGAGCGGGTTCGCCAAAAACTTTTGCAGAACCCCAAAAAGTCCATAAGAAGAACAAGTCTGGAAACCCAGATTCCTCGAACGACAGTTTGGCGCGTTCTGAGGAAACGCTTGCTAATGAAGCCCTACAAGCTGCAGCTAGTCCAGGCCATAGCGGCAGAAAACAAGCGAAAGCCCAAACAATTCTGTGTTGATATGCAACGAAACTTGAAGAAGACGAGTTAAAGGAACATCTTGTTTTAAGTGATGAGGCCACATTTCATACGAATGGCAAAGTCAATAAGCATAATGTTCGCATTTGGCGCGAAAAAAATCCTCATGCCACAGTTAAGCACGTGAGGGACTCACCGAAAGTGAATGTGTTCTGCGCCATCTCCAAGAACCATCTTCATGGCCCGTTTCTCTTTGAGGAAAATGTGACCGGCCATGTTTATTTGCAAATGCTTCAGAACTGGCTAATGGATGAGCTCATTGCAACAGGACGGGGCTCCACCTCACTGGAAGCTCACTGTGCAGGCTTATCTCAATGGAAATCTGCAAGGGAGATGGATAGGGCGTGCTAGTGATGAATACAACGTGCTGTTAAAATGGCCGCCACGTTCACCTGACCTGATACCTTGCGATTTTTTTCTCTAGGCTATGTGAAGGGACTGGTCTATGTCCTCCCTCTTCCTGCAAACCTAGAGGAACTCAAGCACAGAATCACTACCGCACTGGAGACTGCTACCAATGAGATGCTGCAGCGTGTTGGGAGGAGCTGGATTACCGACTTGACGTGTGCCGTGTCTCAGACGGAGCGCATATTGAACATTTGTGAAATCGTTCATGGAATCTACATGCCTTTGATTTTCTCATTCAAATTTGGAGGAATAAATCTTATGTTGCTTAACATTAAGCCTGTTTAATTTCATTTTCTTTGACTATGTAGCTTCTGCTACATTTACATCTCAAATGATATCAATTTTTCTGAAACCCCCTCTATATGTATTTCACATCCAATACAAATAAATCACCAAGCAAAGCTGTCTAATCCAAAACAAAGATAAATGGGAGAAAATGTAACAACAAAATCTGGGTTGAAAATATCTCTAATATGAGGTCAATAAAATATTTTTGGCCTAAAATAATTTTAAAATATAACTTTATCAAAATTGAACTGTAATTATAATCAGACTGTAATTATAATATTTCGAAGAGAAACATCTTCGCCTCTCCTCCTTACAGGAGTAGCATGTAATTCGCATGCAGACCTTCGTCCTGTGGCTTACGTCCTATCCGGCTCTTGCAACGGGGTTTTAGTCCAAAACAATTATAAAGGGTTTCATTACACTTCTACTAATAATTTACTTTTTATCTATGTTTTTCAGATGGCTGCTTATTTTCTATGCCTAAAAGAAAATACTAAAATAAATTTATCTGAATTCTTTTGAAATGCCCAAAAAACAAACCACATGGCTCTTTTTACCGATCCTAATTTGCTGTAATATTTTTTTTTTTTGCTTTTTTACTCGTTTTAGAGGCCAGTAGCTATTTCCTCTTTCTAAAGATTAAAAGTAAAAATTTATTTTCGAAAGAACATCGATAAAGCCTTCGAATAGAAAAAAAAGACGCATTAATTTTAATAAAATTTTTCTGAACTTTACCATTTGTAATTCTTTTGTTTTAAAAAATTCAAAACATTCGATAATCATATTTAATTTTCTGTACTTCACCAGTTTTTTTTTTTTAAATCAAGCTAAAATATACTTTTATTGATAAACTAATGGCAAAACCTTTGGCCATGATTCTATCCATATCCCGAAATTTGCTTTTGGTCAATTTGTAAATAAACATTTTTTAAAACGAAAAACAATCAACAGGAGTGCGGCGCTTCGCAAGCCGACCTTCGGTCTGTATCTTACGGCCTATCTCGCTCTAGCAACAGAGTTTTAGGCTTAGAAAAATTAAAATATTTTCATTACATATTCCCTAATAATTTTATCTTGATCTATCTTTCTTCATCTGCATAATTAGTTTCTAAGCCTAAGTTCAAGAATTTGGGGGGCTGATTTCTGTTCATATACCGTAAAAGACAATACTCACCTCATTTTTTCCATCTAAATTTTTTTATATACTAAAAATACAACAAAGAACCACCATGCCTTAATTTTAACTCATTCTATAAACACGATTTATATATTTTTTTTATCTCTAGATTCAGTATAAAATGGTACCTCTTAATAATAACTTGGATATAAGTTTCAAATATATAAAAAGACAAGCCCTAAAGTCTATTCTTTCCAACTCTAAATCAACTTTTAGCAATAACTTTAATAAAAGCTTTGAAATTCAAACAAAGAAACAGCCCCACGTTCTAATTTTTCGATCTATTAATAAACTCTCCGATCAAAAATTTCGGGCTTTTAGGTATAGAAAATAAGAATCGAGGCGAAACGCCTTCTGCTTTTCGCAGGCCGAAAGCAATTTTTCTAACAGTTTGAATTTAAAAAAAAAAATCGTTTAGTTCAAGAGTGACTATTTATTTTGTTGTAATTTCCTTAAAAAAATAACAATGGAACTTTTTGATATTAAAGGCTATTATTCAATGTTTGGGATTTTTTTCAAAAATGATTAAAATTAGGGCTGGTTTTATCTATATTTAAAGCTTTTATCCAAGTTCTTACTAAAAGTCCAGACAAAAAAATAGATTATCGAATGTTTTGGAATTAAAAAGAAATTATATATTGTGAAGCTCAGAAAATGCATTAAAATGAAGACATGGCTGTTTTTTGGGGGTGGAGGGGGGGGGGTCGTATATACAAGGAAATTCAAATAAAAAACAACTCCGCGTATCGTTTTTTCCGTATATCAAGCAATTCCATTAAAAGTTTTTTTCTTGAAATATACTAAGAGCAAATTATAAGGAGACCAGGCAATGGCTTTGCCACTCCCGCCTACGGGAGGGGGGGAAGGGCTTGCACTTCGCTACTAAGATTACAATTCAAAATCTAAAAAAAGCAGCCATGGTTAAATTTTTTCAAATTTTCTGAACTTCGCCAATTATAATCATTTTAAAAAGGAACTCTAAACTAAATTCCCCCCCTTTCAAAATATTACGTTGCTAAAATATTATTATAGAAGAAGAAGATATATAAAAATAAATTTTCTGAACTTCGCCATTTGTAATTCTTTGGGTTTTACAAAATTAACCAAATTTCGATACTTATATTTATTTCTGAACCTCACCATTTTGTTTTTTGATATTATAAAAGAATTATTAAAAATAACTTTGATAAAAACAACATTAGTCATAACCAAACTAAGATGAAATTATTATTCAAATACTTAAATAAATCCCCTTCTTAAATTATAGAGTTAGTGATGATGATGATGATGATATGTACTGGAAACTTTTCAATTACTTATAGACCAAAACCCCTTTGCTAGAATGAGATATGGCGTTAGTTCTCAGACCGAAGGAGTGACGAAGTCACTCCTTCCCAAAAATTACGTTCCTAAAATATAGTGCTATGGATTAATCTATCATTAATAAATACAATTTACCTAATTATAAAAATTATATATTTCTGAAAAAGAAATTTAAAAATCAGTTTTTAACTGATTTGTTCTCTGGATTCGAGTAATTAGTTCTATTAAAACGCTAAAAATCATTAAACCAAAGCTTTTGGGATCAACTTTGACGAGTGTTATTCATGCTCTAAAGAATGATAGGCTAAGAAGCGAGGGAAAAGGCATAGGAGAATGTGTAGAGGAAAACTGCTAGTTTAAACACCACGTTGGATAAAGCTAAAGTTAAAAATTGTAGCCTATGCGGTATTGGGAATTGGGGCTGGGGGCTTTGAACACAATATTTAAAAACGCACTATATTACTCCCTTACAGAATTAGTTGCAAATATCAAATAACAATAGAACTGTTGCATTAAAGGAAGATATTATAACCATGTTTCTTCCCAATTTAGGATAAAGTTTAACAAAAGGTGCAACATTTGTTCTAAATATCAGTTTGTTTTGCTCGGTATTTCAAAGTCAAAAGACAATTTTGCAAAGCTTTCAAATTTTAAGGTGCCAAACTCTGCAAATTCCAAAGTAAATTTTAATTATCTCCTAAAATTCAAAATAACGTAAGAGCTGATGAAATTTTGAATACGGGCCTTATGAGGCAGTCCACTCATATCACTTTAACGTGCCTATTTTTGACTACGAAAAAGGTCGGATTTATGCAATGTAATGGATGTCAGTCCAATTTTATTGAAGATTTGATGAAGGGTAACAAATTTAAAATTTTAAAAAAGAAATTTTGTATTACAAAATAAATGCATTGATGAAAGCAAAAAATGTAACGAATAAAATTGTTTGTCATAAAATTTGCAGGAAAAGTTTAAAGAAATAAAAGATTTTTATTTTTTGAGGCCGACTCAGATCTGGATATTGAAACGTGCTCATTCGTGGTCATTCGTATTCGTGCTGAATAAATATCCAACTTTAATGTTATCACAAACGAAGTGTAATATAATATGTCAACATGTCCAGGTACATTCTTGCATTTAATGTAGCTTCGGCGAAAAAGAAAGTCCAATGACTGGCAGTAAATCAAGGAAACTCGATTTGAAAGGAGCAGACTTTGCAAGTCTTCGTGCTGGACTGACTGACGCAAGGCTAGAAGTGTGCGATGTTGTTGAAGACTCGTGGAACAGTTTCAAAACCACATTCATGAGTCTTAAATCGCGTTGGCCAACTGCTTAGGAAGAAGAGAACTGTGTACCGGCAATCGAAGATCTCGGGTGACTTTGACGAATACCGGAGGCTAGCCAGGAGAGTGAAGTCCAGCATAAGGGCGGCTAAGCGGTCTGAGGAACTCCGAGTGGCGAGACTCTGTAAAGAGAATCCCAAGGAGTTTTTTTGATATGTGAACAGCCGTAAACCAATCCGTCAAACGATTGGCCCTTTGAGAAATGAGGAGAGGGCATTAAAGCACTTAGATGCAGAAAATGCTAACCTCCTCAACGACTACTTCTCTTCAGTGTTTACTGAAGAGTGTGGTCCCATCCCCCAGCCAATGGATTCCTACTCGGGGGAAAAGCTGGAGGATATGGACTTCACCGAGGGGGAAATAAAAAAGAAGATCACTGACCTAATGAAGAATAAGTCACCTGACCCGGATGGGTTTCTACCTAAAGTGTTAAAATAAGTGCGCGTTCAAGTGTCACGACGCATGAGCGCAATCTTCAACATGTCAATCCGGACCGAATGCGTTCCTAGAGACTGGCGTGAAGCAGAGGTGACTCCTATCTTCAAGAAAGGAGACTGAAGCCAACCGTCAAACTACTGACCTATCAGTCTGACTTTGATAGTCGGTAAACTCATGGAAAGCATGATGGGGGACAAAATGACGTCGTATTTAGAGTCAAACCTGCTACTGAGGAGTTCCCAGCACGGCTTTCGAAGGCAATGGTCATGCCTGACGAACCTTATGGAATTCTTCCACTTCGTGTTCAGTGAGCACGATAGGGACAAGGCGGTGGATGTGGTCTACTTAGACTTTCAGAAAGCCTTTGATAAGGTACCACACCGCCGCCTTCTCCGGAAAGTGCGAGCGCTGGGCATAGACGGAAAAGTAGCCGGCTGGATCGAGAACTGGTAAAGTGGCAGACGGCAACGGGTGGTGGTGAATGGACAGGCTTCTGAGTGGGTGCCGGTTACTAGCGGGGTGCCTCAAGGTTCTGTCCTGGGACCACTACTATTCATCATCTACGTCAACGACATGGACGGTGACATGGTTGCCAAGATTTCCAAATTTGCCGACGATACCAAGCTTGGTATGAACGTTGCAAAGGATGGAAATACTGCCCGCCTGCAGGAAGATCTTGGGAAGATTGGGGACTGGTCGGACACGTGGCAAATGCCTTTTAACGTGAACAAATGCAAAGTGATGCATATCGGCCACAGAAACCCCCAATCTCAGTATTTCCTTAAGGGCACTGCTCTTGAATCGAGTGACCTCAAGTTTTCGAAACAGTGCATTGAGGCGGAGAAAAAGGCCCAAAGGATGCTAGGCTAAAGAAAGCGCCAGTTTGGATATCAGAACAAGGAGATTGTACTGTGTTTGTACAACTCACTTGTCCGACCTCACCTGGAGTATGCCGTACAATTTTGGAGTCCTTCATTTCGTAAGGACATTGCGAGATTGGAACGCATACAAGCCAGGGCAACCAAGCTGATTCCCTCTATCCGACATAAAAGTTATGAGGATAGACTAAGGGAATTAAATCTGTTCTCGCTGGAAACCCGTAGACTGCGTGGTCAGCTCATCGAAGTTTTCAAAATACTTCGAGGGTTCGACAATGTTGACTACCGGGATATTTTCACACTGAGTGAGAACAGAACGCGCAATCACGGCTTCAAACTTGAACTGAAGCGTTACAACCGCAATCTGTCTGTGTGGAAATTTTTTCACCTACAGTATCTACGGTAAGTGGAACGCACTTCCAGTAGAAGTTGTCAACAGTGAATCTGTTGACCAGTTCAAGTCAAGACTAGACAAAGTCTTGAAAAGTGGCCGTTTAGGGACGCAAAACAATTGAGCAGCCATGTGCCTACTCGATTGCTAGTCCAAAGGTATCCTCCTTGAATTGACCGTAAGGTCTCCTAGGGTACCTTCTTTCCATGTTACTCCTTGTTACTCTCTCTCTCTCTCTCGCTCTCTCTCTCTCTCTCTCTTTCTCTTTCTTTCAAGGACTCCTTGACAGCAGTCGCCACATGGGTATTATTGAGAGAAAAATCTCAAGGACTCTCTTGTTAGGAGCACTCAAGATGCTTTTTGAGTCACTAAAGATTACAATTCGGTCTCCAAACAGGGAAGGACGCGTTATCTCCCGTAACAATGGATGTATTGCAACCAGTTTGGCCCTGATGACAGACGCAGCGCCTGACATAATGAACGGGGTAGGGTTCCCCTCACCCTTACGCGGCGAAATATCGAAGCTGTCCTAAATATTCAGAAGTAAAGATTGTGAGGCGTTCCCTCGCCCCCATCGTGTGAAAAGTCTCCTTGATACCCTATCGCCATGCGGTATCATAGGCATTATTTATATCGACAAACAAGGTGGCGTAGTGATGTCTATGAAAATATACCTTTCAGACGGCCTGTTACAGTTGGAGCAGAACATCCCTTGTAGAGTGGAACTTAGAAAGTGCACTGTGCGGAAGACAGGTGGAATCCGCTGTCTAAGAATGAGGTTAATCTAATATTTACTACTTACTGCAGCAACTTGCACACGCAGGAGCTTAGAGAGATTGGGCGGAAACCGGCCCAGGTAGAGTTATCTCGCCCCGGTTTCCGAAAATCGAGCACACTAGGCATTTGGCAAGAGTCTGGGAGGATACTCTCTGTCCATTTCCTGTTAAACAAATCTAACAGAAAGCCCATGCCTAGTTCACCATCTGTCTAAGCATGGCAAACAAGATATCGTTTGGACCAGAGGCGGTATCTACGCATGAATCGAGAGTGGAACTCAACTCGCTCAATATAAACCTCTCGGCATCCTTCAGTGACATCACGATGTGCATTGAATGCTGGCGAAGTAGCATCCCGGCTTTATAAATAATTCAGATAAAGCGATAGTGAAGGACCCCGCCACGGACGTGGGCTCTGAGATTGTGGTCCCATTATTCTGAAGAACGGGAAGAAGGATCCTACAAGTTACCCTAAATCTTTTTGACTCACTTTCACACCTGTGCAAGATGGTGTTTCATGTTTGGTAAAGATACGTATTCCCGCTGGGAAGAGTGGCGGGTGTGCTTCAAAACTTAAAGGAACCTATCTCTAGCTCGACAAAATGTGCCAACAGTGAAATCTTTGTAACTGTCAGCACTTAAACGAATGCATGCATAACGCTCCTTTTAAGGACTGTCTCACTCTCGGCTGAATAGCAAGGAAGCTGTTGGCGTGCAAAACGGCCAAATGTTCTAGCAATAGTAATTAGCCCTACGGCAATGAGCTTACCGGAGAATAACTAAATCGCCTTATCCACAGACTTAAACTCATCGACTGGTACAAAGAAATCAGTAATTTCCTGAAATGTCAAACGCCGCATCGACGCCAAGCACCACAGACCGGGTCTTTCAGGCGGAAATGGGAATTGATCAGTATCAAGTAGGTCATCGACCACCTCTCACCTAAAAACACGAAGAGCACCGAAGAGCACAGGGATTGATTTATCAATGAAGGAAAAGGAAACTGTTCTTTGGCAGTGATCTGTCATCTCATTCACATTTGGGACACCTATTAGCAGCTCGTCGATCAGGTCGGCAAGAACCTTACCCATGGGATTGATCGAGTAGTCTTCCCAGAAGGGGTTGTCTACCTTTCAATTCACTTATCACTAGATTATGTCTCAGCAACCCTGCAGCTACACTGCTACTGCCTGAAAGAAAGTATTTAGAGCAAAAAGAAGAACGGAGACACCATGCAGGATATAAATGGAGAATCCGACTGCCCAGCCCCGATCCCGTGTGGTGGTGGGGTTGCAAAACCCTTATACTTCGAGAGAGTAGGCAGGAAGCAATCACCCAGCATTGTCTCCTGCAAAAAGATAGCAAACGTGAAACGGGAAAAGACCAGCCTCCGCAGCTTGTCCTAGTAGGCCCAGAATATACCCTGCAGGCGTAGCTCGGAGGAGATGCGCGGACCCTTTTCGAAGAGAAGGCCCTTACGAGAATGGTCATACGGTTCCCGGAGGCAGAAATCCGGGTGGTGTTGTCCGAAGAAGGCGCTGAATTCGCTTTGCCTTTGACTCTGATAGGACCGAAAGGGTGACTTCAAAAGCGATTAAAATGAACCAGTTGTTAGAGCAAAAATTCATCGATGTTCTAAGGTAGATAAAAAGAGAAGTGAATGCAACTAAATGCAGATACAAAAATAGATTAACGGAAAGGCCACTCGACAATTTTGTTCCCATATTTAAAAGTAAATTAACGTTTAGTAAATAGTCAACATGGTTTCAGGAAAAAGAGGTCTTGTGTTACTAGTCTGATCACATTTTATGAGCTGTCAATTCAGGTTCTAAAGCCTTTGATAAATTCCCGTTCACGCACACTGGCCTACTGACCAACCAAAATTAAGGCTCCGTCTGGAGATGGCTTTAATAGTGCTATAAATGCACAGTTGCAAGGCCAAGGAATATTCAAACACGGCTACAAAAATATACTTTAATAGGACTAAAGAGTACATATTCATATAGGGCAAGTTAAATGACAATGCAATTAAATATTGACGGTTCACTGCTAAGATGATTAACACTATTAATTGAGTTTGAAAGAAGGAATAATTAATTAAGAAATAATTTTACAATTATGCAAGTTCTATAGCAAAGGGGATCCTTGAGGTCGACGCGGTAAAGGTGGGAGGAGCGTGACGAAGCGAGGATTAAATCCCATTGACCTTAATGTGCGGCGAATAGGACTGGGTAGGTAAGTTCCGTTTTGAGACGACAACTCTATAATTTTCGTGAACAAATTTTGTTTTGGAATAAATTGCCAAGTAAATTCATTTGTTGACGATACTAAACTTGGATAGATAATAGAAGATGAGGAAGACTCAAACTGTTTACAAATTGTCTGAATATGTTAATTAAATGAATGGTGCAACGAATCTGGCATGAAGTATAATGCTGCCAAATGGGTCGTTGTAGACTTAGGAAGAAAAATTTAAATACTATATCCAAGATACCAAGATTATAAAATACCGTTAAAAAGCAGGTCGATTTAGGAGTTAAAAATAGATAATAAATTAAATTTCTCCAGCCAATGCGTTGAAATTAAAAATAAAGCAACAAGAGTTGAATCATTCCTCAAGCAGTCCGTCTCAACTCGTAATTCAGAGACGATTTTTAAACTATATAAGTCATTAGTCAGACCTATATTAGATTATGCTGCTTCCGTCTGATCCGCCAAATTAAGTAGAGATGTAAGAGGGGCGGTCAATAAGTTTTGCAATTTGGATATAAGGAAACGAGATATAAGGAAAAAGTCTTTTATTATTTTTCAATATAACTCCCCTCGACTTCAATGCACTTGCGCCACTTGTCCCTGAGGCTTCGAATTCCCGACAACCAGAAATCTCACGACTGCTGTTCAATCCACTCCTGGACGGCGAGCTGGACATCTTTATCATCCCCAAACCGGCGTCCACGCAGTGCAGCCATGAGCTGGCGGAATAAAAAGTAGTCGCTTTGGGACATATCTGGACTGTAGGGGGGATGGTTGAAGTCCTCAAATCCGCACTCACGCAGGGCAGCTTGTGCAACTCTGGCCTTGTGGACTTTGACGACTTTGAAGTCGATCATGGAGCCTGAGGTTTCTAGGGACCCAACGGGCAGAGACCTTGGTCATGGACAAATTGTCGTGGATGATGTTGATAACACTTTCATGTGATATTCCAAGTTCTCGCTCGATTTCTTTGTCCTTCACCTGTCGATTTTCGAGGATCATCCTCTCCACATGGGCTACATTGTTCTCGTTGGTCACGTCTGACGGGCGTCCTGGATGGGGGTCATCTTCAAGGGACTCACGACCATGGCGGAACTCCCTATTCCAGCGAGCAATGGTTGCATAGGAAGGGGCGGTATCGGTGTACACTGCAACAATGCGTTCATGGATCTCTTTTGAATTCTTGCCTTACTTGGTCAAAAATTTGATCACTGCGAGGTGCTCAACCTTCTTCATTGTTGAAAAATTTGTGACTGACGATCTGCGATCAGCTACTGCTTCTTAAATAGACGAGGCAGTAGCGTGTGGTTGCAGGTCCTGACTTGTCATAACTTGTCCTAACACCCCCACAAACAGCCATCCCCCTTCCTCTGTTTTGCCCTACCGATTCGTAAAACATATTGACCGCCTCTCGTAGAAATTATAGAACAAGAACAGCGTCGATATACGAAAATGAAAAGGGAAAAAACACGTTTGCTGCAATGATAGGCTTCAAAAATTCAATCTCTTTTGCATCGAACATAGAAAAATAAGGGCAGAACAAATAAATATGCCAGATATTGCAGAAAAAAATAATTTGACAGGACTGAAAGCGATACGAGGACACGACAAAAAGATGAAAAGGTGGAAATTCAAAACATCAACGTGAAAATTTGCCTTCAAAAACCGTATCGTTTAACTCTGAACCAATCCACCACAATAAGTAGTCAGTGCTCCAAGAATAGAAATTATGAAGAAGAAATTCGATAATTTTTTAAAAGAAAATAAAGTTAAAATAACATAAGATGGCCTACCATTTCATAAGCTTATATGGAGCCTTTATGGATCGTTGTAAGTGCCAATACATTGTTCTGCTAGCTTAGTGGAAGGGGGGGGGGGGTAGGATCGCTATACGAGTCTTTTCCTCTCTCTGCCTCGAAATCTTTGGCATGTAAGGTGGCTTCAGAGGCGGAGTTCTGCCTTTGAAGGACCTGCACCTGTACCAAGGGAGCGCCGGTGGTGAGTAAAGCCCGCAGAAAGACTCTGAATTAGCAGGAAATGCCCGTACTAGTAGGCTTAGAGCGGCCAGCAGCAGCATATGCCTTTTTTAACATTGAGGCATACGGCATGCTGGGCAGCGCCGGGCACGCCAGGACCAAGTTCAAGCCTCACGAAGTAAGAGACGTTCTGCAGCCTAACTGAACATGAATTCCTTCTCCAAGAGATACACACCACATTGCTTCGAAGAAGTACGGTACAGCTCTGCGCAATTGGCACACTTGGCCATAACAGATATATATTTATCGTGCACATCCTTAGAGCGAGTTATATAAAGTTTGGATAAACCCGAATTTGCATGTATACAGGAGCAATTCGTATTGCCGAAGCGCTGGCAGTCATATCACCTCCGAGGTAGTAGCACCAATGAGTTGACGCGCTATCAATTCCAGCTGGCACGCACCAACTCAGGAAGCCTGTCACGGTTGAACGTAACGAATAGTGTAGGGGTGGGTCTTGAGGACCCGTAAAAAGGAAGCTCTGGGGTAATGTCTTCTATGGAGTAGTCCAAAAGTTCCCTCGCATAAACTACCCATTTCACAAATTTCATAGTAAATTGCGGTATCGCACTCACAGAAGAGCCATTAAGTGTCCGAAAGTCACTAATCATGCCGCTTTAGAAGGATCCAACGGATTCGCGGAAGCTCACGTCCAAGAAACGGTCAGCCTCGGCTCTTTACCAATCAAACTAACTAACTACTGTTCTACGATGTTAGGTAATTTTGACTCCAGCCTACACGCTTCTATCTGTGGAAGGAATAACCAAAAGGCGTTTGAAGCCAGTTCAAAACCGCCGGGTAGTCTTTGAATTAGAGGGGCTGAAGCAATCGAGGTTCAGTGCACTTACGAATTTGGTCCTTGTCTAAGTCTCTCGCCCAATAGAGCCTCGGGACCGGCCGTGATATCTTGGCTTAGTAGCTTTCCGAATCGGTAGCTACTAGGCGTCACTGATGGACAGAAAAACTTATTTCTCTTTATAATTTTCCTTTTCTTTTTAGGAGAGGAATGTAGGGAATAACCAGCTTCACTCCACCTCCGTAAAGAGCCAATAGGTCAGACAGACTATATCTTCAGGAAGATCCTCATACGAATTTTGGAGGTCTTATCTGTCAAAGGGGCATCAGTCGAGGGATGAGGTCCCTCCTCTCCTTTTGAGTCAGCGGAGTTCAAGCCACCTGAGGAGAAGCTTGCACAGTGGAGGATTCAGATTCGATGTTTGGAACCGAGCCCGGGTTTGCCCGCATGTACGATCTTGCAATCTGGCTCTGAGTCACTTTCGGGATCATGTCCAGCTCAAAGGGGGCCTCATTATCCCCCACCCCTCTCCCAAGTCACATCGCTCCCCTTCTAGATATATATGCACTCCTGCAGGATCGTAGGGGTTATGGCTACTCTAAGAGAGTTGGGCCTATCAAGCCGCTCCTGTTGACAAGTGGCAATTTGGGGCAGCCTTCCTGCTCTCTTGACAACCTCCTGTGACGGATAAAGGGTTGACTTCCGCTAACACTGAGATGGAGTCGCACAAGAGCGGCTCCAAACCAAGGGGTAATGGTAGAATCTCTCAAACATTTTAATAAAGGAGAGAGCGAAACGTCGTCTCCTTGTAAGAAATTTGGAAGGCTCTTGAAAAAGCACATGGGAGGATGCACCCTTTTAGAGATGGAGCTGTTTAAGGGCGGCTCAAAGATGACAAGGGAGATATCCCTCGAGGGCGGCTCAAAGATAACAAGGGGGATATCCCTTTTCCCCTTGTGGATTGTGAGAGGAAAGCCCCTCCACCAGTCGAAATTCTGCTTTGTTTTACGTCCTCTGCAACATATAAGGAGGATTAGGCCGCGTATGGGGATCTCCATACGCCTGCGGTTGCCCACTTTTCCCTTATGTTGTGTCTTTAGTCAAAATAAAATAGAGACGCATGTAAAGAAGATATTTGACATCCAAATACCTTGAGAGTTAAGAGTAAAGTTTCTATAGGATCCTAAAATTTCCAGAATATGATCATTTACACAGATTAAGTCTGCAGCGTTGAGCTAAGAATAGCCTTAGCAACCCGGCCAAACCCCGAATTTGTCTTCGAGTTTTAACCAAAAAGGATGGTGACGACGTAGCCTCTTTATATATGAACTGGAAGAAGGTGACCAGAGTCGATGGTCCAGCGCAGATCGTGTCTAATACTTGATCTATCCTGCGGGCTTTCGGCCCTCAAGCAGTAAGTAGAGACCTCGCAGCCACTCAACCAAGGACCAATAAGAGGACTAAAGTGGGCCGAGCAATAAAAACCTCTGTGGATGAAAGAGCAAGTTTAGAAGGGCGTAGGTTGGTATTAAATAAAGACAAGTAGAGATAGGTGAGTCCAATAACGAGTATGGTGAATGATAACCTAGTATTATTAAACTTTGGTGTTAAGTGATCCCTAGATGACGTGCAGTCCACCCAGGCACAATGCCTAGTGAATCGAACTCTTTCCAGGTTAGAACAGTTCCTTCTAATACAAATTGCAGGTAATAAAAAGGTTGAGGAGATGGTAAAAAAAGAAGATAAAGTAGTGCTGAGAGGGAGCGAGTGTACAAGTGCAGCAACTACTTTCTTAGGCGATATCAGAGTGTCCTTGCCAATCCCAGTGACATGGCTTCCCTAATTTGTACTCAGACCGAAAGGATTGCAGCTCCTCCGGATACCAAGTGCATTAGGCTACACAGGGTACCCCAATGCGTCGCTCACGAAATAAGAGAAGCCTTCTTCATGAAAATCTCACTAGAATGGCGATAGGGAATTTTCTGGGTCCTTAAACCCCTATTTTCGGAGGAAAGCCCCATCTCTTGCACCTAATCCAGCTAGAAGCAGGGATGATTGAGATCAAGTTCCATGGTGCTACACTCTTTCGGGGGGCATTCTTCAAAGCCCCCGATTGGGAAACTAAAGCCACCTATGCAAGCATTTTTTTGTATTTAGCGATTCGGAAGAGCATGGCCACTTTTTGTTGAGCGTATCGGTCACACGAGTTAGATAGGATGGGTTGAATAACAGCAGCAAAGTAGCGCCTTTTTTTTTGTTTCTTTCAACCAAACTTGTGTTGTGCCTGGAGGTTGTAGAACTCTCAGAATGGTTCCCAACAAAATCAAGAGCTACCAACCTCGCAAAAGTGAGAAGGACTGGCGCAGAGGGTGCTTGCTCAAGTTCTGATGCATATAATATACCAGGTCGCGCAGACAGCGACCGGACCTACTCTCTATAAAAGGAATACGAGGTCAAACCTCTTTTACAAAAAATATGAATAGCAATGATTAGCAAAGGGGTGTGATCCTCCACATCTCACATATTTGGCCGTACAAGAAACATCTTCATCGTGTACCGTAATGACCCAACTTGGCACTAATTATTTTGTATTGACGAAGTACTGACACCGGTAACCAAAGTAAAGGCACGAATGCATTCACGGCCTAGTGACACCTGCCAACATGTACCAACTTAAGAGACTATCAAGTTTAAACCTAACAAAGAGGGTCAGTGTGGATGTAGAATCCCCTCCCTGATCGGCCAACTCTCCCTCAATATAATTGAGGCAGAAGATCACTAGTTCATCTGCATATACTTCCCCTTTAACAAAGTTCATGGTAGAGTGTGCGAATACCTGAAAAGATGTGCCATTCAGGGTTTAACACATTATCTAAGAGTCAAGGAGGAGAAACGTAGCCCCTCATCAGTTTCCTTACGACGAATGCAGCAAGGCCCTTTTCTCTAGTGGAACCTGTGTCCTACGAAGAACTTTGCCCCATTAGTAGCGCGGATGAGGAGAAAATGCTTGAAGAGCCCAGGTAGCGGCTCGATAAGCAGTCCAATGGGGGTCTGAGACCGGGAGATCTGACTTCGAGTGGACCCTCACCGAAATGCCATGAACCCGCCTCCGTAACCCCTTAAGGGGCACAGTGATGTATTTCCATGACCACCGTGCTAACAAGACTCAGCGCCCCGTCCTCTTTCAAACTAGTCTCTCCTCCTTCTTTCGCTAACATCTACTTTCCGCCTCCCCATAAGGGGCGCGGCGATTTGCCTTCCTGGCCGCCGTGCTGACGTGCCTCAGCGCCCTGTCCAGCCCCAGCTTAGCCTCTTCTCCTTCTTTTTTTCAGCACACTAAGCCTAAATGAAGACGGTGCATAAAAACTATTAAAAATTTTTTTTCTTTCCTCCTCTCTGTATGAACTCTGCACACGAGAAACCGTACATTCTTATGGCCTGAGTGCACAATAAGGAAAGCTCGTCACTGGATGATTTGAATTCTTTGATGGAGTCGTAGGAAGATATGCTTCATCCGCGTTCTCTCTCAGCTATCTTTATTCTACGACTCTTCCCTCAACCTTTTGTCAAAGATTGAGGGCATGACCAGGTACCTGATGCCGTATCAAAAGAGATTCTATGGAACCTCTATAAACAACGTTCTTTAACGCGTGTAAGTCTATGTGACCAGGAGTATAGGCGCACTGGGCTTTGGAGACAGATTAATGGAATATCAGTTTTGCCCCAATAACCCCTTCCCTTCGTGGAGTGGGCTGGCCACCACTCTGCGGCCGTTTTCGGCCTTTACTGCTTCGGTGTCTGCTATGTCAACTAAATGCTTAGGGTGCTGTCTCTAGATTTGCCACAACAGATCTTCAGATCTTGGCTGTCCTGTAGAGGAATATTAGTATCTATTTAGGAAATCCGCTCTGACGCCCTATATTTAGGGCTTTTCAGTTGGGAAATGCGGCCTTTGTAGATAGATAGGCCAACTGGGCAACTTCTGGTTGGTTTAAGTGGATGCATACTTGCGGAAACCATTGTTAACACACCCAGAGTGGGCCATTAATAGTCAGAAACCCCGAGACGGGAGAGGCAAGAACAGCTGGACGCGAGATATATTCCACAAACCTTTTTTCTTTCAATGGCACAAAATTTGGAAATATGGTTTGATGGCAATTTATTTTTAAGTTAGAGATTACATACCAAAAAGCAAAACCTTACACAATCTTGAGGTTGAAGTTGGTGAGGTAATCCACGATATCAACACTATGACCGGTAGAGAAGCCTCCCTCCAAGCATTATTGTCCGGAAAAGGAGCTTCTACTTTGTCATCGATGGAGCCGTCCTCAGGCAGCTTCACTTCTGAAGAAAAGGTGGCTCCCCTTTGCTTTCTCAGGAGCCACCCCAACATTCTTCTAGTAGAGAGGGGGCTTCCCTATCCTATGTCTATGGATGATGCGGCTTTCCCATCACTCCCTACTTTATAGTCTTCCTCGGACAACTCCAGCTCTATATCAGTGGCATCCCCTCCCTTTCTTTTACATAGGCACGACAAGAAAGCTAGCAATAGGCAAAGCAGAATCTACCGCTGCCGGGAGAAGTGGCTAAACAGGGCGAACACCCTTAGAAAGTTAAGGATTGGTGGGGCTAGGGGGACCAGGAACCTTAGTTTCCTGCAGACATGCATCGTGATCTTATCTTGCTGGGGCCCGAGTTGCCTTCCCTACTCTCTCCCTACTGTCCTCCTACTTATTCTTCATCCCTTTAACACTTCTTTTGCCACAGGGGTAGTTCCCTCTTCCTTGAAACATGCCTCAATTCGTCCTATCCTTAAAAAACACACCTTAACCCCTCTGAACCATCTAGCTATCGCTTTATCTCACAGCTTCCATTCCTCCCTAAGATCGTCGAAAGAGAGGTTTTCTCTCGCCTTACTAACCATATTTTTAACTGCAATATCGATGAAACGTACTAATCGGGATTCAAAGCGAAGCACTCTGCTGAAACCGCTCTTCTTAATGTTTCAGACGGTTTACGTAGAGTTGCTGATAGGGGTTGTACATCCATTCTAGTCCTCCTAGACCTCTCCTCTGCTTTCGAAACCATCGACGACACTGTCCTCCTTGATCGTCTTCTAACTTTCCTTGGTCTCTCAGGCACTACACTTGCTTGGTTCCACTCATACCTCTCCTCCCGCACTCAGTCGGTCGCGCTCGATAACCTCTCCTCCGAGCCCGCGCCCATTCATTTTGGGGTGCCTCAGGGCTCAGTCCTTGGTTCCCTTTACTTTCGCATCTACTTACTTCCTTTTGGCTCCCTTCCTTGTGATTTGGGCCTGTCCTTCCACCTCTATGTTGATGACACTCAGATATACCTTTCCTCATCCCCTGTGTCCTTCGCGCAATCAATTACTAAACTACTTTCAGCCTACAACTCCATCAACGAATGGCTGTCTGCCAACTTTCTCAAACTTAGCCACAATAAAACTAAAGTTCTTCTTGTTGGTACCGCTTTGATGGTGGAGTAATATAAAGCTCTCTTCCCATCCCTTGACCTTCGGGAAACCCTTGTCGCCTTCTCTGTTACCTTCAGTAATCTTGGTGAAATTTTCGACGAACAACTCTCGTTTAAACCGTACATCCCTCGGTTTCCTCCGCAACTTTTCACGTGTTGAATCCCATTTATATCGACAAAGCCTTGAGACTGCTATTCATGCCTTCCTTACCTCACGCTTATACTACTGCAATTCTCTTCTAGTTAATCTCCCTTCTTCGTCACTTCGCCCTCTACAACTAGTTCAAAACTATGCTGTCCGGATCCTCCTCCGCCGCCCCAGGTTCTCTCCTTCGATGCATCTGTTACAGGAGCTACACTGGTTACCTATTCGTTTCCGTACCCACTATAAAATTCTCCTTATCACCTACAAGGCCCTAAATCTCAAGGCTCCACCTTATCTCTCGTCTGCTCTCTCCCGTCGTCAAACTCCTCGGGCACTCCTGTCTAATTTCACTCCTATCCTGAACACTCCTCGTTCTGCCATGGGCTCGATGGGAGACCGTTCCTTCTCAGTTTGTGCTCCTAGACTCTGGAATGCTCTTCCTGCCGAAGTCCAATCCTCTCCCTCTCTTGCTACTTTTGAACGTCTCCTGAAGACTCATCTCTTCAGAATTGCCTTTAATTCCCTGTAAAACTTCTCTACACTCGCTACACACCCTGCGCTTTGTGAGGGCTAACAGCCCTTATTATTATTATTATCAATATTATTATTATTATTATTATTATTAAAGCCTTTTTTAAATGAGCCATCTGGCGACTGCCTACTCGGGCAAAAGTCGCTGGAATCACGCTACGGCGTCATATTGTAAAGTTTAACAACAAAGAACATAAAAAACTAAAAACTAAGATACCAAAAAACAAAGAAAAGGAACCACCAAAAAAGAAATAGGTAATAAACAAAAGACAAAAAGAATAAAAAAATACGCGCTCCGGCGTCGAGAGGAGGCATGCCTCAAACCCCGATGCAGAAACATGCGACTTACAACAGAGAGATTCAAATAAAATGGGAGAGGCAACCTCCTTTGAAAAGTCAGATAGTCAACAAGTCTGTGTGCAAGAAACCCGACTCGAGTACAAAAGACAAGCTGAAGCGAGGCCGCTCGTCAGAATACGGAGACAGAGAACGTGCGCGAAGATCATTCAGAATGGGACATTCAACAATAATGTGCCGAACAGTCTTGGAGAGAACGCAGTCGTTGCAAAAATGTGCGAGCAAACGCTCCATTAAATGATGGTGCGTCCTGCGCGTGTACCCAATTCGAATACGACAGAAAGCCACATGAAGCCATCTCGGGATTGGAGGGGTAAGTCCATGGGAACACTTAAGAAGGAATGGCACGCAACTTTAAGTTCCCCTCGGCCGTCTCCAATCTTCTTTGCCAAGCAACCCGGAGCCTGACCTAATTCCTGACGTGTACTCGCTGTGCGGAAGAGCGAAAAATGGTTTGGTCGGCCAGTCCTCGCGGACTCTTTGGAACCCTCATCGGCGAGCGCACTTCCCGAAATTACCAGAAATCCAGGATGCAGCACAAGATAATCTCAACATCCACCCGGCATGACATCCCATCCACTCGACATCTACGCGGCAACCGTGGCTAAACTAATACCGCTGACCAGGGTGTGTGGAGAATCTGAGAGCACCCAGGGCGCTTTGTGAGTCGCATAGTTCACAATCGGGTCTACGAACCGGGCAAGGCACGGTTCTCCCATACTGAGCGGTTTATTGCAAACAAATCACCAATAAAGACAGACGCCCGGCCTAGTAGAGCCTCACTAACTTCAAACAGAGTGGATATGGAGTGGCAACCGTCCACCCTGGACTTGAAGCCATCTGTACACATTGACACGGACCCAAAGTGACATGAAGTGTCCTCCGAAAATGTCGAGCACAAAATTCCCAGCACTGTAGAAGCTTTGGGAGCAGAGGCGTGGAGAAAAATAGCCAGAGGTGATACCTTTCAGGGTGGCGCCCTAGGCAGAACTACACACACTACCGGCCGAAGAGCTTTACCGAGCTGTCCGAAGAGGTTCGTAGCACTAAACCCAAAGAGACTAAGATATGAATGGCGAAGTAGGCACCGTTAAGATCGGCTAGGGATGCAGCAAGAGCTGTTGGCAACTGAGGGAGGCGCCGGGCTCGTGCATAGGGACGCAAAATGCACTGTAAACGGCTGTGATTGAGTGTCATTTCCCCAGCATCTACAAGTTGGCTATAGGCGGAGACCGGTGTGGTGGAATGAGTCCACCTTCCGAAATACACGCTCGGATGCAATGGTATAAAACTCGCATCCGTAGTAAAGCTTTGAACAAAAAAAGGATCGATAGAAAAGCAAGGCAGTATCCATATCAGCACCCTAAATGCTAAAAGTCACGGAACGAAGAATGTCAATGGGGCGGGTACAAGACACCCAGAGGATGTGAATATGAGGCTCCCAAGTGAGGCATCAGTCAAAACCAACACCAAGGAAACGGTGGGAATCCAGCACTTCCAGGTGACCCCCGTTTTTGAAAAGTGCAAGTCGGGATGGAGTCGTGGTTGTTGGGCGCAGTGCACTACCTTAGTCGTAGCCAAGGAAAAAGGAAACTTGTAAGGGATGCTTTCTTCCTGTTCATTTTGGCTAGAGAGGGCTTCCACCACCCTTAAACGGAATCGTCGATCTCGCGGTTTTCGGCAAGTGATACGCAAAATTATCCACATTTAGTACACTTATATCCAGCTCGTCGATCATGTTGGCAAGAGCCTGACACCTGCAATTGATCGAATAGTCTCCTCAGAGGGGCGTGTCTACCGTTCAATTCTTCAACAAGCAATAGAAGAGCCCTCGGCAACCGTGATACGGTGCGGCGGAAGTTATCCGCATCGAAGTCGGCTGAGGTTGGAATGCACGCAGAAATAACAGTATATCTCCTATCCAGGTACGGGAGGAGACGGGTCTTCGGTGCTTCTACCAGTTGGCCTGAAACCTTAGGCGTGCGGGGCAGTTTGAGAGGCGGAGGTCTCTCCTTTGGAGGAACCACCCTCTTTGATCCACCAAGCACAGCATTGGGTGGGAACTTAGAAGCCGAAGCTTGTTTTGGCGCTCTCCTCATTTCGCGTGGCTGCCCTCGGAACCCCAAGAGGCAGCCTCAAGATCACCTTAAGGGGTCTTGCCTTCTGAAGTCTAACGACTTGTTGTAGGCGTGTCGTCTTTCGCTTTACCGGCGACGGTAACGATGGGGGAGGTGGGGGAGCACTGATTTTAACTGATGCCTGGTCTAACCCGTTTGTGCCGCCACTTTTCCAGGGAAGCCCCCAAAGTGGGTAGAACCAGTAGAAGGGTTCAGAATAGAAGCAAAAATGATCGTGCTCGTAGGCCTCGAGAGGCCAGGAGGAGAAGGTGCCTTTTTTAAAAATTAAGGCATAAGAAATCCCAGCCAGCTCCGAGCTCTCCAGGACCAAGTCCGTAGCCTCACGAAATGAGAGACGATCTGTAGGCTGAACGGCCAGGATTTCTTTCTCCAGGAGATATCACCTTTCTTCGAAGAAGCAGGTGCGGCTCTCTGCAATTGTCACACTTAGTCTGACTTGATAAGGCCTTATCGTGTTAATCCTTGTACAACTTACACAGACTTCGGGTAAACACAACGCTTCGGAGATATCTCACCCATTCCCAAGAACGCTCCGTCCAAGAAAATGGACACCTTCTGCTCTCTACCAATTAACCTAGCTACTGCTCTCCTTTGATGAATCATGTTGCTCTCGGCCAACATACTGACAACAGTAGAGCGAATAACCGGAAAACGTTTGAATCCATCAGGCTCGAGAAGACCGAGTAGTCTCTCAATAAGGGGCCACGACGTCATCAAGGCTCCGTACAAATCGCTTGCGAATTTGACTTAGTTTGGCACCACCACCCTGGGGCGGCTCGAGTTTGGATGTGTAGATCTTGGTCAATTGCCGAAACGGCAGGAGATCCGTCCTTCTCTGGAGCCCCCGCGGAGTGAAAGGAACTTTTAGTCCTATTCTTACTTCTTTCCTTTTGGGGAGATGAGGGTGGGGAAAGATCCATCTTCTCTCTCACGCCGAAGGAGACACGAGGCCAGATGGACCTGACTTAGTGAGATCGTTCTCTGAGATTAAGAAAGTCTTAGCTCTCAGGGGGCACCAGACGAGGGAAGAGTTCCCTCCTCTCCTTCGACCCAATGGAACAACCGGCCGTCTGAAGCTGAGTCACTTCCGGGAACATGTTCATCCTAGGGCAGCCTCTGTGTGGTCATAACCACCACCACTCCAACCCAAGAGATCATAGGCCCCATTCCAGGTACCCTCCGTCACATTCAAGTGTCTGGCCGGTGAACCAAACTTCATCGGGAAGAGAGGCAGGCAGTCACGCCGATCCCGAAGAATGTCAAGATGCATGATTGTAGGACTGCATAGGGCAAGCCCAGACGCCTTCCCCCAGCTCTGCTTTCCTTTGCCTACCTAAGGGAGTTGACATCATTGGGCCACTCCTTCCGGGAGCGGCCGATTTTTGTCCGCTCCAGTAGAGCTAGTTGAGGAGTAAGCATCCTCTCCAGTAGAAGATGATTATAGGAGCCCCTGAGAAAGAACAGGGAGGCCACATCCTTGTCAGAGCTGGATCTGCCCGAGAGCGGTTCGGTACCCTCAGTCACATTCAAGTGTCTGGCCGGTGAACCGAACTTCATCGGGGAAGAGAGGCAGTCAGTCACGCCGATCCCCAAGAATGTCAAGATGCATGATTGTAGGACTGCATAGGGCAAGCCAGACGCCTTCCCCCAGCTCTGCTTTCATTTGCCTACCTAAGGGAGTTAACATCATTGGGCCACTCCTACCGGGAGCGGCCGATTTTTGTCCGCTCCAGTAGAGCTAGTTGAGGAGTAAGCCTCGTCTCCGGTAGAAGATGGTTATAGGAGCCCCTTGAGAAAGAACAGGGGGGGGGGCACATCCTTTTCAGAGCTGGATCTGCCCGAGAGCGGTTCTAAAGATGGAAAAAGGAAAAGCCCTTTGCCGTATGGCGATGGTGGGATAAGAGATCATCCACTGGTTGAACTGGTGAATCGTTTTCCCTTATCTTCCCTAACACTAAGAGAAGACGAGGCGGCGCTTAGAAGTGGATCTCTATGACCCTGTGGTCCCTTACTATTGCTTTCTATTGTTACCATAATCAAAGAAGAAACAAAAAAGGGGGGGCTTCATGGAAAATTGATAGTACGACTTCCCTATGAATTGGGAGGTTAAGAAAAAAAATTCTATAGGATCATAAATTCTAGAATATGATCATTTACACATATAATCGGTCCCTGTCCGGCGTTGATCAGCTTTTCCATTCCGGCTCGCCATTCAGGCAAAATTCTCCTGGAACTTTGACCATAGAGTATGGTGCCAGCATAGCCATATTTTATCTGTGTTGGAGGAAGGTGAGCAGAGTCGACGGCCCAGCACACCCCGTACCTAATACTTGCCTTAGCCAGCGGACTTTCGGCCCTCGCAATAGGTAGTGACCTCAGTGTATACACTGCCACTCGACTAAGGTTCATAAGAGAAGGAAACTGTGCGGGGCAACCATAACCTTTGTAGATAGGAGAACATTTCTAGAAAGGTGTAGGAAGGTAGTTAATAAATACAAGTAGAAGAGATAGGCGGGTCCACTTGAAGAGTAGTGTAAGTGATCACCTATTATTATTAGACCCTGGTGCTAGGTGTTTCCAGGATGGCATTCAGTCCACCAAGGCACCATAACTTCCGAACCGAACTGTGTGCAGGGGGAAACACTCTTCCTGGGGCAAAGTGCAGGGAGAAAACGTTGAGGGGGGAGCCGTAATGATAATAATAAATATACTTATAATATTGAATAATATGAAATAATACTAATAACTTATACTAATAATAATTTATACTAATCATAATAAATGATAATAAATATTATTCAATACCAATAAATAATGATAATAACATACTAATAATAATTATGATACAAAATAATATATTAGAAATAAATACTAATATCAAATAATATAAAAATCATACTAAATACTACTATGAAGAAAAAGGAGGAGAGGAAGAAGAAGAATACAATAATAATGCTAATAATAACTATGAAAATAATAATAATAATAATAAAAAGTAAAGTAGTGCTGCGAGGGAAGAGCGCACCATCACTTTACCAGGCCCAGTCATAGTGATGAAGAAAACCCAGTGACGGAGCCTCTCTAATTTGCACTCAGGCCGTGAGGATGTGCAACTCATCCGGGTACCAACCAAGTATAACAGGCTACACATTGGTACCCCTTGGCGTGGTAGCTCCACGCCCCAATGACGAAGATTATAGGCAATAGGCCTGGGGATCCGTGACAACTTGGGGGTGGGTGGGGTCACATGAAGACCCCCTGAAGAAGAAATAGCCCCGAGGTTACCCTCTCATTACGGTAGGGCTTTCCAAGAGAGCCAACAAGGACTCGGTGGTAAACAATCTCGAGTCAAAGTCCTCTCCTGTGAAAGATCCTCCTGATGACGTACGGGCTCCCCAAGGATCACAAGAAAAAGAGGGACCTCTTGCTCGGGTTGGTTTCTCCTTGCCGTCAAAGACCATCTCCATTTCGGAGATGGACATGGCTGCGTCGGTCGGGGTAGCCTTGGGGACCCTTGCGATAGTAGAGAAAAGCAGTCTCACTCTCCAGACTCATCTCCTAAAAATAAGAAGAAAGCCAAGACAAATATATCAAAGGATTCTTGTTATTGTTGCAAACCGAATTGCTATATGTGCATAATTCTGTGTGCTCCCTAGAACATGTGGTCATTCTCTCCGGATTTCCTCACACTGTATGCTATAAGCGTTCCAGATTCATACTTACAGAACTCAATCATATGTACTCGAATTAGGCCTCCATCGGTCTTTCACATAATTTTTATCTATGCGTGTGTGCAGCATATCATAATCAGCGCTGATTTCCTCAGTCAGTATAAGATCTTAGTAGACCTTAACAAGCGCTGTTTATATCACGAGACTACACTGCTTTCTGTCCCTAATAAACAAGTCTTCCCAAATAACGCCTATATAATAGCATTTTCAGCCATTCCTTATGAGACATCGTATCAGTGCCTTCTTCAACGATTCCCTGAAATTCTCAAGTAGATGCAGTCAGAAGCTCTTCTGAAACACACTGTTATTCACCATATACCAATGAAAGGACCGCCGTATTTGCCTAACCAAGACGTCTTGCTCCGGACAAGTTGAGAGCTGCTAAGTCAGAATTCTATGAAAACACCGGTGGCTGTACTTTCAGGAATTGGAATGAATGCAGTTACCCTCCCCTCCACACTTTGGAAAGCCACTGTACAGGAGCAAGTCAAGGAACAAGAGCTACAAGATCTACTCAAAGAAGATTCCACTCATTCAATATACCAGGGGCGGTCAATAAGTTTTGCGAATCTGTAGGGCAAAACAAAGGAAGGGGGATGGCTGTTTGTGAGGGTTTTAGGATAGGTTATGACAAGTCAGGACCTGCAACCGCACGCTCCTGCCTAGTCTATTTCAAGAAGCAGTAGCTGATCGCAGATCGAAGTCACAAACTTTTCAACAATGGAGAAGGTTGAGCACCGCGCAGTGATCAAACTTTTTACCAAGGTAAGCAAGACTGCAAAAGAGATCCATAAACGCATGGTTTCCATGTACACCGACACCGCTTCTTCCTATGTAAGCATTGCTCGCTTGAATAGGGAGTTCCGCCATGGTCGTGAGTCCCTTGAAGATGACCCCCGTCCAGAACGCCTGTCAGACGTGACCAATGAGGACAATGTTGTCCGTGTGGAGAGGATGATCCTCGAAAATCGACGGGTGAAGGTCGAAGAAATCAATCGAGAACCTGGAATATCACCTGGAAGTGTTATCAACACCATCCACGACAATTTAGCCATGAACAAGGTCTCTGCCCGTCGGATCCCTAGAAATCTCACGCCCCATGATCGACTTCAATGTTGTCAAAGTTCGGACGAGCTTCTGCTCCTGTACAACCAAGACCCGGCGGGATTCGGGTCACGCATAGTTACAGGTGATAAAACGTGGGTCCATCACTGGGATCCCGAGACCAAGCTCGAGAGCATGGCCTGGAAGCACAGGGGCTCTCTGACCCCCATCAAGTTCCGGATCCAACCTTCAACAGGGAGGATCATGGCCACCTTCTTCTGGGATTCTGAGAAAGTGTTGCTGGTGGACTATGCGACTCGTGGAAGGACCATCACAGGCCAATATTACGCCGAGGAACTGGCTGGGTTGAAGAAGTGCATCCGTCAGAAGCGGCGAGGCAAGTTGACACGTGGTGTCCTGCTCCTCCACGACAATGCCCCTTTCCACAAGGGCAGAGTTGCACAAGTGGCCCTGCGAGAGTGTGGATTCAAGGAGCTCAACCATCGCCCCTACAGTTCAGATCTGGCCCCTAGCGACTACTTTTTTCCGCCAGCTCATGGCCTGCACTGCATGGACACCGGTTTGGGGACGATGAAGATGTCCAGCTCGCCGTCCAGGAGTGGATTGAACAGCAGTCGGGAGATTTCTGGTTGTCGGGAATTCGAATTCTCAGGGACAAGTGGCGCAAGTGCATTGAAGTCGATGGTAGTCATATTGAAAAATAATAAAACACTTTTCCTCATATCTCGTTTCCTTATATCCGAATTGAGAAACTTATTGACCGCCCTTCGTATCTCAAGAAGGTAAGCATACATGGATTAACTGCAGCATTATACTTTGACGTATCAACAGCACCCGTCCGTTATTTTGTTGCCGCAAGTCACAGTCAAGCAGTTTTCTAAGATCTACACAATCTCTCATATCCTGGAATCTGTGCCTCTCGACATTTCGTATCTTTCTGTTTAGTTTGGCTTTCAATTGGTAAGGATATCAAACAGTGCTCCAAATCAAGCCCTGCCTGTCAAAATGCCAAATTCCACAGGCACACGAAGACCCCATTCCACACATTTTTACCCCCGACAAAGCGTTTTGAAGTCGTACGTGTAGACATCGTTTGTCCCCCCACAGTACCTGCTTACTTGTATCGATCGTTTCTCCAGATGGCCAGAAATCATTGCGCTCCCTGCTATTCGAGCGGGATACTGTTGCAAGAGATTTTCTCCAAAGCTGGATAGCGCGATTTACCCTACCCATGAAAGTCATTACCGATCAATGATGGCAGTTTGAATCTTCTCTTTGGAAAAAAATTACCAATTTGTTTGATACAGTGAATGTCCATTCATGCACTATATCAAACATTGATGAACTAGTCTGTGTAACGATACTACGTCTACCAAATGGTTACTTTACTACAAAGAATCGCACATGCGATGAAACGGATTTTTCTAAAATACTGGCAACTCACATGTGAACTCTCCTGCCTGTTTCTTCCTCATTTGACTACTACCAGGATATTCTTATCGAGCACCCACGTCTTCATTTTAACAGCAGATCCGAGCAAACTACTTCAGTGTCCATACGACATCCCCTACGAAATTCCTAGAAATACACGCAAATTCTTCGTCATTCAACCAGGTTCAGAAGTGTATAAAGTTTCTAGCGAGCATTTCAAGCCTGTATTTTTGGAAACAATATTAGAGAAAGACAACACGCCATCTACAAAAGTTCAACGTAAACCTGTATCGTTCAGAACCTTATGGTTTTCTTCTCTAGTAGAGGAATGTGTAGTAATTACCTATTTTTGGATAAATCAAAAATATCAATTTTGTATTTTTAGCCAAGTGAAATTTAAAATAGTTTATGTATCCATCACAAATAAATATCAACCTCATTTACAATATATTATGACAACTCATCATACAAAATAATTAATTTATTATATTTCCTACCTCTCCAATAGTGGAGAGGTAGGAGTTTACTCCACTGCTCCAGAGTGTTTACCTTGGACAGTAGATTAGAGCCACCACGCTGATTGCCGGTTGGTGACTCATGCCTTCCGCTTGTCCCGTATAAAAAGGCTTCTTTTTGACGGAAACGAGATGCCACCCGCTTACGTAATGCACAGTGAATATTGTGTTTGAACGGACGGATTTTATGTATATTTTACTAACCGACGACGTTTCATTTCTTCTGCGGCCAATCTAAACGACGCATATGCCAAGCGGGAGGTTAGTGTAACTCTCGGTTCGATGGCGCCGATACCTCTACCTATCATACATCCTGGATGATAACCCTTTTTAACTTTTATTACCTATCATTTACTTGCAATATCGAGAGTATTGTGTTGGTAATTTTGATGCATACATCGTATCACATTGAAACCGTGCCAATGTACACAAATAAGTTCAGGAGAGTTGCCTTTTACCTCAATTGTAAATACAAATTTAACCTTTAATTTTCAAAATAATAAAGTATATTAGTGCATTAAAAAGGCTTCCATAAGACTTTAATATGTCTAAAGACCCTCCGGGGGATTACCAGGGTATTGTAAAAGTATATATTTTGTGGATTTCCGTTTTCATCTGATAGAATATGAGAAACGACAAATAACAATACAGCTTAATAAAGAGTGTTCCATTAAGACGGATCGAAGTTAGCAGTTAATAAAACAGTTATTGGTGAAAATTTATTGATTTCACTATTGGATCATGTTATTTGAGTCATGGCAATTACGAGTATGTGTGAAAAATAATATCGCCTAAATGTCCGCCAAGGCTTCGGCGGCACACCTCACTTCGATGGTCAAATTCTTGATGACGTCTCTGCATATTTGCTCCTCGATCTCACCAATATGCCTTATTATCTCATCCTTCAACTGTTGAATTGTTGTTGGCTTGTTAGCATAGACCTTACTCTTGAGATGACCCCAGAGGAAGAAATCTAAAGGCGTCAAGTCACACGATCATGGTGGCCAATTGACCTCGCTGTTTCGAGAGATGATGCGACCTGTGAACTTATCATTCAATAAAGCCATTGTTGCAGTGGCTGTATGGCATGTGGCGCCGTCCAGTTGAAACCACAAATCTTCGACATCCATAGAATTCAATTCAGACTATAAAAAGTTAGTTATCATGGCACGGTATCGCTCGCCTGTCACTGTAACAGAATTCCCGGCATCATTTTCGAAGAAATACGGCCCAATGATCCTGCTAGCAAAAAATGCACACCAAACAGTGACCTTTTGTGGATGCAGTGGCTTTTCTGCAATCTTTCTGGGATTTTCATCAGCCCAAATGCGACAATTCTGCTTATTAGCGAATCCCCCAAGAGGAAAATGGGCTTCATCACTAAAGATGATTTTTTGCGAAAAATCATCATCGGCTTGTCTTTGCTCGTGCAACCAATTGACGAATGAATGTACGGCGCTTCAAATGGTCAATAGTCTTCAGTTCCTGTGTCAATTGAATTTGGTAAGTGTGTAGAGACAAATCTTTTGTCAAAATTCGATGTAACGTTGTTGTGGAGAGGTTCAATTCTTCGGCCACATTCTCGCGCACTGCAGCAATGTTTTCAGCTGAACGGCGTAAACAAGTAAGCAATGGCCTTTTCATATCTGCCACCGACCCCGTTTGTTTGAAATTACGAACAATTTTCCTAATTGCACTCTCGGTTAGTCGATTATGTTGACCCCAAAAATCGCAAAGTGCCCGAAATTCGTTTCTGTTTGAACGTCCATTTTCGTAATAGGATTCGTAACTTTAACACGTTGTTCGACTGTTAATCTTTCCATGGTTGAAATTGCCAAAGACTGAAGTTGTTAAATCTGAAAGAAAAGGAAAAAATCTTCAGACTCTTAAACTTAACTCATATTTAATGCATTATATTATTTCCAATATAGTTGGCTGAGAAATCTCAGTAATCTAATACCTTAGTTTTATTTCCTTGATATAAAATACAAAGCAAATTGATGTAAGCAACGAGAAAATTTTCAGTCACTGGAGGGAAGAGAAAGAGCAAAGAAAGAAAAACAAGATAAGGTTAAGGAACACACTTAGGGAGAAAGAGTGTATTACAATACTAGTAGGTCCTAGCCACTCGAGTGGTGTGGGTAAAAGCTAAAGCTCCCATAACAAGTCCATGCAACGGTACAAACACTTAAATGCCGGCGTGCATGAATCGAGTGTACCCTGTGGGAATGACTAGATAAGACCAACCCTTTTAAAGGAGCAAGGGATAGCGAGTCCAGTTGAGCCGTGCCTTCTACACTTTTGTATAATAAATTTCTTAAGGATCGACGTGTCTGCCACCCTTTTCTCTCCAATGGAGAAGGCAGCTTTTCCAAGACAAAACTGAAGATTCCTTGATTTGGATTGATGACACTTGGGAATGGAGGCACTTGGAGCCCTCGCCCCTTGAGATGACCATGGTTTCGGAGGTGAACCAGGCCTAGATGGCAGGATCTTCCATAGGCGAAAATCGGGCCTCTGTGCCAAACACAGAACCTGAGTCTGCATCTGGGGCAAGCTTCTCCCCAGTCTGCACTGGCCCCCGAGGAGTCACAAGGAGAGGAGGAACTTCCTCCCCGACTAGTTTCCCTTTGCAGCTAGGAAAACATTCTATGGTAATAAGCCTTCCCACACTAATGACTTCAACAAATGTATAACATTGCCATTTAATAATGAATTAAATAGTTTAAAGGACACATTTGGAAAAGCGGGTATTAATCTAGCCTTTAAATATAATAATTTCTTAAACCAATTGATGATTGCCAGGAAACCCAAAGAACATATTAACATAGGAGTTTATGCAATACCATGCAACGATTGCCATAAAGTTTATATAGGGAAAAGGGGGAGAAATCTAGACAAGAAATTGTATGACCACAAAAGAGATATTAGAGTGGGCAGCCAAAGCAGTGGAATATTTTGCCATGTTAGAGACAAGAATCATACGATCAATTTCAATGGAAGTAAAATGGTATTTAAATCGGCTAACTATGTTAAGAGAAGAATCGTAGAATCGAGCTTGATATCGTCAGTTCCTAATTTAAATCTATCTGAGGGTCAATTTTCTTTTAATCCTGTAATAAGAAACCAAATAAATAAAATAGTAAAATGTCAGCCCTTCAATATGTTTAGGCCTAACTTCCCCCCAGATTAGCCACAAGTAGGGGATTGGAGATAAAAGAGGGGATATTTCACGACCTGTTATGCTTGTATGCATTTTTTTTTTCTTATATTTTCTATCCAGTGTCAGTTGAAAAAGGGTGTGAGATACACTGAAACTGTTCTGAATTAAATTGTCTTCGGAGAATGTGGTTTAATTCCTCATGTATATATATATATATATATATATATATATATATATATATATATATATATATATATATATATATATATATTCAAACATGGATTTCTAACAAATCTGAAGCACTCAATGGAGGTCATTGTTTATAGCGTATTTGAGAAACTGTTTTCTAAATACATAAAATAAATGAGTACAGATGCCCATAAAACGGTGCCATTCAAACGGTGCCATTTCATTGAACCTCGAGCTTAATTAGTTTCGTTCGCCCCGGCCTTTTTTAAAGAGAGGAAGCGAGTATATATATTTTTCTCTTGTTACAACATAACTTTGTAAAATTAGATTTACTTAGAATCACGCTTTGAATGTAAGAATATTTTGGTATTCTTACTATGATATTTTCCTTGAATGATAGATTGCTACCTAGTTGTGCATATACAGGCCTTAAAATTGTTGATATTCATATTTTCCTTAAGATATGCATAGTAATATATAATATTTAAATCATGAAAAAGCTTTTTCTTACTTTTACAAGGTCTGTCTGGTCATCCATATTGCCTTTTTAACCTTATGAAGGCTCAAAATTGTTAACAAATATATATATATTTGAGATATGTTCAAGGAACATGCACACTTGTCTTATCTGGAAGCTTGAGAATAGATAGATGGCGGATATGCCCATTCTTACTTTGATAACTTCAGTGAATATGAATATTGAAAGAGCATTGTTGTCTCCCTTTTCAAATGACCTCTAACGTGTGATGAGGTGTCGGAGACTGTTTTAACAGGTAAGATTTAATTGGAAGCTTTAGTTGTTATTTCCTATGTTAGAATTACTCAGGGAAGTTTGTGAAACTTTTGTTCTCCTTAATAACTAACTTGCATTTATCTCTAATACAGAAGCCGTGCATGGACTAAAAATTGAGTTACTTATTGCATTCTAGCATGAGCTAAATATGTATTGAATTCATAGACCTGGTAAAGTCATTTAAAAGTGTATAGCGAAAGTTTCTCCTATTATTTAAAACAAAGAGATATATGAATCGTTGGCTAATTATTAAGATTGTAGGTATCGCAACAGATTGAGCCACACCATGTAGAATTTGAAAAGTTGTTATCGAAAAGAACTCGAAGAGGGTAGTAAACTTTTGTATAGATTGATTCATTCAGAAGCCTAAGTGGGGAATGTGGGATAAGATAGGAAAATGTGATATAGTTTCAGTCCCAGCTTTTGAATTTTGAAAAGCGAGGAGGTAAGGGCAACACGGACATTCAAACTTTGTTTGCATAGTTAAAAAAGTCATTAAGATGGCTTAGAAAATTATTATCGGTACTTTGACGTGTGTTTATAAAATTATGAGGAAATGTATGTGCAATATAGATAAATTTTTAATGATCATCACGCGATGAATAAAAGTGGAAAATGTTCTGAGCTTTTGAGAGATTTCCGAGTAATTTTAGTATTTCCACACAAAATTAACTTTTCTAGTGACATAATTTTAAGCCCTGGGAGAATAATTTCTCGAGAAAGATGTTCCTAAAGAGAATTTAAATGAATATAAATGTCATCCAAAAGGAAGACATAAGACAGGTCACATAATATCTAATTCAAAACACGGACAAATGTTTGACATGACAATTTTAGTCCAAAATGGATGATAAAGAATTCAAAATAAGTTATTACAGTAGTTTTGAGTACTCTTAATTCCTGCCCAAGAATTTGATGAAGATTTTCTCGAAGATTAAGCATCTAAAAGAATTGCGTACTGAAATAAGTGTTGTGAATTTAGAAAGAGGAAAGATTGGTTATTAGTGAGGCTTTGTGATCCTGTTTAAAACATAAATGTCCCAAACTGACATGTATATCGAATCTTTCTTAGCATCCCTGTTTAATGGGGGGGGGGGCCAAAATTGAAAGATTGAGCCCAACGAGGCATTTTTTTTTTGTCTTTTCAAATTTCTCTTCAGCTTTGCATGAGAATGAAGTCGCGGTGGAAAGTACAGAGGTGAACTAGATGCTTGATGGTGTGTTCAACTAATTGCGAAGATTCCCCAGAAAAAATAAGATATAAAACCGAGGCAAGATATTAGATTAATGATTCTGAATTTCAGAGATTGTCTATTTGGTACCAAATGAGTCAATCCAAAGCCAGGCGTATTAAGGTGTGTCGAGGAGGATGGAAAACAATTTCTCCTCAAATTTAGAGAGGAATAGCAACGAGGCTGTAAAACGTTTGTAAGGATAAATGTGTAAAGAAAGTTGGAAAGCTAGAGAAATTGAAAGTGTGTGGAAATTATATAATGAGTAGTCTTTCATGTGCATTCGAGCCAGGAAGGTACACAAGCCTCCGTATGTCATTTGAGATCCACTTTGGGGTGAATAAAAGAATAGATAAAGAAAATAGAAATACGAGGATTTAAAACAGAAAAGGTTAGGAAGAATGGAGATATGTTTAAATACACCTTCCCAACAAGATCAAAGAAGGAGAGGTGAACCGGCCTCCACCCCTCCCAGCCCCGATCAGAGATAAATAAGCGAAAGCTTGGCAGCGACCAGTGTGATAAATGGGCGAAATCTGGTCGGCAACCAGTCAGATAAATGGGCGACAGCCAATCGGCGACCAATCTGATGAATGACCGAAAGCCAGTCGGTGACCAGTCTGATAAATGGGTGAAAGCCAGTCGGTGACCAGCCTGATATATCAGTCAGCAAACAAGAAAATAGGTGAGAAGACTGTTGTAAAGAAACGGATAAAATGGAAATGTGAGGCAGTTTGCACGTCCTTTGCCAGGCGTTTTTGAGAGTATATTTTCTTACTTCAAGAATCAGCGAAATGTTATGTAAAATATCCGCCCTAAATATGTGGTGAGGTACATTTGTGGTTATAAAATGGGATGGGAAGGTACGACTTAGATAGAATGAAATAGAAAATACCCTTTCGCAGAATATACAAATCGGCTCACCTGAGCCTGATTTTAGTTATGATGAGTAACTTTCAGTCTTATACATTATAACAAAATTATAATAAAATAATTTTTGGTATCAATTTTTCCACTTTCGGTCATTTATTTCTTCCCAGAGAAACTCTTTTATGCGCATGACGTGATTTTTGTGCTAAACCTTACCTATACTCATCAATAATTTCTTTCTTCGCCATTGATTTTCAAAGTTACCGATAATTATTTATCAAATTGCCAAAATGAATTGAGTTTGTATTATAATTCGGCATGAAGGTGAGATTGTGAGGAAAACATGCTTGGAGCCTTGTCCCCAGGGTTAAATCCTTACTGGAGAAGATGCTACTGCACATACGGCCCTGTCGATATAAAAAGCCTTTGGCATAGGCCAAATTAAGGGGTGGCTTTGTGCTTGATATTGCGTAGAAAGGATGAGAGAGGGCAGGGAATTTTAGTGGGGTTGATACTCGCCTAACCCACTTTGCGGGAAGTGGGTTTAAATCTTGGAGGACCTTTAGAGTATTTATGATGTAGCGATGCACAAGGCAGTCCCACCTTTTTCTTCCCTTGTTCACATTCTAGAGTGAATATGTTACGGCCATTATACCTTTTAATTTAAGTGGATATAAATTCACATTGTTTCAAAAGCTCGCCGAGTGTTAGTCATGACTTTATAGCAATTAATTCACCAGTGATTGCCTAAAGCGAATTGGATTTTCTCCCTTTGGTTTCTTTAGGGATATAAAGTTATTTTCTGTGATAATTCACCCCAAATATCTCGCTAGCATCGGTAGAAATGCGAGGCCAGTCAGTCTCAAAATGCATGGGAGGCATCTACCTTAATTGTGGATTTGCAGGTTCATGAAAGGTACTCCCCTTTCAGAGCTCAACCCTCCCAAGTACCTTTTCTTTTAGACACTTCCGGCTATACATCTTCCCAACGAAACTCTCCTTACATTATTTCTAGCCGAGATATTCCAGTTCGTTTAGCTTCTTATTTCGATTAAATAGTTATTCAAATTGTTTCCTCAATTGAATCCACGAGTAACTGAGATACTATCCTATTTATAAGTTTAAATAAAATAAAAATAGGAGATTAACGTCAATGTGCTTAATTGGTACAATTGAAGTTTCTACTTATTTTGGAAACCAATTGCAGAGAGTAACTTTCCATAAGACTCCGGGGTTTCTAAATGATTCATGTCGTTCAGCAGCGATTTTGAGACTCTCTAATAATCGCCTTTCAAAGGGAAGAACTTGATGATGGATATTGGTTATGCGAAGCATCGTTTAAGCTGAATGGACAAGTTAATGGCCAGAATAATCAAATATAGGGAAATAAAAATCCTCTTAGTTTGGATGAGGTGCCTTATCAGAGTGTGCAATTTTGCGCCAAATAAGAATAATAAGTTTTTTTCAATAAACGTTTAAGAGGAACGCTCGATTAAGATAGAGGAATAAGTCGATAGGTAAAAGGAACAAAAAGACAACACGATAACAAAAATGGGTTTCAAAATCCTTTCTGACCGGCAAATCCCCAGAATTCTTCCTTTAGTGATAACTCCAGAAAACAGCATTTTCAAATCATCTCCACGAAACTCAACAGCCGCAGCTCAACACTCCACGCTGTGTGCACGAGATATTGAGCAAATATAGCAGAAGGTGTTTACAAACATTATTTTCCTGTACATTTGTGTGAAATGCAAATTATTGGACATTTTCGCATTTGTAATAATAAATGCGGTATTTATAGGGTTTCGTTACTTTCCGAAAAGCCCGTGTTTTATAAAATTAAGGCTGTCTATTTACTTCTCATATTTAAATTTTTAACTTAGACAACCTGATTAAAACTTTTATTCGAAGCACTTAAGAGCAACTATTAAATCTAACTAGTAACTCTCAGCTTCAATGTGCTAGAAAATGCAGCGTCGGGATTTAAATCTCTATAGAATATAAAAAACATTTAATTTGTCATAAATATCTTCGCAACGTTACACCATTAATTAATGTTTATTTTAAAGTAAATGCATATTTAATAATATTTATTGTTAGCAATAGAAAAGTAATGATACTTGTTATTTATCAAGTAAATAATCTCACAAAATTATGCATAAAAATTCGAGGATACACAACTACGTATAGGTGAGTAAGGTTTAATCAACAGTCGCTATGGTGGATCGATGATAAAAATATATTTTTAAAAAATCCGCAATTCCCATTTTCCTTTAGCAAGCCGTTATAGCGAACTAATCTTAGCCTCTGAGGGAAAAAGGGAATTTTTGTTTCTGGATTGACTCTAAGCTTAGCCAATCTCTCCCTTGGATTCCAGTTTGCCTTCTGGGTATTATAATTTTGCCTTAATATTTTTTCTCGACATCGCTTATTTCTCATTTACTTTCGTCTCGAAACTCTCAGCTTTGGGCGATTTTGTTTTATAACGAGACTTAATCAGAAATCCACCGATATGTTGGAGTGGTAAGATCTTGACTGAAAGAGTCTCGAAGTCGGAGAAATTTGCGCAAAAATGGTGAGATAAATTAAAACCTTAAATGCTTCAATAAAAATTAACTCAAAATACTACTGTATTTTTAAAAAGAAAAAAATAATTTTGAGGCTAAATGGATGCCCTTGCGTTGTAACAGAGGAAAATATTCTACCTCAGGCGTATAATTCACACAACAAAGAAGTAAAAACAAATACGGCTAAATTCCTTCCTAAAGAATTTATATCATATAATTATTAAAAGTTCAATTGAAAATAGCATGAGGCCTGAAGCTTTAATTAGAAAGGTTGCAAAGTGGTTAACTTAATGGGAGGAAAGTGTGTATAAATGGCCTTAATTAGAAAGAGAAAAGAGGGAATTTCTTGTTGCGCTATCGACGAGATAAATATCATTCAATGGTTAAAGAATTTGAAAATTTAGAATAAGGAACTGTAGAATCAAAAGGAACGGAAAACTGTTAATGAATCAAGGGCAACATCACAACAAAATTAAGCATTAACAGACCTTAAGTCTAGTTGGGACAACATTAATGATCATGAGGCATTAATTTAAGTAACTCATGTGGGAGTTCAATGAATTTTATTATATATATATATATATATATATATATATATATATATATATATATATATATATATATATATATATAAGCGATGGGGTTGCTGCTAGCCAGACGAAACTTTAATTTTACCAGGAATGAGCGTACATAGAATGCGCAGAAATCCATCTCCAATTATTGGGTATAAACAACGTTTCGAGCTATCCGCTCTTCTTCAGGCCCATAGTTTATCATACGCTATTCAGTCGTAAACTACATACTGAAACTAATCTCATAAATTTAACTTTTGGCTCTTATACAGTGGTTTCAGTATCATATATATATATATATATATATATATATATATATATATATATATATATATATATATATATATATATATATATATATATATATATATATATATATATATATATATATATATATATATATATATATATATATATATATATATATATATATATATATATATATATATATATAGATATATATATCATCACTAACTCTATAATCTAAGAAAGGGATTTTTTTGAGTATTTGAATAATAATTTCATCTTAGTTTGGTTATGACTTATGTTTTTTATCAAAGTTATCTCTAATAATTATGTATAATATCCAAAAACAAAATGGTGAAGTTCCCAAAATTTATTTTTATATATCTTCTTCTATGGTTTAGAGTTCCTTTTTAAAATTATTATAATTGGCGAAATTCAGAAAATATATAAAAATTTAATCTTATTAGCAAAGAGCAAGTTTTCCCCGTAGGGGAAGTTGCGAAGCCATTGCCTGGTATATATATATATATATATATATATATATATATATATATATATATATATATATATATATATATATATATATATATATATATATATATATATATATATATATATATATATATATATATATATATATATATATATATATATATATATATATATATATATATATATATATATATATATATATATATATATATATATATATATATATATATGAATGGAATGTCCCGCAGGAAAAAATTAGGTGGTGTTTCCGACTACTTTGAAATTTTATTAAGTTCCCTATCAAGGATAACTACAAGAAACAATATTATATTAGAGGTATATATACGAAAGAAAAGTATGAAAGACCGCCTCAAAAACAAGAAATCACCAATAAGGAAGACGGAAGGTAAAGATTCACATTAACAATTACAAGAAGCAGGAAGTAAGGTCAAACTGAGAAGACGGAAAGGGTAACAGATTCAAAGAAATGGAGATAGCCTAACGAGGGCGATTATAAGACACGAGAAGCGAAAGAGTGGGGAAAATACAATGTACATAACAGAGCAGTGACATAATTAAAAAAAAAAAATGGTCCACATAAGTAAAGATTGTATATAAAACTAAGAACAAAAGTCAGAACTAATTTCTTTAAGTATTATTTTTTAAATTATAGCATCTATTTTATATAAGCCAGGGGAAAGGTTAAAATTATCACATTGGCTTATAAAAGCACATTCAATGATATTCCTTTTTATAGCGTCATTAGAACGATAAATAAATTTTGCCGAGTTCCAGTTAATTAGATACTCCTTAGCTGACATGTGGACAAAGAAAGCACTGTTATCTTTCCCTCTTCGGACATTATATTTATGTTGATTTATGCGAACAGACAGTTGTTAACCTGTCAGTATCACAGGCAATCTGTCCACAGTCCCAGTGTCAATGAGATCTGGGATAAGCTTCCCATCCTAGTGCAAAATGAGTGGCAACTGTGGGTCGAACTTATCTTTGATTTTTTTCAAGGTAGATTTACGATGCTACTGTCGTTGCCATTTGATGCTGAATCAGTTCAGGGCTAGTGGCTATATTTCTTGTCCCAAAGTGCTGACAGTTTCACCAACTATACTCAGTGTACGGGCGCCTGCGGTGTATTTGTTTTTATATCGTATACCTCATCTGAAATTTTGCACATGGTGTTTTTCAACCCAAAGAAACACTTTGACGGGGTCAGACCTATGAAAATGAAATATTTTGTAAATGAGGACCACCCTAATATATATATATATATATATATATATATATATATATATATATATATATATATATATATATATATATATATATATATATATATATATAAATATGTCGTGGCTTAGCTGAGAGTATATATATATATTTATTTGTTTTAATATTTTTAATAAACCAAATAAACTTTAACTTGAGGCGTTGTTTCGTGCCTTGGTGATCGATTGAGGATCGTGATCTAAGAGTGCGAAAGCTTAATCCTTCTCTTTCTAGGCGGTCGGGGTGACCTTGACCTCGTTTTCTTCAGGCCGATAAGAAATAATTGTCTTCTCTTGTTTTCTATCTAGTTAGGATTGGTCTAACTCAGATAGAGTAAGATTTGGAGTCCTCAAGCTGGATAGATTGATACTCAATAATCTTGGGGCTCGAACGGCGCTGAGTTCCCTAGGTACAATCTGGTATTGTAAAAGGACTGCAAGTTCTCTTTAACTTTCAAAAACTTTGTGTCAGTGATTTTTTAGTTTTCTTGTTGAACTCAAAAAATCTTCTGTCAACCGGTGACTTACTTGTCTCTTCGGTAGGAACGAACAAAAAGCCTGGTTTCCTCGTGTTAACCTGTCATATACCTAAATTACTCCCGCGGGGTAATGGGGAGGTGGAGGGTGGACTCGCAAGGTGAGACCTGAGGGTGGTCTCCCGGGCTTGGCGTCTTGTAGCTCTGAGAGAGGGTAATACGAGATCGGCAGTTTGCACTTTTGAATTGATTGTACACTCTCGAAGGGCCTGCCTTTTGAGCTGAGGTCAAGAGGCTGTCTCCGAAAATTTACCATTGTGCTTGTTCTCCTATGTTACCGGAGAACATCGGAGGGGCAAAGTTAAACCCAGATGTCTTTTTTTATTATTTCCTTGGCTCTCCTCACCAACAGGGAGGCCTTGATATATATATGTATATATATATATATATATATATATATATATATATATATATATATATATATATATATATTTATATACTAAACTATTATACCTCTACATTACCTCTACAAATATATATATATATATATATATATATATATATATATATATTTAAAGGCCCAAGGAAAATTGAAAATTGGTAACACAACCCGAAAAAACGCTAAGGAGAATATTATATGTACCAATGAAAGCTTAAGGAAAATGGGAGAAGTAGAGAAGGGAAAGAAAGAGCAAACTATTTTAACCGTTATATGAAAATAAATAAAGAAGTTGGATTCAAACCTGTGTCATTAAGCTCTCATCGCCAGAACTACCATCCTCAACTCGAAAAAAAGGTTGATTCAAGAAGCCTATTGAATAACGAAGTGTAATTTTTTAGCCAGTGAGAGACAAGACAAGTGTTTATCTAGTAGAAGAGAGCACGGGCTTTTTTGTTTGTAATAATTGGAAATCACATGAAGCGTGATATATATATATATATATATATATATATATATATATATATATATATATATATATATATATATATATATGTGTGTGTGTGTGTGTGTGTGTGTGTGTGTGTGTGTGTGTGTGTGTGACCAAGAGGAAATACGGAAAGATGATTCTCAAGAGATTTCATATATTTATAAAACATAACAAGGATAAATCTTAGATTAAGAAAGATGGAAAAGAGAGGGATAGAGATAGAGAGAGAGAGAGAGAAGACCAAAAGGAATAAAATAATATAAGCTTGTTTGCCCGTTAAAGAAAGTTGGGTTGGAACTTATGCAGTCGAGCGCTCTTCGCCTTTCAAGCCACTCCGCTAACCAAGAGGTTATACTCCTTATCCTTGACAATGATGCCTCAAGACACCTCATAAGCAGAACGGTCAAGGTAAGTCTCTAATGTTGAAGAAAAAGGTGTTCGAAAATCACCATAAACCCATTTTTCACTTTCTTTAACGAGTAAAAGAGTTTATATTATTTTATCCCGTTCGCCATCACTTTCTTACTCTATGTTTGGTTCTTGTTTGGTCTTAGAAAATAACGAATCTCTTGTGTATCATTCTTTCTATTTTTCCCTGTGGGTGGAAACAAAAGACTTGGATAAGAGTGTACAAACAGTCGCGCAATGAAAACCGTCTATCACTTCACCCGTATCTCGAACTAAATTGAAAACTACACTTTCAAAATGATTCATTCCCACATCAAACTATACAGTCGCTTATTATTCATTCGCGCTCAGCCAGGTATCCAATTTGTTTCCTTTAATAAGCAATAGATATCATAAAAATTTCAAGTGCACACATAATACTTTCACATGTAATAAATAATCACTTCATGGATAGTATAAGATGTTCAATTTATCTATCATCCGCTCGAAATATCTGGGAGGAGGCAATTCAAGCGAATAGAAGTGAAGTCTCCTCCTATGCTCTCAAGGCTCCTAACTCCTCCTCTTAAATATCAAAAAGTTATATTAAATTTACTCCATTTAATCAAATGAATATATAATTTTCTTTATTTAATTCAATAAATTGCGGCGTTTGGTTTTCCCATTTTAACTACTTTTAGAGATTTGGCATTTTTCAATAACCTTTAAAAGGAATTTTCTGCGCATCCAATTTCACTTTTTAATCTTAGTTTCTCAACTTGGCCTATTATCTTAGTTTCTCAACTTGGCCTATTACCTTAGTTTCTCAACTAGGCCTATTATCTTAGTTTCTCAACTTGGTCTATTATCTTAGTTTCTCAACTTGGTCTATTGTAATATTTAGTTTCAAAATATAATGATGACTAGAAATGTTAGTTAGTGAGCCGCAGCCTTATTTATTTTATATATTTTAATTTTATTTTATTATTTACGGCGTGCATATTTTTCCACTTCAGGATAAGATAACAAAACGGGTGAATAATAATCCGTAGGCTTTAATAGTTTTATTGGAGTGGGATAGTTAGATAATACTAATTATTCATTATTAATTTTATCCGTTTATTATATTTCCATATAGGTTATGTATATTGCGTGGATAATGTCAGATTAAATATATAAAGCAAATAACGCTGTAAAGGAGGATATTAACAAGATAAAAGTACCGTCCTAAACTAGAGAACAAAATGACATAATCTACATTTTCTTGAAAATACTCGTGTAATTTACATGAAAATTCCATAAGATAATAATCGTTGAAATTTTCCTATGATCATATCCAAGTTTAATTTAACATAACAGAGGATAAAAATATATAAGGAAAATAATGTGTATTTAATGAAACTCAAAATAGAGAATGATAAATATAAATTCAGACATAACCAGAAAAGAACATAATTATTTTATAGACAATTGAGTAAAATATAAATAAGAAGTATTCAAACCCTTCTTCTAAAGTATTTGAGTGCATCTTCTGCGCAGCGCCACCAATTTTTCACATAATCGCATTCTTCTTCCAATCTTTACCAGAAATCATCAGAGCCATCACCTCTCACTGAGTATCTTCCATAAGTTTTTTATAGGATATAACATTACTTTCACAAATGCATCTTTATTTTACGTTAACTCAAACTTTTTGACTGATCAAAATGCTAAGAAATGTCAGACAGGATATTTACTTTCCTCTTTCACAGGAGAACTAGCTTTCTGAAGCATTTTTCACCCTTAACTCGTCTAGGCATCCTACTAACTGGTAATACCATCAGTCGCAATCTACAACACAAGTCGGACAGTCTTTCCCTGTATATATTATAATTTTTTACGTATAAAGTGCTAGTTATAAGGTAACGTTCTCTAGTTATAGACGCAACCCTTCTTCAAATACAGATTATCATATTTATCCGCTGTTATATAAAATTAACCGTAAATATGATCGGAGGAAATTTTCCAAGAACTCTGCAATTTGTATTGAAATTAAACAGATTTTCAAGAAAATGTAAAAATTGGTATTTTGTCCTCTAGTTTTAGTCAGTACTATACACGCAATTCACATCTAAACTTTAGATTTCATCTCTTTTTCGCATAAATTTATATGCTGAATAAAGCATAAAGTTATGCTTGAAAGTATTTAAAACAAACCTAGATTTAGCTTGTTTTTCTTATATCTGAGAACACGAAAAAAACATAAATTGTTAGATATTAGTCCATCTTTTCAATGCCCATTGATGCCCAATGGTTGCAAGCTGCACCAGATTATTTCAAGCTACTCTAAACCTTATGATCTAATTATCTAATGGTTATATTAGTATACCCGAATTCTCAGCTTTGAGTCTTTCTTCGTAGAACGAAACGGATCATGATTATGAGTCATTCTCTCGATGAAATTTAGTCACAAAATACGCAGTTGCGCATTTTTCGTTCTCAAGTAAGGAAGGTGAGCAAAATATTATTTCGAAATATTAGACATAAATAATAATTTCTCGATTAATTATTTGTGTGCTGGTTTAAATAGCAGTAATAAAATGAATACTTGATTAGACTGTATTTTATTTCATAAATTTATAAAAATTGGTTATAAAGGCATGAAAATATTGTGTTTCCATACGGAACCAAAGGGATTAGATTCATCTTACCTAGCATTATGATAGGCACATATTTAGGTCTCAGTGTGCATGGTTCGAATCGCTTCCCTGCACGGATTTTTTCGAAAAAATGTAATAAAAATATTACTGTAAGGAAAAATTATTCCGTTTTCTCTTTCAATGTGGTTTAATGGATTCATTTTCATCATTCTCTCGCGCTACTTTGAGATATATATATATATATATATATATATATATATATATATATATATATATATATATATATATATATATATATATATATATATATATATATATGGGGCCACCTGTTCGTGTGACAAATGGTGCTTAGATGGAACCACTTTTTATTTAGTTTACATTTTCTCAAAATAAAAATTTATTTGTGTTCTGTTCTTATTTTGTTTCCCCTAAAACTAGTTAAAACATATTAAAAATTTTAATTATATCTATATTTATATTTGGGCATCAGAGGGATGTGTTAAATATAGTTTTTCTCCCAAATTTGCCTTTAATCAGTATTACTAAGTGTTTTTCTTCTTACCAATTTTTTGCTCTCTAAACTTAATATCTTCCTAACATTTAATTATCCATTTCTTTACGGGAACACAATTCGTAATTAAAAGTATATTTGCCTCTTTCTCAAGTTTAATATACTTTAAATGGTCATTAGTTACATTCATGACTATTTTGATAAATACAGAAATTCACTTTGACAAGAACGAATTCCAAATGGCAGTGTTCCATTCTTGCTTCACTAGCACTAGGAGGTTCCAACAACTTTGGGGATTCTCCTTCTCTTTCTGTCCGATCTCGATACATTCAAAAGAATATCAGGTAGCCTCGGTGTTGTAGTACACGCCTAGAAGCTTTCTTATGACCTTACTAGGCACTAGATCACGTCTTAAAGTCTGGATTCTAGCTTACCCGCACAGGGACTTACGAGTGTGCTGTCAATCATGTACAAGTCTAACTTGCTATCATCTGATTTTAAATCTGACTCTAATGTATGATAAAACAATGATGTTAAAGTTTTATTTACACTTTCATAGCTTTCTTAATTAATCGAAATTCCATAAATTTAGATGGAAATGTTCAGAATACTTCTCATCCGTTTACAAAGCTAATAATGCTTAAGATAAATGGGATTGGTACTAGAATATTCGAATATAGCAACTTTTATTTTATTCTGAAAATATCTGAAGCTAATAAAACTTCTTATATTTATGTATATATATGAATAATACACAGACCAGAAGAATTCTGAGGCGAGATATTAAATACAAATATATATATTAGTGTATTTTCAAAATTTGTCTCTCACCTGAAACGATTGACCATGATTGTATAGTATATGTAAACGGAGTATCTTCAAGCCATGATTATTTCAACTTAGAGAAGAAAGGAGGAATCTTTTGTTCTGAAATTGGACGCAGCTCAAGAGGAATGCAAGTTGCTATAGCGAGATCTTCATCAAGAATATTCCACAAATTATTGGGAATCATCTGCAAAATTAACAGATTCCACTGATTGGTATTTGAACATTCATCACCAAGGCCTCGTTTATTGAAATTATGTTTGCTCTCGCCATGGACGATTGCATTGCTTTTCGGTAATAATAAATGATTGTTTAATGTTGTTTCTCACTGCAACCAATCACCACACCTAAATACTAATTTAATCCTTGATTTAATGTTTTGAATATATGGTCGTACATTCAATTTAGTTAGATAATTTTAGCGCAATCTGTTTTTAATGGAAACTATTAAATGTAAATAGACATATTATCTTAGTTTAAATAGAATGAAGGAGAGGGAAAGTTGAAGAAAATTGTCGGATGAAGAGAAAAATATGTATCGTCTTAAAAGTTTAATAGTCATGTACACCACAAATGATAGTGGGTGGGTGGGGACGGGTGGTATCAGAAAATCGTTCCTCGGGGGAAAAGAGTTTTAGAAAAATATGAAGAATTTCAAATGCACCTTTGCTGAAGTGTTAGTAACCACATCATTCACATGGTATTCAAAGACAATATTCACCTACTGATTCATTTAGCTTGCTTCCATGCAACTTTGTAAATACTCTCTGGTATTCAAAACATTCTTTAAACCCTTCGATACCAATTGGGAGCTATAAGTTCAGTGAAAGCGATCTAAAATTAGTGTCATTTAACTCTCGCTCCATTCGGAGGAAATTGTACGAACTGCGTGCGCTCATAGCCACTGAGGATCTCTATAATGTAGAGACCACGCTAAAACACGAATAATTTTATAAGTGAATGCTGCGTACCTGGCTAACTGATGTTTAACAGGGACAGCGAAATATGGAAAGGAGGGAGATTGCTGGCATACGTGCGAGATACTTTGGCCCCAACAAAGGTCCCGAATCGGAGGCGAGGCTCTAACCGATGAATTCAAAGTCACTTAACTAATGTAGAGGTTTATGGTGACCTACTACCCTAGACATAAGAGAGTATTGGTTTATGAAGACCTGGATACGATTTCTTTGCCTCCTAGTTGCCCTATCCAAAATATTAGGAGACTTCAATTCTCACATTAACTGGAACAATCTGGCAGTTGATCAGGAACTACAGCGTCTCCTGGACTTCATTAAAAGGAACTTCCTTACTCAATTGCTTCTTCAGTAATAGATCAAATAGATTAACCATAGAAGTTAAATTTTAAACGTGAGTAATTTAGCGGGTTATGTATTTCACTATGTGAATTGCACCTAATGAATGTCAACGAGGCCAAAACCAAATGGTCTCGCCTCAAACAGCAATTCGTGGAACGACACCAAATTGGTCAAGCGATGAGCTTGATAAGGCAATCAAGTGCATGAATTACTAGTGCAGAGAGTAGGAAGCAACTCGAACCCCTCAGGACTTGGATATATATGTTACTCGTTGAAGGTGAGGCATTACTTTCTCTTCTTCATAGTGGCAAAAATAACTAAAACGTTCTAAGCAAAGACCCCCCCCCACAAGGTCTTCGCCTACTAAGAGGTAGGAAGTCAGTGCGATAGCGCATAGGCCCACTTAAAGACAGAGACAGTGAGCTGGAAGTACGTGATATTGACATCACCAACATCCTTAACGACTACCTTTACTCTCTTTTCACTAATAAGGTTCAGGTTTAGATACAGAATCCTAGAGTGAAACTTAAAGAGACAGTAATAGTGTTTGAAATATGAACAAACACCGAGAAGGTATCAGCAAAGCTACAGAAGTTAAATCCTTAAAAATTGTCGGGATAGGAAGGTTTCTTTATGCGCATTCTGGGTGAGATCAAAGACAAGGTAGTCCCTATAGTGTATGGTTATCAATGTGATTTATCTTCGGTTAATAAATCACCCTAGATAGCGTTTCGAAAACCATAACTATAAATTTCGTTAGATCGAAGATGTCTGCCGTAGCTTTAGGCCTAAATGCGACAGCGAAGTAAATTTTCGAATAAAGACTTGGTTTTAAGAAAGACAATTACACAAATAAATATATTTATAAAATTCAACGAATGTACAGACATAAGTAGGTTAAGTAAATATGGTGAATAATATGGTGAAACAATATAGAGTGAATGATAGAGTAAATAATAATATAGTAATATAGAGTATAATAGAGTATCTTTGATATAGTAAATAATATTGAGTTGTCAGTAATATAGTGTCGTAATTTAGAGTATTTTAAAGGTATCTATAATGGACTGTGAATTGGGATTTTAGACGACGAGATCGGCGAGTGAAGTGGGAAAATTTGCGTGCTTATTTGGTCGAGCTGGGAACGTGTGTTTGTTCGTTTGTGTGTGAAATGTAAGAGATGTTGTTTGGAACAGTATGCGTTAAGTGAATTGGCAAGAAAATAAATGAATTAATTAATTATTAAGTTTAACATAATGATTTGATTTACAAAAGTTGAAGTAATTTAATTTGGAAGAATAAATAGACAAAGTTAAGTAAAATGATTAAATTAACAGTTAAAGTAAAATAATTATATGATTAAATTGACAAGTTAAAGTAATGCATAATGGATTTTACATAATAATGGATGTATATATATATATTTAAGTTTCCCAGGAGGTTTTTATTATAGGAATGCCCAGAGGCATTGCTATATCCCTTAACTCTATGATGGAGTGGTGGGTAGCCAACGTGACTCTTAACTACAAGAAGAGTGATTGCAACGTTTTGGGCTAGTATAAGCCTATAAACCTGACATTTGTTATTAAAAAGGTCTTAGAGGGTATTTTAGCTGACAAGAGGAAAATAAAATTACTCAAAGATTCCCAACACATGATTCCGCTAAATTTGGTTCTACCTGGCGAACTTGTAGGTGATGAAGTCAAGTTGCAGACGACATAAAATTGGGAGGGAGTGTAATTTCAGCCGAAAAGGCCGAAATTAAAGAATAACTTCTTCGGAAAGAAGAGTGGTCAAATTTGTAGGTAATGCATTTCAACTTAGAGAAATTTAAGGTTATGAATATCGGGTATACTAAATCCAACTTGGGTTACTCTTTACAACAGCAGAGATAAGAGGTAAATGAAGTGGAGAAATACATAAGTGTGCTGATTATCATCGATTTAAAACTTTGCAATCAGCAAGTTGAGGCAAATAAAAAGGGTTAGCGACTGTTAGAATACATCAATAGGCAGTATAGTTTTCGAAACAAGAAAATTGTGCGTCACTTCTATAACCTGTTGGTTCGACCTCATTTGGAGTACGCGGTTCAATTCTTGTCCCTAACCTTCAGAAAGACATCGAATGGCTAGGAAAGGTAAAAAGCAGAGCTACAAAACTTCTTCCTTTGATTAAGCAGAGACTACCAGACTTAACTGCAAGAGTTCGGTCATTTTTCCCTTATGACTAGGAGACTGCGGAGCCAATTGTTGCTCTTCAAAATTCTTAGAAGCTTCAAAAATATTGATCACCAGAAATTGTTTGGGTTTGGCCAGAAAAAGACTAGGAACCAAGTTTGGAAGCTTGAACTTAGACGTTTCAAGACTTCTTTGATTGGCCACTAATTCACATAACGAATATGCCAGACATGGAACGAACCACTAGCAAACGGAGTCCATGGTTCCAAAATCAATAAATTTAAGCTTCGAATAGATAGAAAGATTTAATTACTAACACTTATTCTGTCGAATTCTACAGTCATAAGGTACGAAAACGTGAGATAGATCCAAATAAAAGGAGTTCATAATAACTTCATAAGGATAGGTTTTAAACTTTGGTATCTAAATTCCTGGTTATATTCTATTTTTCTAAGGACAATAAAGTATGTTATTTGTTTTGAGATGCCCGCCGATGCAGGTGAAAAGGCTGAGAGGAAAAAGCCTCTCTCAGTAGTGTACTTTTTTTCACGCTCTATGTTAGGGCCTTCCAAAAAAGAGTAACACCTAGGAATAGATAGCAATGTCCTTTGAGATAATCATATTCCTTGAGACTAATTTAGTAATTAACAGCTCTGAAAGAAATGAGTTTACCTATTTTACGATCGAGAGCTCTTCAGTGTATAAAAATACAAGGAGAAATCATTTGTCATTAGATATTTGTCGTTAGAGATTTCTTCTATGACAGTAAATTTTCAGACTCATAAAGTTTACTTCATTCTAAAGTTTAGAAAAGAACGCTTTGAGAACACATATAACATTGTTCAACATGATTATTCACGCAGGAAAGCGGAAGTATGGATTCTATTTTGTCTAGTGATTTATCGTAGAGATGTGCCGAGTACTCGGCATCGGCATCAGCATTGGCTAGAATCAGCAAAATTTGTGAGAATCGGCATCGGCAAAATTTTGTCGATTCTTTGCCGATTCTTCGTCAAAATTTTAGCTTTTTATACAGTTTTGGTGGTTGAATTGGGCCAGACAACATATTTTGTGTTACTAGTTACTACAGCTTTATTAAGTAACACCTTTATCGTTTAATTCTGGTTCGATTATAGTATATGTTTTCAGGGATGCTTGAACGAAAGTAGCAAGCTACAGTGATAACCATTTTCGAAGCCGATCGTTCCCAAGAGTACCCAGAAGAGACTAGTAAATGATAAATTCTACAAAGTTCTACGGAGCAAGGAAGACAATTTCTCGTTCTCGACGAGAGTATTATTCAACCAGAAGAAAGATTATTTAATCTAAAGGAATACCTATCGGGAGCCGTAGATAAGGGAATCGACCGAAAACCTCAGAATTTCCAACTACGAACGCGCAACTAACCAACGCCTACCTTTTGGGCTGGAGAGAATCTACGCCAGTCAGCTGAGACCTGCCTACCATAGGCCCAAAAACGCTGCGAGGCGGTGACGTCACGCACAACCAGCCAACCCTTGAAAAAAATAGCGGTAACTCAAACATTTTTTTAGTATTTTGGGGAATCTATCCACAGTTCGCATTGTTGGGCGTTACTGAATTCGTTAAAATGAACGGTGGCCCAAATTTATCTGGGTAGCCAGTGAATTGAAAATTTGTTGGAAGATTAACATTTGCGTATTTAAGGGAGTGTAAATTAATTATTTTATGAGTCAAGCCTTATATTAATTAGCGAGTTAATTTTTTAAAACTATTTTTTGGTTTGATTGATTAGTTTGTTGTAAAATAAACTACTATTTTTGATTAATGTTTCCATCTATCGCTTAAACGAAAGTTTTAGCAATATTAGTAGTCATAATTCGAGATTCTACCTTAGTTTGTCATATTAATCCCATGAAGCGCTAATAACTGCCTTAATCGAGTACATACGAGGTGCAAGGCACCATCTTTTAATCTCGGCATCGGTCAAAAATATATATAAAACTACTACATAATAAATTGGTGTCAGGTTTTAGAGGATTATAAACAACCCCCCCCCCAAAAAAAAAACTAGTTAGTCGTTTTGACCCTTTTTGAATAAGAACAAATTATCGGCAAATCGTCCAAGTATAGATAAACACAATAGCAAGATAAATTCGGGTTAGAATTTTGGTGTGTGGCTAATTGAAGGTATTCAACCCGTCAGGGGGTGAAAAAGGAAGTTTTGTTTTGGTGACGATTGCTAACCTATTTAACTTAAAGAGAGTGTTTAGGGTAGGTTTGGTTAAGCAGAGCGCTAAGAGTTTAGTGGTAGAATAAGTTCCGTTCGCTTTAAGTATGCCCCTTATCAATTAGTTGAAAATGTTACGGCGCCCCTCCCGTAAGAAACATCCCCTTCTTAAGCGCCTTATGCGTTCCTATCAGATCCACCAGAGTGCCTGGTGAATTACATAATATATATGAGATCACCAGGAAGAGTAAAATTCGAGTCTGGGGCGGTAAATGGTCATCCCTTGAAGCGCTCTTACCTGGTCTAATGCCAAAAAATATTGATTGTAATTATTAAAAAGATTTCCTTGCTTATGAGAGAGACGAACGATGCTATGTCAAAACATTAGTAACGCCATTATCGATTGTCGATGGGAATAATTTTTTTTTGCAATGCTTGGACTATGCACTCTTAATACTCGTATATGTATAAATAGGATTAATCTTCGCACTGAATTGGGAAGTATACATAATGTCGTGGGGATTACACTTGAAATCTAGTTACTAGGATGCTTGCATCTTAATTGCACCCGACAGAATGAATTAAATAATATCACGGAATTAAGCACTGAATTAATCACTTGTAATTCTCGAAGTTATGAGCTTGGGATGGAAATTATAGTTGACGATTAAACTGATGAAGTTAGGGGAGGAGATAATTCACTTTAACGATACCTTTGAGATCGTAAGTATTTGGGGAATGACGGTAAATGTCTTCTTCTTCTGACGATGTTCGCACTTAGCCCGATCGTTCTAGGTTACCGAATGTGGGGGGTAATCCTAGACCGGTGTCCTGATATAATGATCCTAGGCCGGATCGCGAAGGTGAGACAAACTGTGACTCAAATCGGAATTCTTCTCCTCGAAGTGTCCGTTCCAATTATTGGCAACTGTAGTGAGTAGCCAACAATGATTACCTAGCTGCGTCTAGGGTAATCCACAGAGGGAGTTCCTGTGTAATCTCTGACTCTGAAGGGGGAAGGGTTCTGCGAGAAGTTTAGCACCTACAAGTACCCTGATGGAAGCAACAAATTCCCCGAAGTTTCTTCCTTGCAACGGGCGAACTGTTTCCTTTGTGGGACTAGGTGCACATACAACGTAGGTCCAAGATCTTCTGCCCGACTCCAGGGAAAATTTCCTCTTTTATTTCCCCCAAGAGCTAAAATCGAGAGAAAACACCGGATTCTCATAAAATTCTTATCGTCGCGCGAAAATATCTTTCTTCTGCCACCAGGACATGCCAAACATTCACACTTCGGCGCGATCCGAGCTTTCCTCGTCTCAAGCCGCAGGTTTATGACGGCGCGAAGAAACTCGGGCCTTCGTTGGTTGGCAGGTGTCTTTTAAGGCAGACATTTTCCTGTGTGGCCGGCCGCGAATTTGGTTATCTCAAAGGCGCGAAAAGGGGTGAAGGTGATTCGATGCCTAAAGGCGAATTTGGAAAAAGGTGGCGGGGGGAGGCACGCAGCTACGTCGGTGTATTTAAGTATGTACTAATGCATGGAGGTATTTAGACTTCTACAGGTATATAGGCTATTCCTAATATGAAAAGAAATGAAATAAATTCTGTAAAGATCCATATTCATTTTGTATCCTAAAACCTCCCATCAAAAGCTATAAAATTCCATAAACTCAATGGCTATTGAAAAGTAAAAAAAAAAAACACACTAAAAAATACTCCATTGCTTTGTCTATTGGCTTCCAAATTCCAAGCTTCCAACAGCCTAACAGTTGAGTAATATAGTTATGGAAACTAATTACAAAGTATCTAATAAATTAAGCATAATACACTAAAAACAAATATTAGCCAGAATCGGCATCGGCATCGGCATCGGCATCGGCATCTGCATCGGAATCGGCAAGCAAGTATAAATAAGAATCGGCATCGGCAAAATTTTTGGAATCGGCACAACTCTAATTTATAGTACTGCTTAAGTGTATTGCACTAGATACTGAGTAAATTCGCAAAGGAAGTGAGTAAGTCATCTAGATGAATTTTTATACAGATAGGGGCAATTGAAATTTAGAGTTCAATGACGATGTTTGACTCCACGAGTAAAAAACGTTATATTTTGGGTGAAAATTTGTAGATCGAAAAAAGAACTGAGACCCTCATATCTTGGTCTCATTATTTGACTTCTGAAATTGTCTTACAGATTTATTAAAGTTTATTGGTAAATGGGCTGTGCTGTTTCCAATATGTGGCGAAACTACGAGATCATTTATCAGAATTTTATTTATGTATTACGAATTTAAATGGAATAAATCGTAAATGGAAGCAAACTGTAAAGTACCAAAGTTTTCCGTAAGCTCTGACGTCATATCTTCACAGTAAGTATTTACCTCTACCACATTCTCCCCCACTTCTAACAAAAGAAAGTTATTCACAATATAAACTTGTTAAATCCAAGTTATTTACATGACTTTGTTCGATATTTGAAATTGTCCAGAAAATCCGCCAAGCTTTGAGGTTTTCAGAATAACAAGATGGAATCTGTTTAACGTGACACTGATGTGTGTGGCCGATTTTGGACAGCGAATGTGCCCAGTTCAGGACACTAAATATGTAGACAGCACTGGCGCCAAGCTGTAGACCAGCATAAACTACATATGAGCTTCTTTTGATTCGCTTCTGGCTGGGAGGGAATTTTTTAGGAAATTTAATGTACTCTTTAACTCTGGGAGCTTACAAGGAATGATATTTGATTTTTTGATTTTTTTAAGAAAATAATTCCTTTTACTCTATTGATCAAATAGGCGAAATATTTGAACATATAAAAAATGGATTTAATTTCATTGAGAATTCCTATTAAAATTCCTACTGAACTTAATAGCTTCGCTTTAAGTACTGTAAACATAAAGATATGCGAATATATTTTTATGCTTTTCACCTTATGCTAAAGTTTGGAAGCGCTCGAAATAAATTAAATGGTCTTTAAGTTCGGAGAATTACACGAGGGGAAATCTTGCCACTCAATGCAGTTGTTCGACGATGAATCAAGGAGTAGAGTGAATCCTTGTGAATTTTCCTTGTAAAGCAGACCACCGTAACTATAGATACCAATGGGAGCGGAAAAGAAGCACACTCTTTTTGACGAGTAGATGATGGATAAGCTCCAACTTGTGAACTACTCTGAAGTGATTTGAATAAATTTTTCTCTCGAAAAGCTGGTTTAATTTCTATCCAAGTGGTAGGCGTCTGACATGTCACCTATTTGAAGAAGAGTTTCGTTCCCAACCAAGTCTTTTTCCGACAAAATTGGAAAGGGATTATGAACGCCCTTCAGTGGCGAGGTACATAGAAAAGGGGTCGCTTCTCTCTCACATTCGCTTCAATGGGAGCCTGAAGTTACCCAGGAAATTCCCTTTGGTGGCACAGGAAGGCTCGTGTACATTAGTACAAGCCGTGTGGTTAAATCGAGTGGCGGCGTCCCTCACATGTTTTTTCTTTTGTAACCTCTACGAAAAGTTTAGAAATTTCTATTTTGAACTAAATAATTTAGTTAATTGAAACCATTTTTGCGATGAGATGCTTATACTTGATCATAAATATAAAACACCAATTAGAAACTGCTCATGAACTCTTTCCAAACTAGATTGAAGTCATTTTTGTTGCATAATGGAGACAAATATCCTTCTTGGTAGTCAAATTATGCAATTTAAATTATGGAAACATAAAAATACTAATAACCTGTTGGAAATAATAGACTATGACAAGTCCATTACATGTGTTTCTTTGGTAGAAGCTACGAAGAGTTTAGAAATTTCTATTCTGAACTAAATTATTTAGTTAAGTGAAACATTTTTACGACGAGAGGCTCATACTTGATCATGAATATAAAACACCAATTAGAAACTGCTCATTAATTCTTCCAAAACTAGATTGAGGCACTTTTGTTGCACAATGGAGACAAATATGCTTCTGAGTCTTCAAGTTATGCAATTTAAATGAAGAAAACATAAAAAATATGAAAACTTCGTTGAAAATAATATAGCAAGACAAGTGCAATTGGACAATATGTTGCGATTTTAATATCTTTGCATTGTTAATAGAATGGTGCCCGGCTTTATTGATTTGTTGTTTCTTTTGCAAATGTAGCAGCAGAGACAAGAGAAATCATTACATTAAGAAGGAATCGCCAATGCGTAAACTTAGTTTGGGACATAAAAATTTCCTACATCACTCATTAGCTAAAACTGAATTGAGTTTTTTACATTCACTTCATATAAAGTTAGGGCTTTTCACAAACCTTGTTAGGGATGGAGATAAAAGATGCTAGGATTCATTTGTTGAAGGAAAATGTTCGTGTGTAATTGCTTATTTTTTAGATGGGAAATTCGAAGATACGGGAGTAATATGTCCCTTAAAATGCATTTCTAGGACTAATATCTGGATTTCTTCCCTGACATTCTTCGCGCTGTCAGTGACGAACAAAGAGGGCGTCTATTAAAACATATGCGCCATAGAAAAAAAATACCAAGGACTATGGAATTATAGAATAACTGCTGATTACTTTAAATCCTGAAAAACTATGTTCCAGATGCCAAACAAACAAGCAAATCAACCACTGCCACGTTTTATATAAAATGAATGCTGCCATGGATGTATCTTTCACATTTACCCTGGGTGTGAAAGATTAGCACGATTGATGGATTAGAACTAGTTGCATATTTGAATTCACTAGAAAAAGCCCTAGCCAAAAAAAAACTTTCACTCGTGTGGCATCCCCAAAAGTTAATTTTGTTCCCAAATATAATTAAACTACGTTTACTGAATGAATAGTTTACTCTTCCATAAAATTGTTCATAATAAAATTTCTTTTCACTATGTTTTCTCATTATCTGAGACACGGTTATGGCTTCGCTACTCCTCCCTAAGGGGGAACTTGCGCTTCGCTACTCCTCGCTAAGGAGGGAACTTGCGCTTCGCTACTAAGATTAAAATTTAAAATCTTAAAAAAAGCAGCCATGGTTAAATTTTTATAAATTTTCTGAACTTCGCCAATTATAATAATTTTAAAAATGAACTCTAAACTAAATTTTCTGAACTTCACCATTTGTAATTCTTTGGGTTTTAAAAAAAAAATCACAAAATTTCGATACTTATATTTATTTCTGAACTTCACCATTTTGTTTTTTGATATTATAAAAGAATTATTAGAAATAACTTTGATAAAAAAACATAAGTCATAACCAAACTAAGATGAAATTATTATTCAAATACTCATAAAAATCCCCTCCTTAAATTGTAGAGTTAGTGATGATGATGGATGATGATGATGAGAGGCTTTTCTTTTTATTTCGAATGATAACCTAAAGCAAATAAGACCTAAACTTCTGTCTATCCCTTATATTCCTCTCTCTCAGTCAAAATATTTAATTAACTCGCCAGTAAACAGCAAACGTACATGAAATCAAGTTAATTAATATGGTTTATAAAGTTCATCAGTCATATATAAACGTGTCTTCTGTTAATTTGTTCGCTTCCTAATATTGCCCTTGCTTGCCTTTCTCAATAGAAATAATGTGAAGATAAAATCGCTTTAAAACCAATCAATTGCTAAGCAAATAAACGTTTCTTATAATTAAGAACCAGCTAGGAACATGAAGCTAATTACTTATGTAGATGGAGATATGCAAAAATAAAGAAAGATTAAAGAAGTGAATAAGAATTATAACACTGAAACGACTGCCACTAGTCGTTGTTTAATAGTAATGCATAACAAGACTAAAAATTGAGAATTGGAAATCCATGATGATTAACCAGCGAAGCGATGACCAATTCTACATCTTTTCTACCATGTCGTGCGCCTTTTATTGTTTTTGGTGACAATAACTGCATGAGAGGGGAAAAAATGCAATGAATATTATATTCACCTTTCCATATATGCAAATTTCGCCGACGCAATAATACAAGCATGCAAATGAAGAGCAATCCAAGTGCGTATCCAATTACACTAAGATCGCTTAAGTACCAGCGATGGTGTTCTAGCCACTGATCTATCAGCCAGACCTCAGTTTGGAAGAATATTCCATTTAGAGAAATCCAGTGAAAACAACGGATGTTTTGGGGAGGTGGAGTGCATGATGTTCACTTCGCTTATGTATATGAACATTTCCAAAATGGAAAGAAATTTAAGGAGAGTATATATGGTTCAATGACTTAAATTTATCCACGATGCTACACTAACTGTTTACTAGGACCTCATACATTGCAGTCCCAGTATTATCCGGTAACTAATTACTCCCAATGCTACAAGTACCAGAAGTTTTCCTCTTCGCCTATGTTGTTAATGGAACATAGACAACTATCACCAGAGACATTTATAATCACCAACTCCTATGTGTTAATAGGGCAATCAATGATTTACATTATTGACCAAACTTTGAAGCTTCTCTTTCTAATTTAATATAATCATTGAAAAATGTCCTTGGTTTAAAATAAAATGAAGTTGTCAATTACTCGCTGAGTATTCACTTTATAAGAAAATAAAATTCTATTGACAAGCAATCAAGAAATTTCCTTTACGCTATTGTCAATAAAGGTGATTTTGTTATTGATTCATAAAATTTAACTTAATTGCATTTCAATTTTTCATCTTCTTTTCGAAGTAGGCAAATTATTTTCCATTCCATATACCTAATGAATGAAACGAATGTAGAATTACAATAGTTACTAAGTCAAACATCACTAGTCTTAAAGCTTTAATGGTTGGGGAGGTGTATATTTGAAAATAAGGCAAAAGAGTAATTACCCAAAAGAAGAACAGTCTATAAAATGTGCATACATAGAACTCTGACACGGAATTATAGATGTTTAAATAAGAGAAGTGTGTATTGGAAACAGCTAAAAATGAACGCGTTATTGAATTGACCTAAATACCTGCAATTTATTTGATCAATTTATTTGATTAAGGACTCTTTAAAACCTCCTAACTTTACGTACAGATGCGTGCATAAGCTTATGCAAAGTCAGACATGAATCTAATATAGGACTCCATTTGTATATTCGTTAAGTTTGAATCCATTTTTCGTCTTATATTGTAGTAGGAACATTCTGTCTCTTGCAAAGTATAACGAAATCAGATTATATAGTAAATAAATGGTGGTTTTGTATACGAGTCAATATTATGCGAGTGAAAAAGTATAATTTTTGAGTTTTAATTATTACACAGGCATTTTTTCATATAAATTGACACTCTTGTAGTTTTCAAACGTTTATGAAACGATATTAGAGTAAACTTTACTAGAAAGTTCGATAAAGATTAGTTAGCTGCTAATTTACGTGCGAGATATGAATTCGTTGTCATTAGTTCGACGGGAAAACATCTCAAGGAGCGCATTGGTGAAACCGCTGAACATTCAGAATCTCCAAGAAAGCATAATACTAACATGCCCAAGACCCTTTATAGATATAGAAAAATTTCCTTCATTGTGAAGATTGCAATTTCTTCTCCGGAGCACATTATTGTGAACTATATATCTAAAAGGTATCACAGTAAATCATTCTTGTGAAGGTCCACGAAAGAACCTGAGCCCTAGAAATGTTTGGTGTAAGATGAAGATAGAAGAATATCTTAGTTACAAACAAATCTTGAATCATGTGACATATATGTAACCGCTTCAACAGTACAACGTTATTTACCCTGGAAAGGATTTCATGGGCGTGTCCTTAGAAGCAAACCTTTGTTGAACATAGGTCATAAAGAGGCCCATTTGGTGCTCGCTAAAGAGTATCTAGAAGATAACCAAGCTAAATTAGATCAAATTATATTGACAGATGAGAAAAAAAACTGTCTCTTTTGTAGGAGTGACAAAGAATACAGTTGGCGTAAATCTGTCAAAGTCCTCATAGAAAGGAACACCGTCCCTATTGTTAAACATGAAAATGAAAAACTTGAAGCAATCGGCAAAGAAACTGAGATGATACAAAACATACCATCAAATCTACTCAGAAATACATACCTAACCCAACACCATAATACTATTTTCATATGGTTTTCTCAAAGCCCAGTTTTCGAACATCTGTGGAAGGAGCTAAAGAACTGTGGGCACAAAAAAGTCCCTCGCAACAGCGTTGAATTGGAGCATGTTCCAGAAAGTGCACGAATCTTGAATATTCTTAAGGGAAATGATTTATAGTTTTTACTGAGGCTAAAGGTGGTCATATCAGATATTAATATAATTTTGCCAATATTTATGTTTTTCCTGTTTTCCGATAAATAAATCATTCTCATTGTTATACGCGCTTTTATTTTACCATTTTGTATTGATATATAGTCGCAATGAAGTATCAGGTGCAAATATTTGAAATAAATAAGAGTAAATTTGTTATCAAATAACCAGTCACGACAACCACACAAAATAGAACATCAATATATATTCACTTAGGCAAGATAATTAGTCAAAGACTTGAATACACAATTTTGTGGAGCAAATAAAAATAAACAAACAATTTATTGGCACCTACAGGGAGCCATAAGAGCTCATGCATGGTAGGCCGTATTAAGAATAAGGTTAAATAATTGTAAGCTATTTTAACTTTATTTTCTTTTAAGTATTGATCAAGTTTCGTCTTCATAAATTCTATGTTTGGAGCGCTGACTACTTTTGTGGAAGATTGTTCCGGACTTTAACGATGCGGTTGTTGAAGGCAAATTTTCCCATTGATCTTTTGAATTTCCCCTTCTTCATCTATTTGTCGTATCCTCGTGTCGACGCCTGTCAAATTGAAAAGATTATCTGCAGTATTGGGCATATTTATCAATAATTTAAATGTTTCTATTTGTTCAATCCTTTTCCTTCTATGTTCGAGGGAAAAGAGATTGAGTTTTTTAAGCCTATCATTGTAGCTAAGATGTTTAATTCCCCTTATCATTTTCGTATAGCGACGCTGTACTTGTTCTATTATATTTACATCTCTAGTTAATCGTGGAGACCAGAAGGGAGCAGCATAATCTAAGATAGGTCTGACTAATGACGTGTAAAGTTTTAACATCGTCTCTGAATTACGCGTTGAGACGGATCGCCTGATAAATGATGCAACTCTTGTCGCTTTATTTCTAATTGCAACGCATTGAGTGGAGAAATTTAATTTATTATTTATTTTAACTCCTAGATCGACCTGCTTTTTTACTTCTATAATCTCGGTGTCTTGGAGATAATATTTAAATTCATGAATATTTTTTCCGAAGTGTAAAACGCCACATTTGGAAGCATTAAGCTTCATGCCAGATTCGTTGCACCATTTAGTTAACATATTCTGGCAGTTTTGTAAACAGCTTAAGTCTTCCTTATCTTTTATTATCTGCCAAGTTTACTATCGTCCACGAGTGAATTTACTTGGCAATTCATTCCAGAAGCTAAGGTGTTTACGAAAATTATAAAGAGTAGGGGTCCCAAAACGGAACCTTAAGGAACTCCACTAGTTATCGGCAGCTAATCGGATGCTACCTCATTCAAAATTACCCTCTGCCTCCGATCTGTCAACCAAATTTTAATCCAAGTTATCGTTTTCTCATGGATATGCATAGCTGTCGTGGTATAAGAAGGACGTGTTATGAAAGGGAGTTCGTACGTATGGGTTGTTAACGTACAACACCAAAAAAAATCCGTGATTATTACTTATTTAAACATGGAGGGCTCCTTGTGCCATACTTAGCGTTTCGAGGATAGATTTAAAATAATTTGTTAAAACAAACTGAAACTTTAATTAAAAAATAATTAAACATGAACCAAAGAAATATTACACACTAAATACACAGAATTGACTTCAATAATTTTTAAGTAAAGCTTTCTAAATTGATCTCTCGAAATTATAGTGACGGTTGACCCACCGCTCACTTCAATATAAAAAAAAAATGCCAACGGCCTTTGCGTCCGGATACCGGAGTTTAAATACCTTTGTCCCTCTTGCGACGGGTTTGAGCTGACCTTGAACTCAATGAGCTACGTCACCTCAGGAATTTTGTTTTTTTGTTGACGCGTGCCTCGGCCAGATGGTTGGTGCGCACGGAATTGTTTTTAAAGCCACAGAGGACTTTGGCGAGTGTGGCAGATTGTGGAGCCACTCGCTTCAGCAGGAAATGATATCACCACCGGATTGTGAAAGAATGTCCCTTTCTCCTCTTTGGATTACCCTGGGGAATAATTCGCACTGGCTAACGACGAGACAGGCGGGAATCCTTTGACTCAAGGGAGTGCGGGGGAGAGTTCACTCGGGGTTCTTCCTCAAGGGTGAGGACTATCTCTGTGTTTTGGGCTGCACCAGAATAGGAGGGGAAGTTTCTCTGACGAGAGCAGGTTGAACTTGATTCTTAAATCAAGGTAACTTAAATTTCGGTGTGACCACCGGGAACTAGCTCGAGGATGAGCTTCTTCTTCTTAGTTCCAGTATTCCTCAAGGGCGAGGCCTATCTCGGTGCTTTGGGATACACCAAGGTAGAGGGAGGAGGGGTTCTCTGACTAGAGTAAGTTGAACTTGATCAAGTTAACTTAAAGTTTAGTGTCATCACCAGGAAATAGCTCGAGGATAAGCTGCTTCTTAGTCCCTTCTCTTGGTAGCCCGGGCCTCTTGCCGGGAACTTCGTAGTCTGCTGACTCACGTATTCTACCTCATTTTTCCAAAGTTTTTGGTATATATATACTTCGTCACCCGACTGGGGTAGGGGTAGGAAGGAAGAAGGATTTGTGGACAGGCCGCATGAAGGTTCCGCCTCCAACGGTTTTTTTCAGAGTTGTACCTCTGGTCCTGAGGGACCTTCGGGCTTGAGGGTGACGCGTCTCCAATTTCGCACTTGAGGTGAAATTGAATACCCACTCTTAGGGGAGATCTTGCAGTTTTAAACCGATGTTAGGGTCTCCAGTCTGACCTGATTATTGCCTTCTGTGATCTCGGAAGGTCGTTCCGCTTCTCACCGGGAGGAGGGCTGAGAGCGACGCGGTGTAAATTTTGAACCATGGCGTCTACACTACCGGGATGTTTGTGGTCAACGTTCCGTGGCTCAAATGAGAGAGGAGGTAGAGTATCGATTCCCCTACAATAGCTTTTATCTTTGAAAGGAAGATATTGAACGGGAGTTTATCAAAGGCTTTAGAAAAATCTAGATACACCACATCGTAACTAGAACCTGAATCGACAGCTTTTGCTACATGCTTATAAAAGGTGATCAAACTAGTGACAGACCTCCCTTTCCTAAAACCTTGCTGACTATTTACTAAAAGTTGATTTCTCTCCAGATGATTGCGTAATTTTAATCAATAATTAACTCCATTAGTTTACATATAAGTGAAGTTAAGCTTACTGGCCGATAGTTTTTCTTTTCCTCACGTCTACCTTTTTTGAATATGGGAACAACATTGGCCAGTTTCCAATCCCTAGGAACAAAAGTTGCCTCCAGAAAGTAATTAAACAGAAAAGCGAGTAAAGTAGAAATTTCGTTTTTAACTTCCTTAATACTTCGCGCGTACATTTCATCAACCCCACTATTAATTGCATTCTTTACATCATCTGCCGTAACTATTATTTCATTAATTTTTGGAATGTTACTATTTATGTTTCCTAGGCTTTCCTCATTTAAATTCGAAATATCCTTGTCAAATCCTAAAGCAAAAGAATTATTCAAGATATTCCGCCTTTTATGTTTAAGTATCTCAACTGACTCTTTGTTTTTAGTTTTATAGTACATGGAGAATGCTTTCGGATTATCGCTTGACCTTTTCGCTAATCTATTTTCGTACCTGCATTTAACAGCGTTCATAAAATAGAGATACAGATTTGAGATTCGAACATTCATATCGTATTAATTAATCTTTGATATAAATTGATAATTATTATTTATGCATAATATCTCTAGTTTCTCATTACAAACCTACATATCTTTAGCAGCTACATTTTTCTTGGAATTCATAAAAGTCTTTTTAATTTATGTTACGATCAATTTTGTTCAAAAGAAAGCTTAAACAAATAAAGCGGCCCTTGTAATTTCGACACTTTTAGGATTTATTTGTTTACTGATCAAAGGGAGGAGGAATTCTTATTTGTTTGTCTTATATAAAGTTGTGTCTACCTTAGAGTAAATTAAATTAGATTTTGTTCTAAAACTTCAAAATTCACTCTTTTAATCACGTTATATTTTATCTTTCTAGCTTTAGAGGCTAATGATATATGACGATTCAAAATCAGGCAGTTTTAATGGCAAGAATGTAGAAAGAAAAATATCACTATTGATGGTCTTCTGAAAGAGGACAGGACTTTTATTTAAAAGGTTTATACAAGGCTATAGTTTTTAGGTTTATAAGGGGGTAACTTTTTAAAATTCAAATATTAACCAGAGTATAATTTTTATATATTGAAATAGGCTTAAATATTTGTTCCGGTATTTCGAATCAGGAGCGGATTTATGTATGGGTAATATGGAAAGGCGCCCAGGACGGTATCTTGGCAGGGGCCGCATGGATTGCAGCGGGAAAAAAGGAGTAGAAAAAGCGAGTAACCAGTACCGAGGGTGACCACTATATTCTCTTTCAGAGTATATCTTGAACATCTCACTGGGGCGACCAGGGCGACCAGGGCGACCAGGGCGACCAGGGCGACCAGGGCAACATATATGCTAAGACCGCCACTGTTTACAATTCTTGTCATTTAATTCAGTGGCGTCTCTTTGTAATCTCGGTACTGAAACAGTAATCTGATTTATATAAACGATCTAATACATTCGACCTTTTCTCGTCTGACGGGGGATAATTTAGAAGTATTTAAAAGATAATTTAATAGTATTAAAAAATATATCTGATATAACTAGGTAAATAAAATATGTTTTTTCAAGCAAAAATCTTTAATAGTTTTCTAACAAGGTCTGCTAACCAAAGGTCGCGTGCTCTCACTTTTTCTGATTTATGACCGTGCGACCAGAAAACTATCAATAATTGCCGGACTAACCTTGAGAGGATCTTTATAATTATATCATTCGAAAGAGAATGCAAAACGACATAAGGGTTTCAAATTTCGTTAGAATCGGCCGAAGAGTTATGATGTCATTTCCAAAACAAATTACTCCCGGGCTAATCTCGGGAGGGCCTTAGCAATTATATTATTCGAAATAAAATTTAAAACAACATAAGGGTGTCAAATTTCGTTAGAATTGGCTGAATAGTTACAATGTTATTACAAAAAACAAAACAAAATAGGGACGGACCACTGACATAGTGAGATGTATATAGAGTCGCCCGCAACTAAAAACGAAAAACAACTGACACAATAAAAAAGGCGCTAAAGATGTCGTTTTGCCTAAATCATCAATGTTTTAATTACTATTTTGCAAATGCTATTTAAGAATCTTCACCAAGGAAAATTCTGACCACACTTTTTTACCTCAATGGACCCCAGCAGAGGCTTCCAAGTCCATATTACCCAAACTAACCTTACTCGAGTTACTCGTGAGTGCCTTCCAGAGGTACCATCAAAGTTATTTTTTTAAAATAATTAAAATTCTACAATTAAAAGAATTATCACCATTAATGTTGCGAACCGGTATTCCAACGATGCAATCTGTATCTTGTTAATAAATGTCATCAAGGACACAAATCCTCCTATGAACGATTCCTGATTACTAATTATGCGTACCTTAAAGTAATCACTCGAAAGGAAATAGGAGTAGGGTCCTTTCAAATCATACCTTCCCACTTCAATTCCCGCATCTCCCACAATATATTCGAAGGAATAATTGCAAGTTGACTTTGCATTTTCAATTTAATTTCATTCTATACATGTAGACTGCACATCATAAAGGAGTTTATCGCAAGGAAACGTTGATCGTTTCTTCAGCCTGCAGCCTCTTCTGTACCTCATTCAGACCCCTCTATCGGAATGCGTCTCGCGTGGGGCAGCACAGAGGGTAAAATAACACATGATCCCACGAGTATCCTCCGGCGGTTCGAGAAACAAGTGAGCTCATCCAGGAATTTTGTAAAGATGAAAGAAGGGGAGCGAAGAATAGAGAATAGGGAGAGAAGAATAAAGAATTAAGAAGGGGAAGCTATCGAATGGACATAAAAGTGGAGAGCAAAGAAAAGAAGTCTGAATTTGAATAAAAGTTGTAAAAGAAAAAGAATTCTTGAATGAAGGAGGAACGTTGCGTTCGTCTTTATGCAAAACGCTAATTTCAAACGACACCAAAATCACAACAAAATGACTGCAGAATAACTATAGGGAAGAAGCCGAAATTACAAAATCATTTCAAGGGAAAGATGAAGATGGTGAAGAGAAAAAGAATTAATAATAAAGCAAACAAAGAACGAAGGGGGAGAGAGCTAAAAAGTTAAAAAATAAAAAACATTAATGAACGAAATACGACAAAAGGATAATTAATATAAAGAGAAAAGGAATTAAAAAGAGGGGCAGAAAATTAAGGACTCTCAACTCCTCATCACGAGTCCTACTCGTATAGCTAAGGACGCTGCCAGCCGAAAATTATGTGTCTAATATTCTATACATCCTTGCTTGTGAAAGTTTTAAAAGAATTTAGTAAAAAAGCAGAAATTAAAGTTAACCAAGACTTTTGTCGTGATTTTCATCACTTACACTTCTCTCTGAAAGGGCTACGACCGAGCTGAGTAGGGAGTCTACTTCCCACCTTGACTAAAGTTCATTAATATTAATCCAATGTAGATAGGACTTTTAAATAACATTCTATTCGACAGTGGAATTCATTATTTGCAAAGTGAGCCTCAAGTAGGCCTTAAAAACCTTGGCAGCTTTAGATCACGATGTTCTCGGACGCTTGGCCTACCCCTCCGCGAAGACACTGAGGGCGTCGTGGCTCGATCTAAAATGCTCAGAAATTCGCTGGTTAGACGTTGGTAAGGCTGGATTCCAGAACTCCGGTATCATCTTATAATATGACTTTGGATACTTTCTTGAATCTACACGTAGTTGCCCTTGAGTCAGACCAAATATGGCACCTCAGAACCTAATAGTATTCATCAGTTCCTACGTTTTCATCAAACTTGAACAAGAATGGGAGGATCTTTCTGCCGTCAGAGAACACGGACAGAGTTTTGGTCCATACAGAGGCCTTTGACACCCGCTATTTGCTGCGTTTTGTAGAAGTTGATTTGGATGGCCAAAGTGACATTCACTGGTGAAAGATAGTTTTGTTGGTGAACTCAAGCTACTTGAAGTATTTGAAAGCTTTCCTGAATCTCTCCTACCTCTTGACCTTCATGGCGTGCATGAAAATCCTGATGGATTTGGTCATTAACAATCTTGACTTCGATTCTTGATACACCTACTTCTGCCTGGATGCCTGTCTAAGACATTGGCATGTTCATGACTTTTTTAACATTAGACAAGATACTCAAGACTGGCTATGATGTGGATGAGTTTATGATCAACTTTGATGAGCAGCACGTCAGTGCCCCTTTGCCTTTTGCGAACTTGAGAAACCATATTCAATTCTATTTCTGAAATTTAAGAGAAAAGTAACAGCTAAAAGTCGACAAATTGGGTACCTTCGGCATCACGCAAGTCAATATAGTGTTTGTCCGAAATGTTTATGTTACTGTCCATTTCAAGTTTTGCTTCTCCACCATGAGGGCGGGCATCGGATGACAATGCAGCGGCTGGGATTTTAATCACACCTTAAACTTTCGCGAATTCTTCTTGCGTCACAAAGTGTAACCTAGATGCTAATTCTAGTTTATAAAATAAGAGAGAGACTTAAAACAATGATACCAACTTTGATATTTTAAGTGAATACATATACCTATGCACAAATGTGCGGTAAATAAAGCAATAGTTAGTAACCTTCACATTGTATCAGACACGCCTAGCTGTCGTCCCTCACACTCGCCAAGCAAGTTATTGCATCTAACATAGAAATCTGATAGTCATTTGCTTGGTGTGGGTGAGGTCTGTCCTCCGTGAGTACCCAACGGAGAAATAAAAACAAATGACATATGAATCTTTTATCTATAAATACTTATTCTTTGAAAGGATTCATTTTCATTTGTTTGTTTTTTTATTTCGTGTCGCTAGCTGCAATTTCTATTGAAATATTGCTTCTCAAAAAGGGTCCAATTTGGGGGAGGGCCACCGTATATATATTCATGCAGATATAAATACACATAGGCATATACACCAATAGGATCCAGTGTACTTGAATATATCCACGCTTTTACATACATATGACGGATCGTAATGAATTATAAGTTCAAAACTACCATGAGGTCAATCCTCAATTAAAAAGGAATAATGGTTTAACGAAAGGGATCGTAATTAACCCCAAACTGAAGCTGTAATGACCCTAATCTTAATCAAAAAGATAAAGAATTTATGGAATGGTCAATTGTCGCTAGTTAGTGCGGTCCACTCAGCAATACGGGTTAATATGAAGAGACAGGAGGATGGAAGAGAGCAGGAGACTGAGAGGAATGGTTTAATGTAATGCCGAGGAGAGTCTGAAGAGATTACAAAGAGGATTCAAGACAGGCTTACGAGGGCTCGAAGAGTGTTCAGAAACTGCTTAGAGAGTGTTAAGAAGGGGTTCATTGAATGTTTAGGGAAGGCTCACTTCTTATCGGCCACTTAGCTTTGCACGTCCTCGACCAAAATAGTGTCATGTTCCAGGTAGGGCACAATGGATGTTTAAGGGAGAGCTCGATGCATTTTTAGGAAGGGATAAGAGGGCGTTCAGGGAAGGCGCACACTACAATCTGCGCCGATCGGCCCACGTTCTTCACAAATACAGTGCCTATGTTCAGGGATGGTTGAATAAGTGTATAGGGAGAACTCAAAGGGTTTTCAAGGAGGGTCCATACTACATTTGACGGTCTCCACCTAAAACAGTGTTTTGTTCTAAGGAGTGTTGATGACCCAGAAAAGATAAGACATCTCTATAAAACCGAGCAAAGAAAAGCCATATCTACCAAAGCCCAGCAAATATAAGCCGTCCCTAAGATGAACTATAAAATATAAGCCATATGTAAGATGATCCGGATAAGATAAGCCATCTCTAAGCTGCTTCAGCAAAAATTAATCATCTCCAAATGATTCAGCAAAGATAAGCCATCGCTAATGACTATGAAAGATTAGTCATTCCTAAAATGAGCCGAGTCAGCAGATAAGATATATATTACCACAGAGGGGAAGGGAGGTTAGGTTAGGATCGGATTGGTTTATGCATGGTTTATCTGGGATAGGTTATTATAGAGATGGCTTATCCTTGCTAACATATCATACTTTTCAAAAGTAAAATTATAATTAACTAAAGAACAAACAACCTAGCTCACTTAAAGAGTTATCTTCTTCTTTTAAGATTTCTTATCTTCAATGAATCCTATAAGTTTTCCATTTATCGTCGATCAGATGCCACAATATTCCAAATGTTGCTTTAGTTTTTAATAAATATTTCATTCAACTACTTTTAAGTATTTTCGATAAATTACAGATAGAAATTTAATGTTATTATTCTTTTTTGAAGAGCCACCCTTCTTCCAGAATAGCAATCCCCCATCAATTTATGCTAATCCCTGAGTTTGAAAGTGGCAAAGGAATAACTTCCTGCTTACGAGTTAACATGATGATTTGTTAATGTTTACTCGTAATCTCTCAATAGGCACTTAATTACAAGCGCCATGGAAAGAATCAGGCTAGATATAAATAATGAAAAGAATAAAAGAAAAAGATTGAAGACTGTGTAAAATTCTAAAGCTATGGAGTCATACCGCAAAGAAAGAGAAGATAAACGGAATCATTTTGTCCTTGAAAAATGTTTCTTCTTAATTGCAAAAGACTCCGAGCTAAGGGTGAGCCTTGAACCAAGCACAGTGGTGCAACATATACAAGCCATACCTAAGATCGCTTGTCCCCTCCACTCAGCTTGGTTAAATCCTCATCCCTACCACGGATATTTTCCCAATTAGGAAAAGATGATTCGGAAGATAAAAATATTGTTCATCTTCTCTTTCTTTGCGGTATTACTTTTTCAAGTTCATCATTCTCTCGCGTTTGTGAGAAATATATATTATATAAAGCAAATATTCGCATAAAACCAGATATTCAGAATAGAAACCTTTCTCTCATGGTGAAATCTAATTTTCTCGGTTAAAGGTTCATTCTTATTCATTGCAAACGACCCGGAATGGATAGATCTGTTGAGCCGTTAATGTCGAACAATTATGTCATTTTTATCATTGCCTTATCTGAATGTTAATTACTGGTCGCACATAACTCGTGAATAACGAGCGCGCCATATGTCATTGCGTCGCAAGTGCAATTACTGACGCTGCAAATAAATGGCCTTTATTGAAGTTTGTTAAAAAAGTTCTGGCATAGTGAATATAATGGACCTTAAATCTTGAGAGAGGGAAAAGCAGAAATGAGTGATTATAATGAAGGCTTGGTATACCTAACCAAAAAAAGAAAGATGGCGATAAGGGAAAAATCAATTAAGGCATAAAAGAACTGCAGAAACAAACTTATCAACGGTGAAAGCAAACAAATTTGTTCTAGGAGATTGGTCGAGGTCCATGACACTAAGCCACCGGGATGTGCTGTTGTCACCCTCATTACTCTCCATTCTTCTACTTTAACACTATAATTTTAATGCCTCATCGCTCTTCGCCGCAATCTTTGCCTAAAGGCGACGTATTTCATTCGGTGATTAGTGCCTTTCAAGCACTCAATGGCTTGGGAGTAATTGTGTGACGGCGCACTTGAGCATGAATTTCTTTAAAGGAGTGGTTTATGTGAGCAAACTAATGGATACTCCTTAGACAACATCACCGAAGAGCTGGCTAGCCAAGAAATGTTCAAAGTTGAACGTCTGATGGTCTGATGAGAAAACAGGGAGGGGCCTCTAGATCCACCTTACACCCTTCGTCACCCCCAATCTTGTCAGGCTCCCAGAGTGGGTGCGTGCCGGTTCGTATCTATAGTGCGCGAGAGCATTCGGGCCATTGATGACGAGGTACTACTGCTGTCACCAACTTAGGAATAGGAATCGCGCTGGAGAGGTGCAAAGTCGGGTTTAACCAAAGTCTGTTTAAATTGCTCCAAGGCCCTAGACTATAATTCATTATCGTGTATGGTTAATTGTGTGAAATACGGAGAGTCACACCTTGTTTCCGAGAAGTAATGTGGTGCGTATTTCCTGGAGAAGGAACTACTGTCCATTCTTGCCGCGGGTCGTCTTTCCTTTCGCAAGGCTAAGGAATTAGTTATCACACGCCCAGTGCTTTCTGTGGCGCCATATGCCTCAATCTTAAAAAAATATATTCTCTGCTCCTGGCAGAGCTGCGGGAGGGGGGGCAAAGGGTTTAAGCATTGCCTCTTTTAAACCAAGAAACTCCTCCCACCGAAAGAAGGACAACACCAAATGAGCTTTGGATCCTACGCCCTAACTCAAGGATGGACTGGGTGACTCGGAGATGGTGGATCCTTCAGAGGAGGGACCACCGCCTCCCAAATTGCTCACAAACCAAAGGTTCCGAAGAAGAGGGTGGAAAAGACTCTCGTAAGGAGTCCAACCTTCCCTGATATGTCCTCGAATGATACAAAGCCAACAGTGCCCGGACCTCCTCCTCCGGAAAGCGTGGGCCATTCACGTGAGGGTCTTCTTTTCGAAGAGAGCCCCCGCATCTCCTCCAAGCTAGGCATGGAGGGCATATTTCTTCAATGGAATTGCCGCGGATTGCGAGCCAACTGGTAAGAGCTGCGGGGCCTCGTCTCCTTCCGTTTTCCCTATAAGGGTTTTGTGACTCCACCACAACGGAACGGCGACTGGGCAGGGGGATGCGCCATTTACACCTGGCATGATGTCTCCGCTCTTCTCTTTGCTTGTGATACCTCCTTTCAAGCAGTAGGGGTGCAGCTGTACCTGGATATGAGGTATACTGTTATTTCTGCGTACATTCCACAGTCAACCGATTTCTACGCCGGGGACTTCCGCCGCGTCGTGGCACGGTTGCCGAGGCCCTTTCTCTTACTAGGGTAACTGAACGGTAGATTATTCGTTTAATCCCAGGGGTCAGGTCCTTGCCGACCTGATCGATAAGCTGGAGATAGGTGGCCTAAATGCGAATGAGTTTGTGCATCACTGCCCGAGAACCACTTCATTTTTCTGTATCGATCTCTCTGTGCTTTCCGGAATCCAGCCTGATTTTGGATAGAGGGTATTTGATGACATACATGGTAGTAATCACTGTCCAATTTAAATATCATTTTCTGGGCCCTCTCTGGGAGTGCTTGGCGCTGGTGGGTGGATCCGCATTTCAGTAAATTACTGATTTCTCTGTCTTAGTTGTGGAGTTTAGGTCGGTAAATGAGGCTGTTGACTTCTTCTCTGGGAATCTCATCGGGGTCGGCCTAACTACTATTCCTAAAACATCTGGCATGCTGACAGCTTACATGGTGGTCAACTGAGACTGAGGTGGCCCTCAAACAAAATCGTTATGCCTACATGCACTATAATCGCCTTCCAAACGATTTCACTATCGGTAAATTTCCTCGAGGTAGGTGTAGGTTTCTTTATGTTTCGAAGCACGTCCGCTGCTGTTCTTGGCTGGCATATGCGCCCTCACTTAACGGAAAGACTCCCCTAGCAGAGGTGTGGAAGCAAGTCAAAAGGATTCGGTGCAAGTTCTCGCAGGACTTTCCATCCCGATCTCTAGGAGAATGGGACCGCAATCTTGGACGCCGCATACGACATGAGGTCTTTCGCGACAGCTTTTTCCGCATTCTCTAAATGGGATGCTGCTCCACCAGCATTCAATGCACGTCATGATGTCGCAGGAGGCCACCCGACCCGACTTTACCTGTAGAGACGGAGAACCGTTCAACGCCAGGCTTACTTTGAGTGAGTTGCATTACGCTCCTGTTCCGTATGCCATGCTTCTACACCTGGGTGATCAAGGTATAGTCGTTTTGTTAGATTTGCTCAACAGGAACTGGGTAGAGAGTATCCTCCCAGACTCCTGGTGGATTGCTACTGTGCTTGCTTTTCTCAAACCGGGGAGAGATCATTGTACCCCAGCCGGTTTCCGCCCAATCTCTCTAACCTCCTTCGTATGAAAGTTGATGAACTGATTGGTAAATGTTAGATTAGCCTTTTTTTAGCGGAGGCCACCTGTCTTACGCGCAGTACTACTACACGTTGGATGCTCTGCTTCGTCTGGAAAGGGCCTTCTGCGAAGCCTTCCTTCGTAAAGAGCAATAGGCCATGGACTTTTTCGATCTTTAGAGGGCCTATGATATCATATAGCGCTACGTTATCATGGACACTCTCCACACGATGTGGGCAAGGGGACGCCTCCCAATCTTGATATCTGAATTTTGCGAGATCGCCAATTCCGAGCATGTGTGGGTGAGGCACTCTCTGGCCCAGCGAGTTGCTCTTCCTCACACCGATTACATGGCAGAAATAGGGCTTGTTTGACAAAGAAGATGAGAGACTGTCGAGGGGAACTTAAAGTTGCGTGCTATTGCGCCGCGAGTGTTCCCATGGACTTACCCCCCTCCAATGCAGCGACGGCTAGAGGGTGCTTTCTGCCGTCTGCGAATTGGACACACTCGCAGACGCACCCCCATTTGATGTAGTGCTCGCCTGCTCCTCACTGCGATGAGTTCGTTGTCCCCCAGACTGTTTGGCACATTTTTGTTAAATGTCCCAGTCTGGGTGATCTTTGCGCACGTTAACTGTCCGGTTACCGGGACGAGGTTGCTACCGCTTGTCCCATGTACTCGGGACTGATTCGTGCACACGACAGTAGGACTATACGACTTTTTGGAGGAGGTTGACCTCCTCTACTTTATTTGACTGTTTGTTGTAAGTCGCATGTTCCTGCGCCAGGGGCAGGTGGGCCTACCCCGAACGCTGGGGCGTGCTTCCTTCTCGTTTCCTCTTTGCTTTGTTTTGTTGTTTTTAGCCTTTGTCTTTTTTTATCGTTATTATTTGTTATTTACAGTTTGTTATTTGTCATTAAATATGGCCTAGTAGTAGGTTGTGGTGAGTACGGAGACTTTTCCTCCAGTAGACTGTGCCAAATAGGCTTCTAAAAAAAAAAGACGCCGAAAGTGATCATTGGCACGTTACTCTACAACTAACTAAACAACTGACTACAATTGAATTATAGATCAGAAACAACATAAAGAGGTTGAAGCAGATGAAGGAAAGGTAAATACATAGAAAGAAATCTAGTAATGGAAAAGTTTAGCCTAAAAAATGCTAGTAAATCTTGTCAATCTTAAATATTAAATATGTGTGAGGTTATTTATTATAAACCTTAAATATAGGTGGAGTCAAAAGCCACAGAAACTCAAAAGTTCAAAATCGAATCTCTTTGGGTAGTAAATTAATCCATTTTGAGGTTCGGGAGGGCTACTATTTTTAGTACAAATTTTGGCTGTTTTTTAGTTGCGTGCGACTATAAATCTCACTATGTCGGTCGGTGCCCGTTTTGCATTTTTTCTTTTTGTAATTAAATTGTAACTATTCGGCCGATATTTGAAACCCTTACGTTGTTTTAGATTCTCTTTCGAATGATATAATTGTCAAAGTCCTCCCAGGTTAGCCGGGGAATTATTTTGTTTTGTCAATAACATCATAACTATTCGGCTGATTCTAACGAAATTTGAAACCCTTATGTTGTTTTACATTCTCTTTCGAATTATAAACTGTCAAGGTCCTTCCAAGTTTAGTCCGGGAATTATTGAAAGTATTGAAGGTTGTTAGGTCATAAATCAAAATAAGTGAGAGCACGCGACATTTTGGTCAGTAGACCTCGTATAGGTTTTCTTCAATTGGGACATAAAGGTTAATGGAGTAACTGAGCTACGGATTATCGCATCATATGGTAGCATCAATAACGTAGACCCCAATTGGACTCAAACTGCAAATAACCTGGCCCAATGTGGTTTAACTTCGCTCAACTAGAGAGTTGTATTTCCACTCGGCTAAGCAGCAGCCCAACTTCATGTAGGTTTACCTGCAATACTTTGTATATGGTGCAAATATAAGAAGAATGAACTTTGCAGAGATATATAACATTGCACCTGGTGAGGAAGCCGGAAGTATAAAGATGTTACCCTCAACTGATCGTGGGGTACCTAATTTAAAATCATAATATTTTTAAAGAGTGCACATGTGAACAAGATTGTTCAAAATTATTGCTAAACAGCATACATCTGCATGACACAAATATATTGTTCAAATGAAATGACTAAACATTGCTGGATGCTTTAGATAGGCGTTTTTTTTATTATAGCTATATTTGCACATTGGAAACTAAGTTCTTTCTTCTTTTCAATAATTCAGATGGCAATTTAACTATGTTACTAATAGAAGATTTTTGACATTTCCTGTGGTATTTTTGCATATATATGTATGTAACATGCTTCTAATTTTGTCAAAAGACCGTAGTTGTAAGGAAATTTTCTTACCTGTACCATCCAATATGCATCTATTTACTTTTCGTTAAACTTTGAATTTTGATATCAAAGCAATAACATTAGAACTTCGTCAACGTATTTTTTTCAGGGTGGAAACATCATCAACAGAGGAGAAAATGTCCCTAAAGTTTACTTCATTTGTCCCATATCCGTATTGGAGATTTATATCTATTCTAGTTATTTATGAAAAATATACAGATACTCTTTTGTGTAAATTTACAAAGTCCTTTTAAGTTCTTTTGCAAAATGATCAATATAACCGCTTGCTCAAATAGGCTTGGGAAATGTTTTTCCTTGCGAGTGACGATTAATCACCCCATAGGTAACTAATGCATTTCCCTCTTTAAATAAAATAAAATAAACCGCTACAATACCCTAAGATATGTAAGTAATTGGTAAACAAAACCAAACAAGTGAAAACCTCTAGATCAGAGGTTCTCAAAGTGCTCCTTCCGGAGCCCCAGTGCTCCGCGAGAGAAGCCCAGGGACTCCGCGAGCCATTTTTTTTATTTATTAACTCGGCCAACTTTGTAACTATAACAAGAAAGCAATAATGGCATTAATGAAATCTGGCAAAGGTGGTGGTGAAATGTGGTAACAGAGCAGTAATGAAATGAAATGAAATGAAAAGTGAGGTGGGAGACAAAGAACATCTCTTCCAGTAATGTGTCACTTTGAAATAAATGTGAAATGTGGCGTGATTAACTACAATAAAAGTCACAAGTCCTGTTATTGCTCATATGGTAACGGAAATATGGCAACATTGTCTATCGGTATGTTTGCCAAACGTCAATTTCATCATCAATGCATGTTAGTGTGTTCGTGTTGTTCCTGTTCAAGTGTCGCGTTAATTAGTTGTTGCATTTACGATACCAATTTTTGTAAGATTTGTGGACTGTGTAGTAGCAGCGTAGCTATAATTTTAATATAAATACAAGAAATGTGATTACTTATATTTTGTGTTTCAAAAGTTAATTGCTTCATTACCTTAAAATGGATAAATGGTTAAAAACTGTAAAAGGAAACCAAAGTAATCCTAATTCGACTGAAACAGATGGAGCCGTTGTCCAACCTGTTGCAAGCACATCGTATTCGTCATCGAAACTTAATAATAATAATAAAACTGCGTAAGCTTCTAAGAAGAGAAAATATGATGAAAGTTATTTCAGTTTTGGCTTCACCTGGACTGGTAATGAGGAAGAGCCAGATGGACTTTGTGTAGAATGTGGCACTGTTCTTTCAAATGGTAGTCTTTTCCCAGCAAAGCTCAAACCGCACTTAGAAACAAAACACTCTCAACTTAAAAAATAAAAATATTAATTATTTTAGAAATAAAAGCCAAGAACTAAAAGAAAGAGAAACAATTTTCTATCTTTGTCAGTAAAGATCATAAAAATGCCCTTATTGCTTCTTATACTCGTAAAGTTAGTTTTTGGATAGCACAGAAAGGCGAGCCTCACACAATAGCTGAAAATTTAATAAAGCCGTGTGCAAAAGATTTAGTCGAGAGTATAATCGGCGAAAATTATGTTCGCAACATGGAATCTGTGTTCCTTTCAAATAGAACAGTTTCCAGGCGTATTAGTGACATGTCAGCATATTGTCAAAAACAAGTAATTAAGAGAGTAGAACAAAGTCCAACATTTTCCCTTCAAATGGACGAATCCATAGACGTTGCGAGCTTAGCTATATTACTTGTATTTGTTCGTTACATCTATAATTTTTAGACTGAAGAGGACTTACTTTTCTGTAAACCTTTATAAACTTATACAAAAGGTGCAGATATATTTTTATTAGTTGAATCTTTTTTTGAGGAGCATGATATGTCATGGAAAAACTGTTCGAGTGTATGTACAGCTGGAGTTGCCGCGATGGTGGGTAAATATTCAGAAGTCTTGGTTCAAATAAAAAAATAAAACTCGGAAATTGTTGGCATTCACTGCTTCTTACACCGACATGCTGGACGATGTGACAAAAATCGTTAACTTTATTAAAGCTAGGCCACAAAATTCCAGAATTTTTAGTTTATTGTGTGAAGATATGGGAAAAACTCACAAAGCGTTATTGTTACATACTGAAGTTGGGTGGCTTTCAAGAGGGAAGGTGTTGGCAAGATTTAATGAGTTGCATAAAGAAGTTTAAAGCCTTTTATCTGATCAGAAGCACAAATTAGCTTTTAAATTAATAGATGAAGCTTAAATTAATAGATGAAGATTGGCATAAATTTAAGATATTTTGTCTTTAAAAGAAAAAGAACAGCCGATTAATATTTCAGCAAACTTTGAGTTGAAAAGTAAATTTAGAGAAACTGAAATAACAAAGTTTTGGATTAACTTGAGCGAAGAATTTCCAGAAATTTCGGTTCAAGATCTAAAAGTTTTAGTAAGATTTCCGACGACTTATCTGTGCGAGAAAACATTCTCGTCCTATGCAGCAACGAAAACTAAATACAGAAACCGGCTTAATCTTGCAAGTTACCTCAATTAAATATGAATTTGAAACATTTTTAAGTACAAAACAGCAGATGCATCCCAGTCATTAAATAAATAACAATCTTACTTACTCGAGAATCTAAATTGTTAAGTGTTAATGTTACTTTTTTCTTAATTCTTTATAAATTTATTGTGGGGCTCAGCGAACAATGTTCGACCTCCTCAAAGGCTCCAGAGCACCAAAAGTTTGAGAACCCTTTCACTAGATAAATGAAACTAACTAAAATACAGAGGACGCGGGGTTCTTTAGCTACTCAATTAAATTTAAAAAAAATGAAAAATATAGGCTTGGTATATTTCATTCAATAGTGGTTAGTATGGATATTATTTTTGGTAGCATTTATATAGAATATTCAACATACTATTTCAAATGATGGAAATGATATTGATACCTAAGATGGAGGTTTGTTGGATAGCTAAAATGTTAAATCAAAACACTGTTGATAGCTGCTACCTATCTGTCTCATATATCTTGTTGAGCTTAGCACTTTGAGACTGAGAAAGGAGGAGAGGGCACCGAAATAAGCAAAAGGTAGTTTGAAAAGCCACTAATATAAGTAACCGAGGCTGAATTCTTAAAAATATAAGATAAAATAAATATTCTTTGTTCTTTTACTTTCAATTTTTTTGTTTTTTCGAAAACATTGATATTTGGACCCGCCCCCCATGGCCGTAATTTGGACATCTCTCTCCTATATAAGTGACACCACTGTATCAATCGATGCTTCCAATATATGTAAAACCCTGCCAAATTAAATCATTGGGGTTCCCATCGATACTTAGCTTCACTTCCCCAATGAAGATCCCACAAAAGGCATTACTTCCTTCCGAGCTACTTACGTTCATTTTATTTGCTCTGCTCCAGTATAGTATTCTATAAGAGCTCTGACCATGGTTAAATTTTTATAAATTTTCTGTACTTCGCCAATTATAATAATTTTAAAAAAGAACTCTAAACTATTTCCCCCCCATTTCAAAAAATCACGTTGCTAAAATATAGTTATAGATAAAATAAAAAAGCAGCCTTACTTAAATTTTAATATATTTTCTGAACTTTTCCAATTGTAATTCATTTTCTTTTAAAACATTATAAAGCATTGGATAATCATATTTATTTTTTCTGAACTAAACTATTTTGTTTTTTCAAACTTTAAAGAAATTCTTAGAAATTACCTTGATAAAAATTTAAAACATACTTAAGTCATAACCAAACTAAGATGAAATTATTATTCAAATATTCCAAATAATCCCGTTCTTAAATTATAGAGTTAGTGAAGTGATATTTTAATGGTTTACCAGGCAATGGCTTCGCCACTCTCCCGTAAAGGGGTAGCTTGCGATTCGCTACTACAATTAAAATTTAAAATCTAAAAAAAAGCAGCCATCGTTAAACTTTTATAAATTTTCTGAACTTCGCCAATTATAATAATTTTAAAAAGGAACTCTAAACTAAATTTTCTTAACTTCACCATGTGTAATTCTTTGGCTTTTAAAAATATCACAAAATTTCGATACTTATATTAATTTTTTAACTTAACCATTTTGTTTTTTGATATTATAAAAGAATTATTGGAAATAACTTTGATAAAAAGAACATAACTCATAACCAAACTAAGATGAAATTATTATTCAAATACTCAAAAAATCCCCTTCTTAAATTATAGAGTTAGTGATGATGATGATGATGATGATGGTGATGATAAGGTAATATGGGTTTGCAATCAACACAGATTAACGGTCCATTAAGGGGTAGTACTATTAACTTGTGAAAAGAGAAATAACAATCAGTTTGGATACATTGTAAAGAGTGAATAAAGTAGATAGCCATGTTATGAACAGTTTCAGAATCGATTACTATTTAATTAATGTTATAATTATCAATTAAAAATATAGGCAAGGACATCAAGAATATGTAAAGATTATAGAAATTTGATTTTGAATTTAGAACACATTTCAGAGCAGAGTAGCTGCTTTAGGTTCAGTAATCTATTGTGGTCAATACAATGGGAAACATCGAACTTTCTTTGCATACTAGTGAAATAAAAGATTCTAAGAGGACTTTCATTTCACCCTGAATTCAAATGGGACTAGTTTTCTCCCTTACCCATTAAGTTGAAGTGGGGGTTGGTAGCTGAGTTTCCCATGTTAAACTTCAAAGAAATGTTTAGGATTAAATTCATTCACGACACATTCTTCTTACCAAAAATATGAGAGGGGTGATTTTCCTTGCACCCCTTTTGTATGGACGAGTTTTATTAGGGGTCAACACTCCGCCCCATTCGTTGCCTACAGCACCAAGATAATAAGGATGTAAAATCCAGTTGAGGTCTAAAAATTGCCATTTGAGGAATAAATTACACCCCATATATTTGAATAACTCTAAGAGTTTACTATTTATCTCCTTTGCCCCTAAACCTTTTTTAACCCTTTTGCTAAATCTTCACGATGATTTTTAAAGTTGGCTCCAAAGGATCTTTGAATTTTTCATCCTCAAACAAAGATCTTATTTGGGATCCCCCAAATTTTATTCCTTGAGCTTAGCAGAGCTTTTCACGAGGAGGAGGGGGAAAGCTCTTTCAAATAATGAAATCCAGCACCATTTTTTATCCATTGTCGTCCCATTTGCAATAAAAATAAATTTAGGTAACTTGAATTACCATCCCATTAAAAGCGCGAGCCTATTAAATTTCAACATATGATACAATTGTACGCATCATACTGAATTATTTCCGAATAGATTTTTATATTTTACTTGTTTACTTCATCTTGATTGCATAGGCTAATAATACCGAAGGATATGTTTCTATTCTGGAATATGACAGCCTAAAAGGCAGTTTTAACTAGTCTTATATTTATGAACAGGTAACTCCATCTCAGCGCAAATAGTGTTTCAATAAACTAAATAAATTTCTAGGAATAAAATTTTCAAACTCTTCATAGTAGTTCCGAAAGAAACATACTTTCGTGTAATGTTAAAACATATTTCATTCTCTCAGTCCAGAACACAAATATTTACCTGTTTTCTAGATAATTTCAAATCCAGAAATAGTTCGTTTAAATGTCTTTGAATTAACAGATTTGCTTATAAGACAAAATCACGTGTTTCAAAGGTAGGTATATCTAAGTTTTGACTGCGTGGAGTCAAACTCCATCGCTGAGTTTGAAATGTCACTTGCCCACATGTGCAACAATAGTTATTTGGATAATTTACACATTTCTTTCTCTAGCTATTTCATTAGTGCCTAAAAAAATCTACTTGAACAGTTTGTAAATCACTAGACAAACCAGAATGTCCGCGCAATACTGGCGTTTATGATACACCAGGCTACATGACTTATCATCCAGCTGTCTGACACCACCTTGCGGTTGGCTAGTGTCTATAAACAGAAAAAAAACAAAAAACTTTCATGTGGAAACACTTGTGATGATTAAATTAAAATGTATGAGATAGAACACACAAAAAAGATTCGTCACAGTAAATTTAAACCACATACTATCGGATTGATTAGTAGAGTAGTCAAAAGAGAAATGCAACAGGTATAATTATTTAATTGTGTTGAGTTGTGGAGTAGTCTAAGGATAAACATGACAGGTCTAATAGATTAATTATGTTGACCAGTGTAGTAGGCAAAAGAAAAAAAATGACAGATTGAATTGAAGTATATAATTAATCAATTGTGTTGACACGTGGAGTAGACGAAAGAGAAAGATAACAGGTCTAATTAATTAATTGTGTTGACCATTAGAATCGCCAAAAGAGAACAAGACAGGTCTAAATAATTATTTGTTTGGAGCATTTAAGTAATCAAAAGATAAACACGAGATGTCTAATAAATTAAGTCTTTACTAATGAATTAGTCAAAAGAGAAACACGACAGGTTAAATTAATTAATTGTCTTGGCCAGTGGAGTAGTAAAAACATTAAGGTGAATAATCTAATTTATTAATTAGGTTGAGTAGTAGAGTATAGAAAAGAGAAGCAGCACTGGTCGAATTTATGTATTATATTCACCAGTTGATTTGTCAAAGAGATAAACGACACATCTTGTTAATTGAATGTGGAATAATCAAAAGAGAAACTAGACAGGTCTAGTTATTTAATTGTGTTGATTAGTGTAGTAGGTAATGAAAAACACGATAGGTCTAATTAAGGAAATGTATTAACCATTGGAGTAGTCAGAATAGAGTAGTCGACAGGTCTAATTTCTTAATTAATTGTGGTGACAAGTGAAGTAGTCAAAAGAGAAACACAACAGGTTAAATTAATTAATTGAGTTGACTAGTAGAGTACTGAAAAAAGAAACACGACAGGTCGAATAAAATAATTGCACTGACCATTGGAGAAATCAAAAGAGAAACAAGGTATGTGTAATTAATTGATTGCATCTTCCCTCTATTCTCAACTGTGAACGATGACCTCAGACTGAATAATGAAATTAACTTAGAAATCTGAATGACAATCACTAATGCCACATGCTACCATACCGATCCTCATTGAAGGAGAATGAGCAGACAGATGGTTATTACTCTCTTTTGTCACCATCTAGTGAGCAAGGAGTCTTTTGTGACCCAAGAAAGTACTATGGTTTCCTTTCATGAGCATTGTACATGAAACCCACTTCAGCAAGTTTCAAGACGAAGAATCATATATTATCTGCGCTAATAGAGGAATGCTGAAGAGAAGGTAATGTTGTAAGTGGATGTTTGTGATGACCCCCATGGCTGGAGGTATGTATGCCTTAGACACGACGTATCGCATCATTGGCGGCTCTCCCCTGCGAGCGTGTATGCTCGCTCGCTCCGAGAACGTACCCTGTACCCATATGTGGAGGTATGTATGAGGCAATGGATAAAGACTTTTCGAAAGGGCAAATGGATATTCTGTAAAGTTAGCAAAACGTCTTTTTTCGTCGCAAATTTCCGTATGCTTAAAGTGATGTTTAAACTTTAAAATAAACACTTCTGGCAATGGCCAATTTGAGACTATTTTTTCGAGAGTTTGAATAGTTCTCGCCGAAAGATAATCATTAACTTAAACGAGGGATAACAAAAGACAAATGAGATCATGTTTGACTAAGAAAACATTTTAAAATTTATTTTCAACCGTCTTTTTCTGGGTCGATTTCTCTAACAAGAAAAAAAGCGCCGTGGAATTGAAAGCGCGGCCTTCAAACACCCTCACTTTCAGTATAGTTTTCAAATGAAGAAAAATCGAGGGAAGAGAAAATATTGCCCGCCACTAAACTCTCTCAATTCTTAATTCTAAAAATTCGTCTTTCATTGTACTTTACTCCATTCCCTTAGAATAGAGGATAGAGTGGGGAAAATTCAAAAAGGGTGTTAAGAAAACGAAGTTTGAAATGGAAATTGTGGTTGTTCTTCTATTTGTGGAGATGATGTCTTATATTTCAATAAAAATGAAATGGTTTGCAAAGGAATTATAGCGCTATTGTGTAACACTAAATAACACTGTTTATATGCATTTTTTTCATGTTTTTATTGTCCTTTTACCACTGAGTTCAAATATTACCTCACCTTTTTTGGCATATCATCAGCATTTCTATAGATTTTCTTAGTTTTACATTTGGTCTTTCTATAAGCAAGATTCCCTTAGGGCGATATGCCTAACCTAATCTATACCGATTTTCTAAGGATATTGAGAGAGTAACATGTGTAGTTGAACGTAGTATGACGTATATAGAAACTGTGTAGAAAATAAGATTGAAAAGTAGTGAAAAATAGTTATATTTGAAGATCGCTATTCTAGTGTGAACGCGTTTATCTTTTCTGACTAGAAACCATTAATTCGACGTCCTTATGGAATCTCTTACCATGCTCTTCACTAATATGACTTTAACAATGTGGTTACTTGTGGCCCAATAATTATAGCACCCTTGATTTTACCCTCAGAAAGCTTTGGAAACATGAGGCCAATTTCTTTTACGGTTTCTTCTCTAAAATCTAAGGCCTTTACACACTTATATCAATCCCAATTATATATTACTGGGGGTAATAAAACCTTGAAAGGTTCCACAAAAGGCTGTCTGACATCAGTTAACCTCCTTGGCTGTAATTCATGCCACAGGGGTTAATAAACTTTCTGATAATAACAATAATCAAAGTTGCGATTCTATGAGGGGCGGTCAATAAGTTTTGCGTATCAGTAAGGCAAAACAGGGGATGGCTGTTTAGGGGGGTGTTAGGACAAGTTATGACAAGTCAGGACCTGCAGCCGCACGCTCCTGCCTCGTCTATTTAAGAAGCAGTAGCTGATCGCAGATCGTCAGTCACAAATTTTTCAACAATGGAGAAGGTTGAGCACCGCGCAGTGATCAAATTTTTGACCAGGGAAGGCAAGAATGCAAAAGAGATCCATGAACGCATGGTTGCAGTGTACACCGACACCGCCCCTTCCTATGCAACCATTGCTCGCTTGAATAGGGAGTTCCGCCATGGTCGTGAGTCCCTTGAAGATGACCTCCGTCCAGGACGCCCGTTAGACGTGACCAACGAGTACAATGTGGCCCGTGTGGAGAGGATGATCCTCGAAAATCGACGGATCAAGGTCGAAGAAATAGAGCGAGAACTTGGAATATCACATGGAAGTGTTATCAACATCATCCACGACAATTTGTCCATGACCAAGGTCTCTGCCCGTTGGCTCCCTAGAAACCTCACGCCCCATGATCGACTTCAACGTCGTCAAAATATCACGTTTCTAAAATATAGTTATAGAAGATATATAAAAATAAATTTTCTGAACTTCACCATTTGTAAGTTTGGGGGTATTAAAAACTTCGCAAAATTTAGATACTTATATTTATTTCTGAACTTCACCATTTTGTGTTTTTAATATTATAAAAGAATTATTAGAAATAATTTTGATAAAAAAACATAAGTCCTAACCAAACTAAGATGAAATTATTACTCAAATACTCCCAAAAATCGCCTTCTTAAATTATAGAGTTAATGATGATGATATATGCTTTTTCCAATATATCATCTACGCACTTAACAAAATGTATCTGGAGAATTTTTGCCTTCTCTACTACCTATACTCAAGAAAGCTAAAATTATATCCCATGAAATAATCTGAGACAGAAAAAAAACATTAAATTGTAGAATATATAAATTATCCCAAACTCTGTTTTTAATAATATAAAAATCAATCTATTTCTGTTAAAGATGATGACACAGAAATAATAATAATAACAGTTTTGGAATCAGCCTAGAAAATTGATTGATAGACAGTAAAGAAATCATGATAAACAAAAGAGTTTTACAAAGAATTATTACGTAGCGCTTAGTTATGACCGCTTCTCCAGTTTATCCGCAGTGAAAATGGATAGGAATGGTTTCATGAGCGTAATAATTACTCTTTTTCGACATGATCTAAACAATTGTAATGGAAAACTGAAGTTGTAACAGTAAATGCATTGTATATTACCTAATATAAGTAAATTATTTCTTACTAAATATTATTATTTATTTAAATTATATCGAAATCATACGAGAATTATTTCCACAATTTTTTTTAAAAAGTCATACATAAAGTAAATGGGAAATTTGGGGAAGCGAAAACATTTGAAAAGTACATAAGGCGAAAGGCCATAAGTAAAGACTACTAGGGTTGCTAGAAACCGCGAGAACACGCAATGTTCCTGATCCATTGCATCTTTATTAGCAAAAATATAGAGAATGAATTAAGTGTTTTACATATATATTGACGATTCTTTCTAAGTGTCGCTCCCAATCGTGTCTATATCATGGTCTATAACTAATTCACACATCTCAATTATAACACGACCCCATCTATTTTCACTCCTTGATACCATTGTCGAAATGGGATTCATTTTGAAAGGTTTTAGTCTCCTTTCGCAAACAGTTTTATAGCAACTTTTATAGGTTTAGGTAAATTTTTTTAAACAATTTGTAGCAATATTTTAATTTGTTTACGTCTATTTTTTTAAATAGTTTAAGGCTAGATTTTAAGTGGTTTATTTCAACTTTGATTAATAATTATATAATTTATGGATTACGTTTTGTGAGGTTTTAATTTGAGGGTAGATTTTGAAATGTTTCTGATATATTTTCGCAAATAATTTGATGGCAAATTTTTAGAGATTGTCTATTTTCATATACAATTTAGGAATAATTGCTAAAAGCTTTTAGTCAATTTTCTCAAACCAATTTTGGGAGGTTTATATCTATTTTTTTCTAATAAATAGTGGATAAATTCTTAATGTTTTTGTTTATTTTAGTAAAAGACTTTCGGCTATATTTTAAAGGTTTATTATGAGATGTTTGTCTATTCTCGCTGATATTTTCTTCCGTAAATTCTGATAAGTTTCTGCCTATTTTAGCAAACAATTTAAGAGTAGATTTTCAAAGGTTTGTGCCTGCATTTGAAAAGATTTAGGGCTTAATTTTGAGAGTTTATCGCTATTTACGCTAATTAATAGTAGGTAAATTCTGATAGATTTCTGTCTATTTTAGCAACCAATTTAATGTAGATTTATAAAGGCTTATTTCTATTTTGGCAAACAATATGAGGGTAGATTTGTAAAGTTTTGTCTCTAATTTTGCAAACAATTTGAGATTTATGAGAAGGTTATGTCTATTTTGGGAAATAATTTAAAACTAAATTTTAAAATGTTCAGTCTATCATAATAATTTTATTCAAATAAAGCAAATAGAAGTGTATCTGTCAGTAAAAGTAAGTAAACTTAACATGCTTTTTAACTTACAAAAGGCAGATCTCAACCCTATGTGTGTGTGGAAGTTGGGGATATGTCAAAACTAGAGCAAAAAAGTAACGTGTAGTGAGCAGGTTATGGATGTAAAAGTTATGAAAATCGAAAAATAAAGTTAGGTTCTTTGTGAGGTTAAATTCATGAGAATCAAATATTTCAAAGTTGAAAAATAGGGGATTACAAAATTATTAATCTATGTAGATTCCATTCTAGAATATGTGAATATCTATGTCGTAGAATTGACTCTCGACGATATACCATATATAACTATTCGTTGAGGGAACTTCTTTAATTATCTTTAGAGTGCGTGGATGTCTGGCGGGCCGATATTATGTATCTTCGATATGCTTAAGAAGTGGAACTGAGCTCAAGGATAATAATATTGCTATAATTAATAAAATAGAGTTTTATTAATAATAAAAATTAACAATACACAAAACGGAAAATATTGACATAAACAGAGAATGGAAAGGGTCGTGGGGGCTCGGGCTAATCCGAGGATTAAAAGATTTCAAAAGGTAAAACAAATAAAAGTTGAAGAGATTGGGATGGTTTGCTAAACCATTTAAAGCACAGGATAGAATTGACAAAAGGGTTAAATACTCAAAGGTAACGTTCAGCTTACGTAATTTTATACTAGTGGTGCAGAGGAAGTCGACGTGAAGGAATTTTCGGTCCGCTTTCGAGTTGTAGCCGAAGAGGGGGAATAAAATGATCCTGACGTGGCGTCTTGGGAATGAGAACCGTTTCTCGACGAACGGCTTGAAGAACAATGGCTGTTCTACGTTGTTCTCTTTTGAACAACAGGGGGGGAACCGTCTCTTGTCTACGGGCTCAAGAACAATGGCTGTTCTAATGTTGTTCTCTTCTGAACAACAAGGGGGGAGGGTGAGAACCCTTCCTTGGCGAACGGGCTCAAACGAACAATGGCTGTTCTACGTTGTTCTCTTCTGAACAACAGGGGGGGTGAGAACCGTTTCTTTTCAACGGGCTCGAACGAACAATAGCTGTTCTAACGTTGTTCTCTTTCTGAACAACGAGTGGGAAGCCTTGTGGACTTAGCGTCACGAAAGGCCCGAACCTTGGCACTCAATGGATATTGTCCTTCTTCTGGACAAGTGATGGTGAATCTCGAGGTTGAGGTCCCTTGGCGCACAAAGTGAAAGAGGGTCGTGGTGATGTTTCGCGACGAAAATCTGGATCTCCAATCTGCTCTTAGTGGTAAAGTTTCCATCTAAATAGTCGAGACACTCCCTTGGCGTGGGGGACAATGGAGTGGGAGCTTCGAGGGAATGCACAACCGAGCCTGAGAACAATGCCTTATCTGCCCATAAGCCTAACTCAATCTGGCGAGGTCAGCGTATGTGGGCGAACGGGGGGAAGATATACCCCCTTGTTTAAACATTGACTCAGGTGGCTGCGATAAGGCGCAAAGCTTCAAAGCGAAGATGCACGTGGGAGCATCGTGGTTTTAAATAACACGTGATAGGGGTTGAAATTAACGCGGCCTCAACCCGTTCTATCAAAATCTAAATGAATAAGAAAAGCTAGTAATTAATCTACTTAGCGAATCGAGATTCTGGAATGTATAGACAGAAAGATGGATTTTCATTTGCTTTACCAGACTTTAAAATCAACTACTCCTGAGAAGAGCGGCTTGAAGTTCAAATCTTAGTCTTTCCTCAGCCGTGCTCCCGACTCAGTCTCAACTAACACTAAGCTATATTATCATTTGCATTATTGCCATCATTTCAAAGAATAAACGGCTTCAATTACTGTGATGAAAAAAATCTATTAACACTTCAGTTACGGGGTGCACGGTAGGTGGCGCTGTTTATAGGCTACAATTTTGGGCTACAATATATGTCTTATGACGTCTGACGGTAGCGTCAGATGTGAACAATCATGGCGTTATATTTGTTTTGTATATGAGTAGATACTTGGGGGCTGCGCCCCCCAGCCCCCCCAAAATTGATTGAAACTCAGGATCATCGCAGGATGGTTCTCCCGCAGTGATATCTTCCACACGAGCAGCTTTTTACTAGCAGAAAAAAACTAACCTAATGACAAACAATACTTATTTTAAGCGGGCGGGTATAATTCTGCTGCGGCTAGCAGAAATTCGTGGAACCGCTCTTTGATACTCAAAAATTTCTTCACGAAAAGAGCCGTTGCGAGATACCAGCAAAATTTTCGGAAAAATGTAAATTCGCACTGCATTTGGGGCATTTTATAGTTATCTTGATTAGTGTATGCGCCTCTAGATAATCTAAAAGTTTTTCACGATTATACAAAATAAAGCTGAATTCGAATAACGAAGAAGCACAAATAGAGCACGAAAACGCCATAACGAAACGAAAACATTTTCAAAACGGGTCCTATTTATAAGCTACGACGTTGCCAGTAAAAAGCTGTTATCGTTCGCAGGAAAACAAAAACTACGAAAACAAAATAAAAAACGATAAAAGACATCAAGAAACCTCACCTAACTTAGAAAAAACTATAAACGAGCAGAGGCACAGATATTTAGTAAATAATACAGACTAAAAGTTACAAATCCCCAAAACACCAATAAAATATAACGCCGTGATTGGTCACATCTGAAGCTACCGTCTGACGTCATAAGAGATATATTGTAGCCCAAAATTGTAGCCTACTAACAGCGCCACCTACCGTGCGCCCCGAATCTGAAGTATTACCAAAAATCTTTTCAATCGAAAATCTGCTCTTAATAAAGAATGCAATTACACTTATTAAAGTATAATAGGAAGAAGCGAACGATATATATATATATATATATATATATATATATATATATATATATATATATATATATATAAGGAGGAATAAAAGAAAAATGAAAGAGAAAAAAAGTGAAAACCTCAAATGCCGTAAGGGAAATTCCTTTAACCCCCCTGTAGGAAAGGATATAATAAATCAGATAACTGGAAAATTGATGCAATCCTTGTTAAGTATATTTACCTAACGAAAGATATAAAAAATCGGAATTGTCAAAATGACAAATTGAAATCTTGCCTGTGGCAAAGGGGTTTTATCATATAACAAATCTCACAATCCCAAACGCTTGAGAGCCGAAGAGTAGAAGGCCATTTCCAAATTTCTTCGAGCAGAGAATCGGCCAGGCAGGAAAAGAATATTTAGGATTTGCAACTTTTCGTTGTTCTACAAAGAAGTAAGCGAGAAATATCTGCACAGTTTAATTAGTGACATTCTAAATTCCATTCCATTATTGCGTTGAGATTTCGAATAAGGTTACAATGACAAGTTTTCCTTTAATAAAATAGAATTTATTATTGAATAACAGGACAAATCTATCAGTTGACAAGGCGCGAATAATATTAAGGATCAATATTCTTGCCAATAAGTTGTTTAAACTTTGGCTTCAGCGATAGTTTGACAGACAGGAAATCTAACGTTACGTTCTGAGGTCAGTTGTTTTATTCAGGCTAATATCGATTCCTTCCTCGGGTGATAAATGCGAAAGCTCAAGAAAGTAACCCAATGAATGAGTTACTGATTCGAGCTTGGCGTATTCAAGTGAGGAAGACGCGTAACAAAAAATCTGCAGAGGCGAACAAACGAAGTGTGTTTTAGGGCGGAAATCGGTTGAATATATACACTTCTCCTTTGACTCTTATCACGTGAAGGGAACTGTCGTTTCACCAAGGAAGCCTTCGAAAATGAATCGCATCTTGGCGACGCCTTTACTCAGGGTGAAGACAATATTTGCAATTGTGTGGAATTGGAAGCTACTATCACATTCCGTCCATCCCAACTGAAAGTATATATTGATACAATAAAAACATAGGAAACACGATCCGTTTTTCTAGAAACGTTGTAGGAAATGTAGCTGTCATTCATGGGTAAGCGAACAACAAAAATAACAAAAGTTGATTCGAAAAAAAACTTTTTTTTACTTCTGAATATCTTAGTATTATCTTCTGCAAATTATAACGACCCCTTCTTAGAGCAAACATGCTAAATTATTTCCATCTTTAGTGAAAATAAGAAAATTTATTGACTTACGAGCCAGTAAATTCTTTTAGAAAAATTTATTACTCCGGGTTTTCTTTCTTCAACTAAAAAATATTATCACGAAATAAATGAGCAAAGGGAAAAATAATGATTTTCTTCGCTAAAATACATTCTACAAATTTTTTCTCCGAAGTAATGACCTCTTAATATAACATTTTAATACTTTTTTATTATTTTATTTATGAAATCAATAATGGATTGATCCTGTGAATTTTAGTTTTTATTTAGTTGGGATTGCTATGCTAGATGAATGAATGACAATAGATTTATGAAGGTAATATACGAAAGTGAGCGTCAAAGTTTGTGCATAGTTGGAAGACCAAGTAAAAGATGGATTGATTAAAGTGGACAACAAATACTTTGCTACTCGGCCAAAAGCTTCTGTTTTAAACTAAATCGATTATACTGATTACGAATCTGAAATCAGAATTATTCTAGTACCTTAACATTTTGCGTTATGCGCATGCGCAATATTATAAACTATATATAATGAGCATTTTTAACTATATCATATTATAATGTAATATAAACTATATTATAAATTATATTTATAAATAAGATTATAAACTATGTATTTTTAAACGCCCTAAATACTCGTCAGTTTATTCTTGGTAACTCTCAATGTCGTTTGGGCTGCCGTCAAATGTGTTTGTTTCGCGTAGCTCTTGTTCTGGGTAATTACTCTTTTAACTGTGTTTATTGCAGGAGATCATGAATAGAAGAGGCTGTTTAAATCACCCAAACAACTTTTGTTATGTCTGTAGAAATTTTGCTCTACCTGACCGGCGAAAGAGCATTTCCACCAAATTAAAAACTGCCTATAAATATTATTTTGGGTGCAAAGTTGTGGACCAAGACAAGAGGTGGGCACCTCATATATGCTGCACCGTTTTCTTACCCAAGGCTTACACAGTGGATAAATGGGAAACAGAAGGAGATGCCTTTGGTGCACCAATGGTATGGCGTGAGCCAACCGATAATGGTTAAGATTGTTCCTTTTCCATGAATAAAATTACTGGTTTCTCAAAGAAAAATAAAGCAAAGTTTTGCATGCATATTGTAAGTCTGCTCTAAAGCTGGCCTCACATGACTTCCAGAAGCTTCTCCCAATCCTCTATCACATGATTTACTTGTAGATCCTGATACGTCTGACGATAAACCCCCTAATACTGCTATGAACGAAGAGTACGCAATTGATTCTAAGGTAAATGAGCTACGCTTGTTTAATCAAGAAGCGTTGAACGATTTAGGAGAAAGCAGAAGTTTAGGGTTTGGTGCAAAAAAATCTCCTAAAGAAAGGTAGGAAAATTTCCATGTTCCGTTCTCACTGTGAAGATTTATCTGCGTTTTTCAAGGAAAGAAAATAATAATGCTTGTTTCTCTACTGACGCCAATGCACTCGTTATCTAAGTACACAAGTGCGTGGCTAACGAAACTGTGTTGTTACATAATGGTAATGAAAAAAATTCAATTCCTGTGGGTCATGTTGTCGGTATGAAAGAAACTTATAATTCGATGGAACTTATTCGGAAAGGAATTAATTACTCAGTTCACAAGTGGAATATTTGTGGTGATTTAAAGGTGATTTCTCTCCTCCTATAACTGCAGTTGGGATATACAAAAAATATGTGCTTCTTGTGTCTAGGAAACAGCTAAGATGAGCAGCAATTATTTGTCACTGACTGACCACAAAAGATCTTCCTTCCACTTCTCCACATCAAGCTCGGCTTTATTAGCAACTTTGTAAACGCAATAGCACAAAATGGTTGTGGCTTCCAATACCTAAAAGTAAAGTTTTGTGCAGAGAAAAGTGGCTCAAAAGTAAGAGTAGGCATCTTCATCGTACCCAAGTTCAGAGAATTGATTTCTGGACGCAAATTCAGGGAGAAACTGAATCCATTGTAGCTGGTTGCATTGGGAAAAGTGCTGACACTCCAGGTAACAGTTCACAATGGGTAAGTGGTTTGCGCATCCCAAGTATTCTTGGACTACCGCAAACCTTTTGTGATCGGGAGCCACCGGGGGAAGAAGTTCATGCGATGCCACGATACAAGTATACCCAAGTATCGCGGATGAGGGTGGAGACTCGGCACCCATTAATGCTTCCGTTTTCAAATTTAAGACTTCCTGGAGAACTCTTGTCGTAGAGGAAATTTACATGGTTTCCTGGAGCACTGGGAGACGAGGTTGGAGCTGGGATTTCTGAGCAGCATTCATCTGGGGGACTTGGTGAATGGGATTACCACGGAGTTGGAAATTTGGGGGCAATTTGGGCGCGTGTGGTCTTCGATGCCGCACACAAAACATATGATTGGCTTACGGGGAAAAGTTGACGCCTGGAGATTAGACATGAGGGGCTTGACATCACAGTGTTCCGACGGAGGGAAACTTCTCGGCTTAAAGGGGCCCGGAACCTTAGCGAATTTTGGGGAGTTCTTAGGAGGAAACCGTGAGTTATTAAATTTATTCTTGTGGGATGAAGGGGAGGCTTTTTATTTTCCTTTGGGTATAAGTTGTGACTCCCCACATAGATATCTGTTTCTTCTATGCACTTTTTGAAGGAGTTGCACCGACGATCCTTCACAAAGGAGCGGATCTCTGGTGTTAGCGACGCCAGCAACTGATCCCTTAGAACAAAGTCTACAAAGGACTCATAATCGTGGGGGACTTTCGATGCGTCTAGCCAGAAATTAAAAGTACGGGAAAGAGTATATCCCAAATCACGGAAGTTCATATTTGGTTGGATGCAGGCGTGGCGAAATTTGGCGCGGTAGAAGTCAGGCGTCATATTGTACGCCGCAAGAAGTTCGGATTTGAGGGTGGAGTAATTCACCGTAGCTTCCGAAGGGAGTGATACGCATAGGTCTCGGAGCTGCGAGCTAAGGAGAAGAAGAAGCTTAGCGACACCGTCCGTCTCGATGGCCCAATGATTAACTTAAAAAATTTCTCGAAGTGAGTGAGAAAAGATCCGAAGTTTTCTCCTTCTTTGAACGTGAGGAGCTTACCAGAGGCGGATTAAGGGACTCCTACACGGGAATATACTGAAAGGGTTTCGAGCCGAACACGATTTGATTCTAAATCATATTGACGAATTCTCTCGCGCTCTTCGCTCTCTCTAATTTCTTTTTGTTCAGCTAATTCTCTAATCTATTTTTGTTCAGCTCTCTCTTTTCTCTCTTCTTCCTGCATATAAGTGACAAGGTCTTTGGCACTTAAACCGAGGGGTTCTTCTTTTCGTTGTCCGAAAGAAATGGTTTAATGGGCCGTCGACACCGGACGGAGGAGGTTTAGCTCACAATTACAGACACACGGAGGGATATGCTTGTTTAAACACGGAATCTTTGCTATCCAAATAATCACACTAATAAAATACACGATTAAACAAGTAAATAAAAAATAATGGAGTCTTTCTTCGTGACATCAGAAGGGCTCAGACTCTACTCTTCCGTGGGGAATTAAAGTGACCGTGGGAGAAATTCTTTTGCCTAAAAAAATTTTCCTATTAAAGGTTGTTGGTCCAAACACATACAAACACTAAGGGATAAATAAATATAGCAGGGTTGTTTCCTGTATTGTTTTGTCTTTGCAACTCAAACGGTACTCATCTTTGAAAATTGGAATAAAGTTAAAGGGTTGCCTTTAAAAAATCCCTCCAAATACCTTTTAAAGACCCTGACAAAACTGATCACCAGATTTTATAATAGAGTAATGTATATATGAGTACGAGGGGCAATCAATAAGTTTGGCAATTCGGATATATGGAAACGAGATATGAGGAAAAGTGTTTTATTATTTTTCAATATAACTACCCTCGACTTCAATGCACTTGCACCACTTGTCCCTGAGGCTTCGAATTCCCGACAACCAGAAATCTCCCGACTGCTGTTCAATCTACTCCTGGACGGCGAGCTGGACATCTTCATCGTCCCCAAACCGGCGTCCACGCAGTGCAGCCTTGAGCTTGCGGAATAAAAAGTAGTCGCTACGGGTCAGATCTGGACTGTAGGGGGGGATGGTTGAGCTCCTCGAATCCGCACTCACGCAGGGCAGCTTGTGCAACTCTGGCTTTGTGGACTTTGACGATGTTGAAGTCGATCATGGGGTGTGAGGTTTCTAGGGACCCAACGGGCAGAGACCTTGGTCATGGAAAAATTGTCGTAGATCATGTTGATAACACTGCCATGTGATATTCCAAGTTCTCGCTCTATTTCTTAGACCTTCACCCGTCGATTTTCGAGGATGATCCTCTCCACACGGGCGTCCTGGACGGGGGTCATCTTCAATGGACTCACGACCATGGCGGAACTCCCTATTCCAGTGATCAATGGTTGCATAGGAAGAGGCGATGTCGGTGTACACTGCAACCATGCGTTCATGGATCTCTTTTGCATTCTTGCCTTCCTTGGTCAAAAATTTGATCACTGCGCGGTGCTCAACCTTCTTCATTGTTGAAAAATTTGTGACTGACGATCTGCAATCAGCTACTGTTTCTTAAATAGACGAGGCGGAAGCGTGCGGCTGCAGGCCCTGACTTGTCATAACTTGTTCTAACACCCACATAAACAGACATCCCCATTCCTCTGTTTTGCCCTACCTATTCGCAAAACTTATTGACCCCCCGTGGTAAATGGCGTGGAATGGCCAGACTCTCTCTATATATACGTAGGTACTTTGGAGCTTTGGGCCGAAGTTGGTAGAAGACCGTTACTGAAAGGAGAAACTGTTATGATTCCAGTGGGGATGGTTTATTATTTACTTAGCGGAGTCCTTTTAAAACATATATTTCAGACTGCAAGTTGGACAAAGATTAACAGGTAGCTGCTACGCATTGGGCTTGCAAAAGAAAGACAATGAGGAAAATATATCTTTACTAACAACAAAATGATATTTATATTTACACAAATATTGGGTTCCGTGGAATAGTCGCACAGACGTGGGTGAATTTGGGGATTAAAGAGGTCAGATTCAGTTTGTTGATTTAAAGGGGAATTTTAAACCGGGGTGTTCACACAAATAATGGAAAAAGGAGTAAGCCAGATTTAAGATCAATCTGCAGGCAGCAACGGTTACAATTCCTTACATGCTCGTTGGAGAAAAGGGGCCAGTGGGTACGATGAATGCGATGGAAGAAGTCAGGTTACCTCTTGCTTTAGATGAAGGAGCACTCGTAGAGCCTTCGGAGTCTTTGTCAGATACTTGCCGAATGACTATGGCAGAGTTCACTGATGTCGATACTTGTAGATTGACTATAGCAGAGTTCACGGATCGATTTAGCCTTCGACTCGAATCGAAATCGCTGCTGGCGGGGGAAAGGGGGGTGTCTTTCAGCTCGTTTGCCGGAGTCAAGGGGAAGTCTAACAGCGCTGCTTACTAAACTAAGTCGAAATATTATATAGGCGCCTGGTGAGGTGGCTGTGACGGCCCTCCATCAGGCGAGCAATTTTGGAGAAAAGTCGGCGACTCCTTCGGGGGAAGGAGAAATTGTGATAACTTTGGCTTGGAATGTCCAACGGACTTCGATCTTCGGACCGAAGACCAGAATGTTTGCTGATAGGTGGCCATGGGAGACGATGAAATCGGTCCATACGAAAATACAGCTGGGGCGTGTGATAACGGCGTAGGCTGCATCCTTACCCAGGGTCAGCTATGCTTTCACAGCTCCATGCGGTGATCTGAGGATCCACGTGGGGACAGAAGGGCAGATGGTTGCCCTTTGACCTTATTCTGCTACAATATACATTACTAATATACTAATAATATAATAATTATTTATCTTGAAACTAAATATACTATATAATAATACATTATTATTAAATACTTATACTTATGCCTATACCTTAAAATCCTTACTTGTTAGAACAACTTTGAGATCAGATTCGTAATCAGTGTATTTCATTTTGGTTAGTACAGAGCCATTTGTGTGGGTACAAGACCAAAACTGGTTTTTTTTTGCCGAGTGTTATGTAAAAGAAGACCGCGTAAAATAAGGATTCATTATGTAACCAGGGACTGCGTAAATTATTTATTTATTAAGTAAAGGAAGACCGAGTCAAATATAGAGGGATTATGCAAATGAAGACCAGGTAAAAGATGGATGTAGAGGTAAATGAACAGCGCGTAAATGCTGCATTAGTTGTGTGAAAGAAGACCGCTTAAAAGATGGATTTATTATGTGATGTAAATGAATACCAATTAAAAGATAGATGGGTCATTTAAATTAAGACCGCGTGAAATATGAATTGATTATGTATATTATGGAAGCATAAAATATCGATTACTATGTAAATGAATACCGAGCAAAAGATGGATTGATTATGGAAATGAAGAGCGCATAAAAGAACGACTGATTGTGGAAATGTAGACCGAATAACAGATGGAATAATTATGTAAAATGAAGACAGCGAAAAGATATATGCATTATGTAAATTAAGATAGAAAAAGATGGATTTATGATTAAAATCAAAAACGATTACAAAACGGATGGATTTTTTATATGATGACCATATAAAATATTGATTTATTATACAAATGAAGACGGCTTAAACGATGGATTGATTATGACAATAAGGTCGCCTAAAATATTGAGGGATGATGTAAATGAAGATGGCTTAAATGATAGATTGTTTGTAAAATGAAGAGTGCACAAAAGATGGACCGATTACGTAAAAAAAACCGTAAAAGATGCATGGATAATGTAAATGAAGCCAGAGTAAAGATGAATTAAGCTTGTACATGAAGACTTTAAAAGAGATAGATATATAATGGAAATCGTGAAAGAGCTAGATTGTTTATTGAATGAAAGCGCGTAAAAGATTGAGTTATTATGTAAATGATGTCTGCGTAAAACATGGATTGAATATGTAAAATAAGAGCAAGTAAAAGATGGATTAATTATGTAAATGAAGACTGCGTAAACGATAAATTATCTGAAAGAACACCACGTATAAGATTGATTTATTATGCAAATGAAGACCTCGTCAAATATGGATGAATTTTGTGAATGAAGACCGCGAAAAAGAAGGATTGATTTATTAAATAAAGAAAGAGTAAAAGATGGATTAAGTATGCAAATGAAAAGTGCACAAAAGATGGATTAATATTGTAAATGAAGACGGCGTAAAAGAGGAACGATTATGTAAATAAAGACTCCGTGTAAAATTGATTGATTGCGCCAATGAAGAGTGCGTAAAAGATAGATTAACTCTGTAAATGTAGACCGCATAAAGATGGATGGATTATGTAAATCAAGGCAACGTAGAAGATAGGTGTATTATTTAAATGAAGAACGCGTAGAAGTTGGATTAAATACATGAATGCAGACAGCATATAACCTGGATTGCTTATGTAAATATAGAGAACGTAAAAGATCGATTGATAATCTAAATGAAGACCACGTAAAAGATGGATGGATTATGAAAATAAAAACCAAGCAACAGATGAAGGATTATGTGAATGAAAACATTGTGCAAGAAGGAGAGATATATAAATGAAGACTGTATAAAAGATAGATAACTTCTGTAAATGAAAAATGTAAATGAAAGTCACATAAAAAATGGATTGATTATGTAAATGAAGACCGCGAAAAGATGGATTGAATATATAAATTAAAACCGCCTACAAGATTGTTTAACTCCGTAAATATGTAAAGACATGTTAAAAGATAATGTTATTACCTAAATGAATATCATGTGAAAAATATCGTACTTATCGAAATGAAGACGAAAAATGGAGGTATATTATGTAAGTTAAGAAAGCAAATAAGATGGATGGATAATGTAGAGGAATACTTAGTAAAAGATTGATTAATGTTATAAATGAAGACCACGTAAAAGCTAAATTTAATTTGTAAATGATCTTATAAAATAGGTATTGATTATGTAAATGAAAATAGGTAAAAGATGAATCAAATTGTAAATGAATTATGTACTTCTAAAAGATTTATAGATTATATAAACGAAGACCACGAAACATATATATATTATATAAATGAAGACAGTGTAAAAATGGGTTGATTATGTTTAATAAAACGTGTAAAGATGGATTATTTATTTAAATGAAGATGCGTCAAATATGGGATTTTCGTAAATGAAGATCTTTTAGAGTATGAATTTATTTTTAAATGAAGACTGAGAAAAAGAAGGATGAATTAATCAAATGAAAACGACGTAAAAGATTGATTGATATTGTAAATAAAGAGTATAAAATGGCTTGATTATGGATATGAAGACCGAGTAAAAAATGGATTATGTAAATGAAGAACGCGTAATAGATTAATTGATTTTGTAAAAAAAAGAAGAGATTTGAAAATATGGCTGAGGTATGTAAATTTAGGCTGCGTAAAAATGCGTAAAACATGGATTTTAGACATAAATAAAGACCACGTAAAAGCGCTTGATTTTATAAAGTGAGTGCATAAAACATAGATTGAATATGTAAATATAGAAAGCGAAGATGTTTTGATTAAGTAAAAGACTACGAAGTAAATGTTAGACTGTATATGCAGATGAAGAGTGGATAAAATATGGCTTAATTATGCAACTAAAGAATGAGTAAAATATTGATGGATTATGTACAGAAGTACTACATAATATATGGATTGATTATGTAAATATAGACAAGAAAGATAAAGAAAGATCATGTAAATGAATACTGTGTAAAAGATGGATTGATTATATAAATAAAGATCACTTAAAATATGAATTGATTATGTAAATGAAAACCGCATAAGCTATATATTAATTATCTAGATGGAAACCACAAAAGTTGGTTAAAGTATGTAAATTAAGACCTCTTAAATAATGTTTAAATAAATAAACGTAAATAAATACCTCGTAAAAGTTAAATAAATTATGTGAATGAGACATAGGAAATTAAAGAGCTCCTAAAAGATGTCTGAATTGTGTAAATGAAGACAATGTTAGGGTAAATTGATTATGTAAATGAACACTGTGTAAGATGGATTGATTATGGAAATTTCCGCGTAAAAATGAATTTATTTTGTAAGTGAAGATCTTGTTAAATATGTATTGATTACTTAAATGAAGTCCGAGTAAATGGGAATTGATTAACTAAATGAAGTTCTTGTAAAAGGTGGAGTGATTATGTTAATGAAGGCGCGTAAAAGATAGCTAGATTATCTAAATGAAAATCGCTTTAGAGATTGATTGTTCATGTAATTTAAGATCATGAAAAGATAGTGGTCATGTAGATGAAGCCTGAAAAAATTTGGATCGATTATGTAAACAAGGAACGCGTAAAATTGAAATTGATTGTATAAAAGAAGACTGAATAAACATGGATAAATTATGTAATCGAATGTCCGTAAAAGATGGATCTAATATGTAAATGAAGAACACGTAAAAGGTGGATTGATTTGTAAACGTATCTCACGTGAATATGGATTCATTATGTAAATGAGTAGCATGAAATCTTTGATTAAATATAAAAAATAAAAATCCTTGAAAATATATTAATTTTGGAAATTATAACCTCTTACAAAACGGATATTATTAAATTATTATCTTAATTAAGACTGCATAAAAGATGAATTGATTTTGAAAAGGAAGACAACGTAAAAGATGGAATTATTATGTATATGAAGCTTGCGTAAAGCGTAGATTCATTATAAAAATCAATATCGCGTAAAAGATTGAATAATTATATAAAAAAGGGAGGAAAGTTAGTTTAATTGTGTAAGTGACTATCATGTAAAATATGGATCGATTATCTAAATGAAGACTGTAAAAGCTGCGTTAATTATGTAAATGAATACAGGATAAAGATGGACATATTATTTTAAGGAATCCAAGTAAAGGATATATCGATTCTGTAAATTAAGACAGCCTAAAAGATGAATTTATTAAATAAGACAGATCTTGTAAAAGATTATGTAGAGGATGACCGCGTAAATGATGGATTAATTATGTAAATAAATATGAGGTTAACACAGATTGGTACTGTAAATGAATACTGTTTAAAGGTTTTATTGATTATATAAATGAAGAATGCATATGAGATGGATAGATTATGTAGAGGAGTAAAAGATGTATTGATTATGTTAATGAAGTTTGCTTAAAATATGGATTGAAAATCTAATTGAAAACTGCATAAAAAGGGATTGATTGTTTAAATGAAGACTGGATAAATATAGGTTGATTATGTAAATGAAGACCATGTACAACATGGAATCATCATCTAAATGAAGACAAGAACAAGAAGGATAGAATAAGGAAATTAAGAACGCGTAAAATACGGATTGATTAGGTGACTGAAGACCGGTTTCAAAATGGATTGATTATGTTAATGAAAACTGCATTAAAGATAGCTTCATTATTTAAATTAGTACATGGTATAAGATGGATTAGTTATATAAATAAAGACTGTGTAAATATGGATTGATTTTGTAAATCAAGTCAGTAAAATATGGATTGATAATGTTAATAAGAACATTATTAAAGAAGGATTTATTATGATATGAAGAGCGCAGGAAATAGGGCTTGAATACCATGTAAAATATGTATTAGTTATGTAAACGAATACCGCGTAAATATGAAATGAATATCTTAATGAAAGATGGAAGGATTATATAATAGAAAACCACGTGAGATGGATTGATTATGTAATGAAAACGAGTAGAAGATGAATTGATTACCTAAATGAAGAATTCTTGAATTTTGATGAATTATGAAAATAAAAGCTGTATATACAATCGATTGAATATGAAAATGAAGAACTTATAAAATTTGATAGATTATGTAAATAAAAAGCCCCAAAAGATGGATTGATTAGGTTGATGATGATTCTGAGAAAGATGGATTTATTATGCAAATAAAACCGCGTAAAAATGGATTGATTATGAAACTGAAGACGGCGTAAAATAAGGATGGATTTTGTAAATGAATTCGCGGACAAGATTTACTGATTATAAATGAAAACCATGTAAAGATTGATTAATTGTGTGAATGAGGACCATATCAAAGCTAGATTAATTATAATTATCTAATGAAGGACGTGTAAAATGTAGAATGATTATGTAAATGAAGACCACTTAAAGATGGAGAGATTAATAAAGAAAAAAGAATAAAAAATATATCAATTATGTTAATGAAGACGGCGTTACAGTTGAATGTATTATATAAATAAAAACCTTGTAAAGGATGGATTGATTATGTAAACAAAGACCGACTAAAAGAAGAATTAATTATATAGATGAAGATCGTGAAAAAGATGCGAGTGATTATTTTAAATGAAGACAACGTAAAAAAAATGGTTATATTATGTAAAAGGAGACCACGTAAAATGGCGGATGAATTTTGTATATGAAAATGGCTTTAAAATGGATTGATTATATAAGGGAAGATTGCGTAGATGCTGGATTGATTATCAATATGAAGACCCCTCATAATATGAGTGAATTATATAAATGAGACAGCGGAAAAGATGGATTGATTATGTAGATAAAGACCAACTAAAATTTAAATCGATTATGTAAATGATTATTTTGTAAAAGACTGTTTAATTATGTAAATGAAGACTGCATAAGTGATCGATGGATTATACAAATTGATACCGCGTAAAATAAAGATAGATTATATATATGAAAATCAGGTATAAGATGGATTTATTATGTGATTAAAGCGCGTAAAAGGCGGAATAAATATTTAAATGAAAATGGTGAAAAATATGGAGTTTTATGTAAATGGAGACCGCCCGCATAAAATATTAACTGATTATGTAAATGAAGTCGCGTAAAAGATGGATTGAATGCTGAAATGAAGATTTCGTTAAAGATGGTGGATTATGTAAATGAAAAATCCATAAAAGATGGATTGATTGTGCAATTGAAGACGAGTCAAAAATAAAATGATTAAGTAAATTAAGATCTTGTAGAAAATGGAATGATTATGAAAATTAAGAAAGCGTAAATTACGGAATGATTAGGTAAATGCGGAATGCATTAAAGATACGAGGAGCAGTCAATAAGTTTTGCGATTCGGATATAAGGAAACGACATATGAGGAAAAGTGTTTTATTATTTTTCAATATAACTACCCTCGACTTCAATGCACTTGCGCCACTTGTCCCTGAGGCTTCGAATTGCCGACAACCAGAAATCTCCCGACTGCTGTTCAATCAACTCCTGGACGGTGAGCTGGACATCTTCATCGTCCCCAAACCGGCGTCCACGCAGTGCAGCCTGAGCTGGCGGAATAAAAAAGAGTCGCTAGGGGCCAGATCTGGACTCTAGGGGGGATGGTTGAGCTCATCGAAACCGCACTCGCGTAGGGCAGCTTGTGCAACTCTGGTCTTGTGGACTTTGACGACGTTGAAGTTTCTAGGGACCCGACGGTCAGAGACCTTGGTCATGGAAAAAATTGTCGTAGATCATGTTGATAACACTGCCATGTGATATTCCAACTTCTCGGTCGATTTTCGAGGATGATCCTCTCCACACGGGCCACATTATCCTCGTTGGTCACGTCTGACGGGCGTCCTGGATGGGGGTCATCTTCAAGGGACTCTCGAGCATGGCGGAACTCCCTATTCCAGCGAGCAATGGTTGCATAGGAAGGGGTGGTGTCAGTGTACACTGCAACCATGCGTTCATGGATCTCTTTTACATTCTTGCCTTCCTTGGTCAAAAATTTGATCACTGCGCGGTGCTCAACCTTCTACATTGTTGTAAAATTTGTGACTAACGATCTGCGATCAGCTACTGCTTCTTAAATAGACGAGGCAGGAGCGTGCGGCTGCAGATCCTGACTTGTCATAACTTCTCCTAACACCCTCACCAACAGCCATCCGCCCTTCCTCTGTTATGCCCTACTGATTCGCAAAACTTATTGACCACCCCTCGTATATCTATTATCTAAATCAGTGCTTCTCAACCTTTTTTTATGCATGAACCCTTTTCCTTTAAAAAATATTTGGTCGCCCCAAAGCCCCCAAATTTTTCACTAATGAAAAAGCAAAGGAATTGTATCAATAAGTAAAAAATAAGTAAATACTTATGCTTATTTTGAAGGAAAACTTTAAGTTTAAACTAATACAAATAAATTATTTAATATTTAAATTCTATGGGGCATTTAGGTACATTAATAAATAATTCATAATATACCTTTAAGAAGATAAGTGAGTAATTAAATAAAAAATGTAGATTTATTCAATGAGATACCTGTGACTGATGTTGCTCAGCGAGGTTTTTTATATTCGTCTCCATCGATGCCAATGATAGTCGAAGATCACCCCTTTGCACAATGTCGAGTCTATTACGAACTTTTGACAAGAAAGAAAGAAAGAGAGAAAGAATTAGAGAAAGAAAGAGAGAGAGAGAGAGAAAGAAAGAGAGAAAGAGAGAGAGAGAGAGGGAGATGGAGAGAAAAGACATTTTAAGATAAACCATTGCAATTATATGGCGTGAAGAGGCCAATAATCGTGAGTAATTTAACCTAACACTCAAGTTAACATATTTAACTTTGCGGTACTTCAAGTACAATATATTGGGCACTATTACCACTTCTCTGGATCAGAATGTACGTCACGAATTATGTTTCAGTGCGTGCGTGTGTGTGAGGAAGTGCATTGAAGATTAATTTCACACGCACCTGTTGCTATTTGTGACATAACATAACATAACATGTCATAATATGACACAACGTAAAATAACATAATATGATATGACATAGCTCAACATCATTATGATATATGATATAATATTTGATGCAATACGATGCGATACAAGATGATACAATAATTATGATACGCTATATTACACCATAATACACTATAATATAATACAAAATAACATATAATAGTATAAAATGGTATAATATAATAATTTAGTAAATCCAGGAGTCAATAATTACTCCTCGCTTTGATTCAAATCTAATCTGATGGAGTTCATTATTATAATCAATTGGAATGAAGGGTTCCAAGCTTATTAAGTTTGCAAAGAACTTCCTAGGAATGATATTATTTTGATACGTTTGATCCCATCTCTAAGAATGAAAGTACATAGTAATGAGATGATAATAACTTACTCATTAAACACCAAAACACGTTTCGCGAACAATTAAAACTGAAAAAAAAATCACAGGAATTCTCCATGAGTTCACTGTGTATCTGTATGAGTTGGACCCGGAGGCGAGAAGTTGCCAAATAATATTTTCTATGAAGAGCATGAATAGAAATTAAAAAATTGATACTAAGAAATAATTTGAACGATAATGATATATATAAAATATATGAAAAAAATGGTGTTATAAAATTTCATTGTTTTTTTTTACTGCTCATAAATTATAATCAATGGCAAAAGTTAATATTTGAAAACACAAATTGGCATCCAACAGTACTTCATAAACACGCGTTACAATCCTCCCTCCTCCACCTGAAAGTTCTTCTGTTCAATGCGAAGTCAATCAGGAACAAGTTTCATGAGCTCCGTGGCCTCGTAGCGACGGAAGAACCCGAAATGGTAGCCATAACAGAATCGTGGTTAAAAACCTCAAACCGAGACTTTGAAGGCGAATTCACGGTTCCTGGCTACCAACTCTTCCACAAAGATAGGCCAGACAGAGAGGGTGGCTATTTAATGTTGTATGTCAAGGATACAATCGAATCTAAGAACTCCAACGTTATATCCGACCACGAGCTCCTAGGCGTTGACCTAGAGATAGGTTCTGTCAGATACAGGACTCTTTTGCTTTACAGACCCCCTTCCCAACCCGTTGAGAAGGACAGGGAACTGTACCAGCTGCTGGGTGAGCTTGTTCAAGGCAGAGTGTGCATTGTTATGGGCGATTTCAACAGCCAAGTTGCCTGGGAAACCAGAGCAGACTGTGGCGAGAGCGCGCTACTCTTGGAGTTCGCCAACAACGAGTTCCTCACTCAATGGGTCAGAGAACCGACGAGAGGAGACAATATCCTCGACTTGGTCTTCCCCTCTGAGGATGATATCGTTGAGGATCTCTCTGTAGGCAAACAGCTCGGTGGCAGTGATCACCAGTTAGTTATATTTAGCGTCAAGATCCCGAAGGTAAGGTCTGTTGCCAGTCAATCAGGGAAACTTGACTTGAGAAGAGCAGACTTTGCAAGCTTCCGTGCTGGACTGACTGACGCGAGGCTAGAAGTGTGCGATGCTGTTGAAGACTCCTGGAATAGTTTGAAAACCACATTCAATGAGGCTTCAATCGTGTTTCATCCCTCTGAAATGCCCCCGCCGTTTTTCTATTCAAACAAAGTGGTTTAATCGAGAAATCGGCCAACTGCTTAGGAAGAAGAGAAATATGTACCGGCAATCGAAGATCTCGGGTAACTTTGACGAATACCGGAGGCTAGCCAGGAGAGTGAAGTCCAGCATAAGGGCGGCTAAGCGGTCTGAGGAACTCCGAGTAGCGAGACTCTGTAAAGAGAATCCCAAGGAGTTCTTTGGATATGTAAACAGCCGTAAACGAATCCGTCAAACGATTGCCCCCTTGAGGAATGAGGAGGGGACATTAAACCATTCAGATGCAGAAGATACTAACCTCCTCAACGACTACTTCTCTTCAGTGTTTACTGAAGAGTGTGGTTCCATCCCCCGGCCGACGGATTCCTACTCGGGGGGAAAGCTGGAGGCAATAGACTTCACCGAAGGAGAAATCAAAAAGAAGATCAATGACCTAATGACGAATAAGTCACCTGGCCCGATTGGGTTTTTACCTAAAGTGTTAAAAAAAGTGCACGATCAAGTGTCACGTCACCTGAGCGCAATCTTCAACATGTCAATCCGGACCGAATGCGTTCTTAGAGACTGGCGTGAGGTGGAGGTGACTCCTATCTTCAAGAAAGGAGACCGGAGCCAGCTGTCAAATTACCGACCTATCAGTCTGACTTCGATAGTCAGTAAACTCATGGAAAGCATAATGGTAGACAAAATCACTTCGCATTTAGAGTCAAACCTGCTACTGAGGAGTTCCCAGCACGGCTTCCGAAGGCAACGGCCATGCCTGACGAATCTTGTGGAATTCTTCCACTTCGTCTTCAGTAAGCACGATCGGGATAAGGCGGTGGATATGGTATACTTAGACTTTCAGAAAGCCTTTGATAAGGTACCACACCGCCGCCTTCTCCGGAAAGGGGAAGCGCTGGGCATAGATGGAAAAGTAGCCGGCTGGATCGAGAACTGGCTAAGCTGCAGACGGCAATGGGTGGTGGTGAATGGACAGGCTTCTGAGTAGGTGCCCGTTACTAGCGGGGTGCCTCAAGGTTCTGTCCTGGGACCACTACTATTCATCATCTACGTCAAGGACATGGAAGGTGACATAATTGAAAAGATTTCCAAATTTTCCGACGATACCAAGCTTGGTATGAACGTTGCAAAGGATTGAAATACTGCAAGCCTGCAGGAAGATCTTCGGAAGATTGGAGAGTGGTCTGATACGTGGAAAATGCTTTTCAGCGTAAACAAATGCAAAGTGATGCATATTGGCCACAAAAATTCCCAATCTTAGTATATCCTCTGCTCTTGAATCCACCGACACTGAGAAGGACTTGGGTGTAACTATCACGAGTGACCAGAGAACCCTGTGGTGAGAACGCACTACTCCTGGAGTTCACGAACAACGAGTTCCTAACTCAATGGGTGAGAGAGCCAACGAGAGGAGACAATATCCTCGATTTGGTTTTCACCTCTGAGGATGACAACATTGAGGACCCTCTCTGTTTGCGAAGAGCTTGGTGGCAGTGACCACTGACTAATTATATTTGTAGTCAAAGTCCCCAAGGCAAAGCCTGCAACTAGTAAATCAAGGAAAAGGATTTAGGAAGAGCAGACTTTGCAAGTCTACGCGCGGGACTGACTGACGTAGAGCTAGAAGAGTGCGATGTTGTTGAAGACTCTTGGAACAGTTTCAAAACCACATTCATGAGTCTTCAATTGCGTTTTATCCCTCTGAAAGGCCCCCGTCGTTCCTCTGTTCAACCAAAGTGGTTTAATCGATAAATCGGCCAACTGCTTAGGAAGAAGAGAAATATGTACCGGCAATCGAAGATCTCGGGTAACTTTGACGAATACCGGAGGCTAGCCAGGAGAGTGAAGTCCAGCATAAGGGCGGCTAAGCGGTCTGAGGAACTCCGAGTAGCGAGACTCTGTAAAGAGAATCCCAAGGAGTTCTTTGGATATGTAAACAGCCGTAAACGAATCCGTCAAACGATTGCCCCCTTGAGGAATGAGGAGGGGACATTAAACCATTCAGATGCAGAAGATACTAACCTCCTCAACGACTACTTCTCTTCAGTGTTTACTGAAGAGTGTGGTTCCATCCCCCGGCCGACGGATTCCTACTCGGGGGGAAAGCTGGAGGCAATAGACTTCACCGAAGGAGAAATCAAAAAGAAGATCAATGACCTAATGACGAATAAGTCACCTGGCCCGATTGGGTTTTTACCTAAAGTGTTAAAAAAAGTGCACGATCAAGTGTCACGTCACCTGAGCGCAATCTTCAACATGTCAATCCGGACCGAATGCGTTCTTAGAGACTGGCGTGAGGTGGAGGTGACTCCTATCTTCAAGAAAGGAGACCGGAGCCAGCTGTCAAATTACCGACCTATCAGTCTGACTTCGATAGTCAGTAAACTCATGGAAAGCATAATGGTAGACAAAATCACTTCGCATTTAGAGTCAAACCTGCTACTGAGGAGTTCCCAGCACGGCTTCCGAAGGCAACGGCCATGCCTGACGAATCTTGTGGAATTCTTCCACTTCGTCTTCAGTAAGCACGATCGGGATAAGGCGGTGGATATGGTATACTTAGACTTTCAGAAAGCCTTTGATAAGGTACCACACCGCCGCCTTCTCCGGAAAGGGGAAGCACTGGGCATAGATGGAAAAGTAGCCGGCTGGATCGAGAACTGGCTAAGCTGCAGACGGCAATGGGTGGTGGTGAATGGACAGGCTTCTGAGTAGGTGCCCGTTACTAGCGGGGTGCTTCAAGGTCCTGTCCTGGGACCACTACTATTCATCATCTACGTCAAGGACATGGAAGGTGACATAATTGAAAAGATTTCCAAATTTTCCGACGATACCAAGCTTGGTATGAACGTTGCAAAGGATTGAAATACTGCAAGCCTGCAGGAAGATCTTCGGAAGATTGGAGAGTGGTCTGATACGTGGAAAATGCTTTTCAGCGTAAACAAATGCAAAGTGATGCATATTGGCCACAAAAATTCCCAATCTTAGTATATCCTCTGCTCTTGAATCCACCGACACTGAGAAGGACTTGGGTGTAACTATCACGAGTGACCAGAGAACCCTGTGGTGAGAACGCACTACTCCTGGAGTTCACGAACAACGAGTTCCTAACTCAATGGGTGAGAGAGCCAACGAGAGGAGACAATATCCTCGATTTGGTTTTCACCTGTGAGGATGACAACATTGAGGACCTCTCTGTTTGCGAAGAGCTTGGTGGCAGTGACCACTGACTAATTATATTTGTAGTCAAAGTCCCCAAGGCAGAGCCTGCAACTAGTAAATCAAGGAAAAGGATTTAGGAAGAGCAGACTTTGCAAGTCTACGCGCGGGACTGACTGACGTAGAGCTAGAAGAGTGCGATGTTGTTGAAGACTCTTGGAACAGTTTCAAAACCACATTCATGAGTCTTCAATTGCGTTTTATCCCTCTGAAAGGCCCCCGTCGTTCCTCTGTTCAACCAAAGTGGTTTAATCGATAAATCGGGCAAATGCTTAGGGAGAAGAGAAATGTGTACCGGCACTCGAAGATCTCGGGTGACTTTGACGAATACCGGAGGCTAGCCAGGAGAGTAAAGTCCAGCATAAGGGCGGCTAAGCGGTCTGAGGAACTCCAAGTGGCGAGACTCTGTAAAGAGAATCCCAAGGATTTTTTTGGATATGTGAACAACCGTAAACCAATCCAGCGAACGATTGGCCCTTTGAGGAATGAGGAGGGGACATTAAAGCATTCAGATTCAGAAAATGCTAACCTCCTCAACGACTACTTCTCTTCAGTGTTTACTAAAGAGTGTGGTCTCATTCCCCAGCCGACGGATTTCTACTCGGGGGGAAAAGCTGGAGGCAATGGACTTCACCGAAGGAGAAATAAAGAAAAAGATCGCTGACCTGATGACGAATAAGTCCCCTGGACCGGATGGGTTTCTATCCAAGGTGTTAAAGGAAGTGTGCGATGAAGTATCACGACATCTTTGCGCTATCTTTAACATGTCAATCCGGACCAAATACGTTCCTAGAGACTGGCGTGAGGTGGAGGTGACTCCTATCTTCAAGTAAGGAGTCCGTAACCAACCGTCAAACTACTGACCTATCAGTCTGATTTCGATAGTCGGTAAACTCATGGAAAGCATCATGGTGGACAAAGTGACGTCGTATTTAGAGTCAAACCTGCTACAGAGGAGTTCCCACCACGGCTTCCGAAGGCAACGGTCATGCCTGACGAATCTTGTGGAATTCTTCCACTTCGTTTTCAGTGAGCACGATCGGGACAAGGCGGTGAATGTGGTCTACCTAGACTTTCAGAAAGCCTTCGATAAGGTACCACACCGCCGCCTTCTCCGGAAAGTGCGAGCGCTAGGCATAGATGGAAAGCTAGCCGGCTGGATCGAGAACTGGCTAAGGGGCAGACGGCAACGGGTGGTGGTGAATGGACAGTCTTCTGAGTGGGTGCCCGTTACTAGCGGAGGGCCTCAAGGTTCTGTCCTGGGACCACTACTATTCATCATCTACGTCAAGGACATGGACGGGGACATGGTTGCCAAGATTTTCAAATTTGCCGACGATACCAAGCTTAGTATGAACGTTGCAAAGAATGGAAATACTGCCCGCCTGCAGGAATATCTTGGGAAGATTGGGGAGTGGTCCAACACGTGGCAAATGCTTTTTAACGTGAACAAATGCAAAGTGATGCATATCGGCCACAAAAACCCCCAATCTCAGTATATCCTTAAGGACACTGCTATTGAATCCACACACACTGAGAAGGACTTGGGTGTAACAATCACTAGTGACCTTAAGTTCTCAAAACAGTGCATTGAGGCAGAGAAAAAGGCCCAAAGGATGCTAGGCTATATTAAGTGCCAGTTTGGTTATCGGAACCAGGAGATTGTACTGTGCCTGTACAACTCACTTATCCGACTGCACCTGGAGTATGCCGTACAATTTTAGAGTCCTTCATTGCGAAAGGACATCGCGAGATTGGAACGCGTACAAGCCAGGACAACCAAGCTGATTCCCTCTATCAGACATAAAAGTTATGAGGATAGACTAAGGGAGTTAGATCTGTTCTCGCTGGAAACCCGTAGACTGCGTGGTCAGCTCATCGAAGTCTTCAAAATACTTCACACTGAGTGAGAACAGAACGCGCAATCACGGCTTCAAACTTGAACTGAAGCGTTACAACCGCAATCTGTGTAGAAACTTTTTCACCCACAGTATCTGCGGTAAGTGGAACGCAATTCCAGTGGAAGTTGTCAACAGTGAATCTGTTGACCAGTTCAAGTCAAGACTAGACAAAGTCCTGAAAAGTGGCCGTTTAGGGACGCAAAACAATTGAGCAGCCATGTGCCTGCTCGATTGCTAGTCCAAAGGTACCCTCTTTGAATGGACCGTAAGGTCTCCTAGGGTACTTACTTTCCTTGTTACTCCTTGTTACCTCAAGTTCTCGAAACAGTGTATTGAGGTTGAGAAGAAAGCCCAAAGGATGTTAGGGTATATAAAGCAACAGTTTGTATATCGGAACAAGGAGATAGTACTGTGTCTGTACAACTCCCTCGTCCGGCTGCACCTCGAGTATGCTGTACAATTTTGGAGTCCTTCATTCCGAAAAGACATCGCGAGATTGGAACACGGTCAAGCCAGGGCAACCAAACTGATTCCCTCTATCAGACATAAAAGTTATGAAGATAGATTAAGGGAATTAGATATGTTCTCGCCGGAGACCCGGATACTACGTGGTTAGCTTATCGAAGTATTTAAAATACTTCGAGGCTTCGATTGACTGGACTACGGGGATATTTTCCAGCTCAGCGAGGGAAGAACAAGAAATCACGGCTTTAAACTTGAACTGAAGCGATACCACCGTGATCTGTGTGGGAAATTCTTCACTTACAGTATCTGCGGTAGTTGGAACGCACTTCCGACGGAAGTTGTCAACAGTGAATGTGTTGACCAGTCCAAGTAAAGACTAGATAAAGTCTTTCGAAATCACCGTGAAGATCCTCGCGAGTGATCTTCGATGTTGTCAACGGACACATTGGAAGATTGCGCCAAAAGTACACTCATTGTATGGACCTTAAGGTGTTCTAGGGTACTTATTTTCCTTGTAGCTCCTTGTAGCTCTTCCTCTATCTCTCTCTCTCTCTCTCTCTCTCTCTCTCTCTCTCTCTCTCTCTCTCTCTCTCTCTCTCTCTCTCTCTCTCTCTCTCTCTTTCTCTCTCCATTTTCAGTAATAATAACAATTCTGAAGTAGAATTGCTCTATGGCCAATCAAAATATCACCGTGGACCCCAATTCGTTATTTTATGTGTGTGGACCCCTAGTAATGTTACATGGCTCCCTAGGGGCCAATTGCCCCATGGTTGAGAACCACTGATCTAAATGAATACCAGATAAAAGAAGACCGCGTAAAACATTAATTATATAACCTAAGATTACTTTAAAGATTGATTAAGGGAAGTAAGAACAGTTAAAATACGGATTGATTATATAAATGAAGATAGCGTATAAGAAAAGATTGAAAATGAAAAGGAAGATCCAGTGAAAGATCGATTTAATATTAAATGAAGACCAAGTAAAAGATGAATTGATTAGGTGAAGGAAGACGGTGTAAAAGATGAATCTATAATGTAAATAAAAAACCAATAAATGATAGATTGATTGTATAAAAGAATACCACCTACAATAAGGGCCGTTTATGTCAATGAATACCGCATAAAACATTAAATGATTATAAAAAAAGAATATGTAAAGGATAGATTTACAGTTAATGAAGAGCATATGAACATGGTCAATAAGTTTTGCGAATCGGTAGGGCAAAACAGAGGAAGTTTGTGGTGGTGTTAGGACAAGTTATGACAAGTCAGGACCTGCAGCCGCAAACTCTTGCCTCGTCTATTTAAGAACAATGGAGAAGGTTAAGCACCGCGCAGTGACCGAATTTCTGAGCAAGGAAGGCTATAATGCAAAAGAGATCCATGAACGCATGGTTGCAGTGTACACCGACACCGGCTCTTCATATTCAACCATTGCTCGCTAGAATAGGGAGTTCCGCCATGGTCGTGACTTCCATGAAGATAACCCCTGTAGGACGCCCGACAGACGTGGAAACGAGGACAATGTGGCCCGTGTGGAGAGGATGATCGTCGAAAATCGAAGGGTGAAGGTGGAAGAAATCGAGCGAGAACTTGGAATATCACATGGAAGTGTTATCAACATCATCCACGACAATTTGTCCATGACCAAGGTCTCTGCTCGTTGGGTCCCTAGAAACGTCATGCCCCATGATCGACTTCAACGTCGTCAAAGGTCGGGGAGCTGCTGCTCTTGTACAAGTAAGATCCGGCGGGATTCCAGTCACGCATAGTGATAGGTGATGAAACGTGGGTCCACTACTGGGATCCCGAGACCAAGCTCTAAATCATGGCCTAAAAGCACAGGGGCTCTCCGACCCCCATCAAGTTCCGGACCCAACCCTCAGCCGGGAAGATCATGGCCACCATCTTCTGGGATTCTGAGGGAGTGTTAATAGTGAACTATGCGCCTCGTGGAAGGACCTTCGTTGGGCAATATTACGCCGAGGAACTTGCTAGGTTGAAGAAGTGCATCCGTCAGAAGCGGCGCGACAAATTGACACGTGGTGTCCTGCTCCTCCACGACAATGCCCCTGTCCACAAGGCCAGAGTTGCACAAGCTGCCCTGTGCGAGTGTGGGTTCGAGGAGTTCAACCATCCCCCCTACAGTCCTGATCTGGCCCCTAGCGACTACTTTTTATTCCGTCAGCTCAAGGCTGCACTGCGTGAACGCCGGTTTGGGGACGATGAAGATGTCCAGCTCGCCGTCCAGGAGTGGATTGAACAGCAGTCGGACGATTTCTGGTTGTCGGGAATTCGAAGCCTCAGGGACAAGTGGCGCAAGTGTATTGAAGTCGAGGGTTGTCATATTGAAAAATAATAAAACACTTTTCCTCATATCTCGTTTCCTTATATCCGAATTTAAAAACTTATTGACCGCCCCTAAAACCACGTTATAGATTGATTGATAATTAATGTACATAAATACGAATGCTGTAAAGGATGGATTTATTATGCAGATTTAGACCATTTAAAATATCTAATGCTTTATATACATAAAAACCGCGTAAAAGATAGATTGATTATCTAAATAAAACAGCGTAAAGAAGGATTGATTATGTAAAGAAGCCCGCCTAAAAGTTCGATTGATTATGCAGATGAAGAACGCAGAAAAGATGGAATGTTATGTAAAAGATAACTTTTTAAAAGATGGAATTTTATGTAAATAAATATCGCGTTAATGAATGAAGTTAAATAAACTCACGTGAAAGATGTAATGATTATTTAAATGATGACTCCGTGATTGATGGATTTATTATGTAAATCAAGAACGGGTAAATGATGGTTTGAGTGTGAAAATGAGACCGCGTAAAAGACAGATTGATTTTGTAAAAGAAGTCCGCTTAAAATTTGGAAAGATAATGTAAAATCGATTTAATATGTAAATGCATACCACTTAAAGATAGATAGATTATGTAAAGAAAGACTGACTAAAATAGTATTGAGTATGCAATGAAGATCGCGTAAAAGTGGATTGATTAGGTAAATGCTTAGCGCGTGAAACATAAAGGAATCGTGTAAATGAAGACGTCGTAATATGTATTGATCATTTAAATGAAGATTGCGTACGTAACACTCTTACAAAAAAAATATTGGGAAATCGTTGTTTTTTCAACTGATCAGGACAATTTTGTACCACTGAATGCGAAAATGACATCCGTGTCTTCCGATGAGGTTAGGTTTTTGTGCGAGGTCTATTTTGTTAGTCGCCTGCGAGTCTAGTCACGTGCGAGTCTAGTCGCTGGCGACTCTACATCTCACTATACCAGCCGGTCGGTTCTTCGTTTTGCTTTTTTATTGTTTTTGTATTAACATCACAAGTATTCGGCAGATTGTAACGAAATCTGAAATCCTCATGTTGTTTTACATTCTCTTTCGAATGATATAATTGCCAAAGTCCTCCCAAGGTTAGCCCATGAATGCTTTTGTTTTGGCAATAACATCATAACTAATCCGCCGATTCTTTTTAGTATGATATAATTGCCAAATTACTCCCAAGATTAGCCAGAAAATTATATAGCAATAAACACCTGAACCTTTTTCTTATCATGGCGCATTTTCTTCTCCTCACTCGGCTGGCTGAAAGGCGGTTACTCGAGTTAGTAGCTTCTCAGATAGGTTTCTTAATTCCATTTCTCATACGTGGGAATCGAGGGATGGGATTACCTTTTTATATTACAATTTATTTGGGTGGTTTGGTGGGCCAAAATAAGTGAATTGCCGGGGTAATTCTGAGAGTAGCTCCTTGATAGTTATCGTAGAATTACCCACCGACATATACGTCACTTCTACCCGAGAAGCGTGGAAGTTCAAGGTCAAACGAGTGACCTTGACTTAACTCCGGTAACAACAGAGATGGGGGATAGAAGTGGGGGAAGTTGAGGACTAACTTCCCTGAAGGAGTGTGAAGGATTTAAATACAAAAGATAGAGTGCAGTTGGTCGTTATTAAACTAATGAAAGCTGCGGGTATGAAGTTTATGAAAAGGTTGGAACCAAAATAAACTTTAATATTTACACAGTATACACAATAAATAGTTTAAAATAGAATAATGACAATGAATACTCGATGTTTACAATAATCGATCTAACAGAGCTACTCGAGCGAACTCTACGGGAGTGGTCGAGAAGCTATATAAGCCTCTGTACGTACTCACGCAGGGATGACTGGCAAGGAAGCCACAGATGAATCGTCTCAGCCTAGTCTTGGTTCGAGGCTTGAAGAGATGAAACGGTGATCGGCTGGTTATTCGTGGGACTTTAACTACATGGAGTTTAACCTCTACTAGTAACACTAACTGGAGGGAGTATTCGTGCCAACCAAAATGTACGAAACGAAGGATGGGCCAATTGACTGGGACTCAGATCCTTCGGTTTAATTCTAGCATTCGGGCTCGTAGGAAAATGGAGCGCGATCGAGAATGACGTGTTTCGTTTTAAAAGGCACGCCTATACTGACGATGCCCAATTGGGACCAACAATATATAGGGACCAGCCGGAACCGTTATTGCCTCTGCCAAGGAGGGCGCGGAGGAACCTCTCTGTTGACCAACATGGCGCTTGAGGGATGAGAAGTACTCCCGCTGGGGTTTCTTGATAACGCCCAGGTAGGCGACAGAGGCACGCGTTTAAGATTCCAATCCATCGCTTATCGCAGAAAGCAGTTTGATATTCTGACTGTTTCCACGGTCCTCGCCCACGTTGACTGACCTCGTGCCTGACCTCTTGTTTTCCACGCGGCACATGGCAGCAAGGAACCTCTATTCTCGACAATAATATTTCTTAAGATATGTGGAATTTACTCAAAAATTTATATAGATACTTAATATTTTTTAAATGAACTTACAATAAAATATAATGCGAGCGTGCATCCTTTGTAGGCCGCCAGAAAACATGATGTTATCGGTTTCTACATGTTTGTGATATTTTTTTAATCGGTTAATTCTTAGAGTTGCAACGTCTGCTTTGTAAGATTTGCAATGCACCGTCTTCACGAGCGAATGTTTCAGTTGCGTCATAGTTCCAAGTTCTGTCCTGTTTTAGTTTTCAACAAGCATCCACTGCATTTATTTGTTGCGGTGCTCCTGAGTGTTTGTTAACTCTCTAACACTATAGCTTTGTTGCTTCGTCTTCTATGACTTACACCGTCGAAAGAGACCTAAATACGAGCATAATCGCCTTTCTTGAGCAGATAATAGTTTTCAAGCCTTATTGCCAGTTAAATCAAGCCAAGGTCAGTAAATACTTAATTTTATTGTACTCATATTCTGGTCTTCTTTGCAAACATGAAAAAAATAACCATGAAAATACGAAACAGGGATTGGAGAGGTTGCAACAGTCATGCTCCCGTCAATCCAAGATTCGTAGATCAGGCGGGAAATCTTGCAACGATCTAGTTGTAGTTGTCCTCAAAGTTGTAGTTGCATTTATATTCCTTGTTAGGCATGTAATTAAGTGGATTTAGTTCGTATTATAAGAGCAAGCAAAGGGGCTCAAATATGCGAACTTTAGATCCTTGAGGGGATGATTGCCTTGCTAGAGGCATAAACGTCCAAGTAGGCCTATTTACGCTGCATTGTCACAAACAATGATCTAGTTGTAGTTGTCCCTATAATTGTAGTTGCATTTATATTCCTTGTAAGGCATGTAATTAAATGGATTTAGTTCGTATATAACATCATAACTATTCAGCTGATTCTAACTAAATTTAAAACCCTTATGTTGTTTTACATTTTCTTTCGAATGATAGAATTGCCAAAGTCCTCCCAAGATAAGTACGGGAATTACTGAAAGTTTTGGAAGGTCGTAAGTTTATAAATCAGAATAGGTGAGAGCACGCGACTTTTTGGTCAGCAGACCTTGTTTACATCCGATCATATAACTGAATCGCATACATTTTTGTTGCCTTTTTGATTGATTTTATTTAATATTTCTCATCCGAAAAGGTTTATTAGATAAAAAGCATCGTTTTCTAACACAATTTATTAATTAAATGTTATAAAATTTGATTAGTGTACATTGAATAGCATACATTGATAAAAGTAAGCACATTTAAATTGGACATTAGATCATCAGTGTTCAAAATTCATGGCATGAAATTCCGTTTCTTCGAACTCATAAAATGCTAAGCGATAGGGATGTGTCTCTTCAGAGTCCAACAGTATTCGGCCACCATGACTGCATCACAGCGTCCCTGATAACTCGTCTCCACATCTTTCATGTCAAGATGGAATCTCTTCCACTACTCGTCGCTCATTGAGCCCTGATTCTCAGGAAACCGATCTATATGTGAAAATATGTAATCGACTTTGATGCTCATGTTGCATCCGAGGTTTCTAAAAGCAGTCAGCATATTGTTGAAAAGTTCTATGTAGTTCCTGCCTTTCTCCCTGTCAAGAGAGTTCTTCAGGACCAAAGCACAAGCCTTTCATGCTTCCAGTTCCAATTCGTTTATTGTTTTCAAGCTCTGGATCTCTGATGAGCTGATGGATTATTTGAATGAGGACAGCGTAAAATACGGATTGATTATGTATATGATTTCGCGTGAAAGATGGATTGATTATGAAAATAAAGACGGCAAAAAAATAGATATATTAATTAAATGAAGACAAGGTAAAAGATGTATTGATAATGAAAATGAAGAATAAGTAAAATATGGTATGATGATCATAATAAGGACTCCATAAAAAATTAATTTATTATGTAAATAAATCGCGTTGAATATGAGTTGATTAAGTAAATAAAAGTGCTAAATATTAAGATGGATTATGTAAATACAGAATCAGTGAAGGATAAATTGATTTTGAAAATAAACCCCGCTTAATGGATAGTATATTACCTAAATGAAGACCAGGTAAATGTTTGATTATGGAAATGAAGCTACGATGGGTAGGCAATAGGTTTCGTGAATCGGTAGGGCAAAACAGAGGAAGGGGGATGGCTGTTTATGGGGGTGTTAGGACAAGTTATGACAGGTCAGGACCTGTAGCTGCACGCTTTTGCCTCGTCTATTTAAGAAGCAGTAGCTGATTGCAGATCGTCAGTCACAAATTTTTGAACAATGTAGAAGGTTGAGCACCGCGCAGTGATCAAATATTTGATCAAGGAAGGCAAGAATGCGAAAGAAATCTATGAACGCATAGTTACAGTGTACACCTACACTACCCCTTCCTTTGCAACCATTGCTCGCTGGAATAGGGAGTTTCGCCATGGTCGTAAGTCCCTTGAAGATGACCCCCGTCCAGGACGCCCGTCAGACGTGGAAACGAGGACAATGTGGCTCGTGTGGAGAGGATGATCCTTGAAAATCGACGGGTGAGGGTCGAAGAAATCGAGCGAGAACTTGGAATATCACATGGAAGTGTTATCAGCATTATGCACGACAATTTGTCCATGACCAAGGTCTCTGTCCGTTGGGTCCCTAGAAACCTCACGCCTCATGATTGACTTGAACTTCGTCAAAGTTCGGAGGAGCTGCTGCTCTTGTACAACCAAGACCCGGCGAGATTCAAGTCACAAATAGTGACAGGTGATGAAACATGGGTCCATTACTGGGATCCCGAGACCAAGCTCGAAATCATGGCCTAGAAGCACAGGGGCTCTCCGACCCCCATCAAGTTCCGGTCCCAAACCTTAGCCGGGAAGATCATGGCCAACATCTTCTGGGATTCTGAAGGAAGTGTGGATGGTGGACTATGCGCCTCGTGGAAGGACCATCATAGGCCAATATTACGACGAAGAACTGGCTAGGTTGAAGAAGTTCATCCGTCAGAAGCGGCGCGGCAAATTGACACGCGGTATCCTGCTCCTCCACGACAATGCCCCTCTCCACAAGGCCAGAGTTGCACAAGCTGCCCTGCGTGAGTGCGGATTCGAGGAGCTCAACCATCCCCACTACAGTCCTGGTCTGGCCCCTGGCGACTAGTTTTAATCCTCCAGCTTAAGGCTGCACTGCGTGGACGCCGGTTTGGGGACGATGAAGATGTCCAGCTCGCCGTCCAGGATTGGATTGAACAGCAGTCGGCAGATTTCTGGTTGTCGGGAATTCGAAGCCTCAGGGACAAGTGGCGCAAGTGCCTTGAAGTCGAGGGTAGTTATATTTAAAAATAATAAAACACTTTTCCTTATATCCGAATTGCAAAACTTATTGACAGCTCCTCGTAGCTTAAAATTTTGATGCATTATGAAATTGAAGACCGCAAAAAGATAAATTAATTATGAAAATTACGACCAATTGATAGAAGGATTGATTATTTAAATGAAACCACGTGAAATATGTTTTGAATCTTTAATTTTAGACAGTGTAAAAGATAGATTGATTATGTAAATAAAGACCGCGTAATAACTTAGTTAGATTGATTATGAAAAAGAAGATCACGTAAAACTTGGTTTGATTATGTAAATGATGACTCCATAAAAGATGGATTGATTACGTAAATGAATACCTTTTTAAATGCCAATGAATTATTTAAATGAAGAAGACGTAAAAGTTTTATTAATTACATAATTTAATATCATGTAAAATATCAATTTATTATTTAGATGAAGCTCGCTTAAAATTTGAATTGATTATGTAATTATTCAAGGACTTCGAGCCTTTTCACACCCAATTAGCATTGTGGATGGGGTGTCAAGTTATAAACAAGTAAGCGCTTAGAAATTTGTTTGGTGTGTGAAATATGATGTTCATGGTTAAGTGCATATACTAGTATGTCATATAAAAAGGATATGATAAAGTGAAAATCACCTAGCACTTGATTTAAGAACCCTATTAACATTTGAGATGAAGACCAGACAAGTGTCATGAAAATAAATTTATACAGAACAAAGAGGATTCTATTGCAGTTTTGTCGTGTTATCGATTCTTCTAAAGGTATTTAATGGAATGCCCATCGAAGGTCAATTTTGGAAGAAATTCCTACCTGCAAATGAGCCACATGAAGTCAGAAAGGAATGTGATGGGGTATTTAGTATGTTTATTGACCTTGTTCAAGGCACTGAAGTCAAAACAAGCCTGCAAGTACCATCCCTTTATGCAAAACGCATGGGAATCGAGATGGTCTGATGCTGCCTTCCCTTTCCATATTAGCAAATTCCTCTTCTTTTGCCTTTATTTTTCAGGTACCAAGCGAGGCTGCCGGGGGTTTACCAGTAGACCAGTTGTTTGTAGTGTTTCATTCTGTGTTTGATAGGTTCACCAGCCACACAATGGAAGATTAGGTTAAAGTAAGATACAAATAGTTTTGCATATTGCAAGTGAATTGTTGGATGGGTGGCAGAAAATTTGTCTGTGAGACTTATTGAATCAAGTTCCTTAACAGATGTATTTAAGTTGGGTCACTAGGCATTAAAAGTTGGAATGTGATAAATAAGACATCCTGACACTGCGTTCTTTTAAATTATATATGACAAAAAATGTTGCAAAAAAGACCCTCCGAAAGATAAGGTGACGCAAGTCTGCTTTTACAAATAGCCAGCGAAGACTGCGGGAGGATATAGAAAGAGAAAGATTTTTTTTTAGGATGGCAGTAATTGACTGAACAGATAGCGGTGCAGCGATGGGATGTCATTTCCTATCGCCATGTAATGACCAGAGGAATGAGACGGTCAAACCGCTATCGCACAGGAAATGAACTCCCGTGGTGGGCTCCATGAAAAAAAGCAGGAGTTTGAAGCCTGCATTACCCTCAAGATATCTTTAGCTTCCCGTAGATTTTGGTCTCAGAGAGTGGTGAAGTTTAGGTCGGTTAAAATTTGAGACAACTCTTCCAGGAGCACACAGATGGGACTTACGCTTAGGATTTGACAAATATATACATCGGTGCCGTTCCTCAAAGAATTGTGAGTCAGAGTCTCAGGTTTTCAGGCTTGTTGATCGTAAGGGCACCAGAAACAGTAGAAACACACCTATCATTATGGTTTCACCAGATTTTATGAGGAAACCATCTCTCCCTATATCTCACTATGTGAAGTGATGATATTACTCGAGGTTTCCTGTGTAATTGCTTGAAGAATCGTGAAGCATGCAAGAGCAGAATTCTTCTTCTTGAACAACTAAGATGTAGTCTTAAGCCAGGATTATCATTGAGATATTTGTTTTATTATCTAGTCTTCGCTGAAGACAAGGGTCGTCATTTAAATATTTTCTTAAGTAAGAATGTTCGTTGAACGCAAGGAGCACCAAGGACGCGGTAGTGGTCCCAGTTAGAAACACCTCACGTTTTTTATAGTGTTTATTATTCAAATTCTTATTCCCGCTCTTATGAATAGCTATTGCGAGAAGAGAGAGTGCATGCGAGACGTATATCAAGATCACAGCCGGTAAAAGAGACAAAAAGTCGCCCTCGAACGATCTGACTGCCAACCTTGAATCGTTTACCCTGGCTCTTGACTGAATCTTTAAATGATTTTGAATATTTGAATAGAGTCCCGCCATTAACTATTCTTTCGCAAAACATCTCTGTCGATAAGATGATGAAGTACTTCATCTGAAAATATTTATGGAGGAAACAATGTTTTGTGGTTGCTATGTCGTTAATGTTACAGGAACACTTGTTAAAATCAAAGGAACAATGGAGAAGACAAATCATTTAGCTATTTTACAATAAAAGCTTCTAACATTAGCAAAACAACATAAGTTGGGTAAGCAGTTTTTCTTGCAACAGGACAAAGTTCTTAAACATGCAGTCTATATAGTGGATAAATAAATTGAAGTTTCAAAATTAATGTTTTGATAATGGCATCACAAAAAAAATACATGAACTACATAAGTAATAGGTGGATGGAATTTTTATAAAGCCCCTCTACCAAGAAAACCCACGAATTAATGACGAGTTTTGGATGTCTTGAATTATCAAAAGTGTATAGTAAAGAGTGCACTCAAGTGATATCAAACTATAATAAACCTTTGACAGATGTAATTAATAAAAAAGCTTTGTGACAAAATATTTTATAATTTTACTGGAAAATGTTCGTTCGGTGAACGAAAACTTTGAATTCAATTTTTGCATTACTCTTAGAATGAATAGACAACGTTTAATATATCAAAAATATTATCTAAAATTAATCAATAATTAAAAAGCCCGAACCAATGATGTATTATTAAACTTCTGCTCTCGACTATGCCCTAGTTTTTTTTTAGCTGCAATAATTAAAAACTACTCGGGTGGTGCCTATAAACAATCTTATGAGAAAAATACACAGAAAAGATTCAGTTCTACGAGTGAGGAATCATCTATTTTGATCGATTTTCGCTTAACCTGGAGATTATGTAAGTTGTCGAAGAAACGAACTTTATTATACTAAACTTATGAACTATTATGTTATAAGAAATTTATGTTCATTGTGAAAGAAAGAAAGAGACATGAAAGAAAGGATTTGCTTTTGCAATCATCGCTCTTTTTTTTTTTTCATTTTAACTATCTTTTCCTTCATCTTTTGTCTCTGCCCTTTATCTCCAAGGCGCGAAAATTTCCTCGTATTTCACATCAGCTTCAGTTTTTTTCTCAATTACCTAATAGTGAATTGTTTTGGCTACATTTAAGTGGTATTTGGTTCGCATATTTAAAAAAAACGGTTGTATGAGCTGTCATATGATATTCTGTACATCATCGTAAGCCTTATTTAAAACTGTAGTATTTATTCAACATTGTTTCTAAATTTCCGCCCAATACAAATATTTACTTAGGATAATACTGAAGATCAAATCTAATTAAACAAAGCGATGGCAGTGAGCTTATAATTTTCCTAAAACGACAAAGACTATAAAAAGGCAGTGCAAATGTGCTTCCATTATTGGTTTCATAACATTCGTCTTAGTCCATTGCATTTGAAGTTTCATTTCCATAATTATTGCCCATCTTTGAAGCATTCAATAATGAGGAAATGACAGATATGAGTACTAATTATTCCCGCCCCCCTCCCTTATTGGGACATGAATTAGGTGAGGCATATGTGTTAATATTATTGAGAATGGATGAATGTTGGTCCCAATTCTTCACAATGCACTTAATCTTCATCGAGACATAAATGCCCATTTGATTAACTTAATTTGTTGAATGAATAAAATAAGGTGTATTATAATCGTATAAATTTACTAAAATTATTTTTAAAACTCTACTTTTGGGGTTGTTAGTTTGGTTTTCTTGTATTTTTGGTCTTAATAAAGTTTTGTCGTGACGAAATCAGATATTCTGTCTGGTTATTTTTTCTCCTAACAGATGGTTATTTATATCTATATTTATCAAAAGCATATATTTATGTATTTAGTAATGGAACATGTGAAGACAAGATATTATTCATTTGTACATTAGAAACAACGTGAAATGGTGTAAAAAGCAGTTTAATTGATTAATCAAGTGACAAATGAAGTCTTCTCTGATAATGCACATGGAAGTAGAAGCGTGGATAAAAATCTTTACGTGTTCAATGCCCAAGTTCTCAATAAATCGTTTAAATCGAGCAATGCTCAGAAAGGTAATAAGGTCAGAGGGGAGGATTACCTCGTGCATTGCCACTCGATATATACATGAGATTACGTACACTGTCACTATCCTTTAGTGTAATTTCGCATGTGCTTGCTTCTACTTTATGTATAATTCGTGTTTTATCAGTAAATTTAAGCAGTTAATTTTCAACTTCATTATGCCTGGTTATTCGCCGGAAGAGGCCGGATTTGGGTGGATTTTGCCGCGACGACGTCATTCGTTAGTAATCCCTGGTTTGGATCCGATGTTGAACTATGGTCATCCATTGAATCAATTGTAAAAAACACACAAAACAAAAGCATTCTATAGGTTTAAGTGAGGACACATTGCGTTGGGCTATTCCTTTATATTTCCTTTACTTTTTTCTATATTTTGACAGGATTTGTTTTATTTATTATCTGGCCTAGAGGCATAAACTTCATGATATTTATCAACTGAAACTACAAATTTACACGCGAATAAATATAACATTGCCTGTTTTTTCAAAAGTACAGTTTTGATCGAAAGCTTAAGTAGTTTGAGTTCATTCATATCATAAAATTGTTTGTAAAATGAGTTAGAAATTATAAGGTGTAATGCATTTTGTCGTAGAATTGCTCATAGTCTGGTCCAATAATTATTCTAGTCCTTGATCTGGACACACCGCTTTTGTTTAAGTCGGTGGTATTGACCCTATGTCTCAATCCTACGATCATATATATATATATATATATATATATATATATATATATATATATATATATATATATATATATATATATATATATAGGTAGGCTTTAATTCCTACTGAACGTGCGAAAGCTGGTTAGAGGCGTGTTGTGCCGTAGCCAAGATTCTCACGATAAAAGTCCCACTTGTTACTGGGGGTAGGTTTGTGATTGTTGAATTCTAAGAGTGCATACATAATACAGGTTGAATAAATTAGCCGAAGGGATACTTAATTAAAGTCTTGCCAAGTGTACGTCAAAAGGGAGGAGCCACAAATAAACACACGTACTCAAAATAAACTTTACTTTACACAAATATAATAATTAGCAATAGTTAACATGCAAAATTAAGGATTAAATATTAAACACTGACGTTAAGCGTCTAGATTTATAATGAATCAATGAGAGTATCAATCACTGTTAATTAAATAGGTAATTTAAGAATAGAGGGACACTGGGTTTACAGATTACCATTAATTGTCATGGATTGGAGACACGACTACTCAGGTCCAGACGGGGTGGTTCAGGTGGCGTTAACACGAGTTCTCGGGGAGAGGGGGGATAATACGACGGGTTCGGGGCTGCTGGCAGCAGTTCCGGTTAGTTCACTCCTAACTGGATGTGACACTAACAAATGGTAACTTCCAGTAACTATTTGGATGTTCCTTTTCTTTCTCAAGTTACGTTGAGCAACAGAGCGTACTCTTCTAGTCACAGACTCTGTGGGGTGGGATTTACTTCCAGGAACACTTTGAGACAGCGACCAAGTTGACTCGACGGCGCGTTGGTAGTCGATACGTTACGGCAACCATTCTCGTTCAACGTGAGGATTACGCGAGTAAATTTGGGACACTGCTGTAGAGGGGTAAACGGCGATGTTATTTATATCGCGGATTGTGGGGAATCGAGAGAGAGATTCCATTCACGACAATTCGCTTATCGCAGTGCCTTCTGGACAATCTCCATGGTATCATAAAGAAGGCAAATAAGATTTAAACTTCTTTGTGAGATAGGCGTTCTTTCGTCCGACTTCCTGTCGCCAGTTGAGGGAAGGGTGGGGGGAGAAAGAGATGAGACGAAGGTCAACTCAAACGACAAATTTTTTTCGTTCCTACGATTGTCTGGCGGCATGTGAGTATGTACGTTCCATACCCTCACACAATTAGTCTAACATTTCCCCAAATTTACCTGCATTAAATATGTAAATGTGTCGGAAATGAACAAAATCATATTTCCCTTTCCCTTTCTCTATTTCACTCACTCTTTCTCTTTCGTTCTCTTTCTTTCCTATTCTCTCTCTCTCAATCTTTCACACTTTTTATTTATTTCACTATCTTTCAATCTCTCTCTTTCATTCTTTCGTTCTATTTTACTATCTCTCTCACTTTCTCTCTCTATCTCTCTTTCAATCCTTTACTCTCTTTATCATTCGTCTCTTTCTTAATCTCTAACTCTCTTTTCACTATCTCACTTTCAATCTCGATCACTCTCTTATACTCTCTTTCTTTCTCTCTCTCTCTCTTTCTCTCTCTCTCTCTCTCTCTCTCTCTCTCTCTCTCTCTCTCTCTCTCTCTCTCTCTCTCTCTCTCTTGAGACGCCCCCTTGTCATGGGAAGAGAGCTTGCGTGTACCATAGATTTTTTGAGCTATGTCGTTGGAGGTTTCCGTTATGGTACCCCTAGTAGGGTTACCCTTGTCGAATTGGTCTGGAATGAGGTTCCAGACAAAGTGCGTCCATCTTCTACCATTCTATCTTGTATATCTTGTATTATGTTTCTGTTTTTTCTATCCCTTCGACTGATCTAAAAAAAACTACTACTAAGACCTGACAGCTACCTCATGCGTCAGAAGAGAGGCTTTGAAAACGCTAAAAATAAAGCGAATCGACGCTCACTGGTTTCGATAGACTAGGACTAGAGGGGTCCTAGGCGCTGTGGCCGATGAATAGGATGAGGGTAAGTGCCCTGTTAACCCCTTTCTTGATGCGTAATTACTGACCATTCCCAGTGACCGTTGAGGAGTGCCTCTGGAAGCAACTGTCCGAGGTGACGGGCCTTGTTTCCAGGTTTGTTGCCAGGCCAACACAAAGCCTTGGGTTGAGTCTCTTGGTGTGGCGGGATATCCATTGAACGCTGCGACGAGATCCTGGCCTCCCTGAAGGAAACTAGTAAGAGTTTAGTACGGGGCATGTCCGCTGTTCACCTGGTGCGAAATCGATACCCCCCTTCGGAGGCTGTCAGCGCTGCTTGGTTGGGAGCCACGGCGCGCCGGGCTTGAACGACTCGGTCGGACGAACAGCAGTAAAAGGAGCGTGCCTTCTGAGAGATTCGAAACCTCTCCGATGGATAGGAGGAAGCAAATCACGAGGGGCAAACTCACCAACTCCCCCTTCTTTTTTACTGAGTGGTCGCAAAGTATTCAGAGATATAAAGTGTTCAGCATGACTGGAAAGAAAAGGCCGGCTGCTCTTAAAATTCACATGTTCGGTGTGCAAAAAGGACAAGTGGTGTGTACTAATTCAAATTCTTATATTCCTTTTTACTCTTCTCACAGCCCTGAAGTTAAACGTTCTGTTTTTTCTTCTATGTTTCTACGGGCATTACGAGTTGTGAGCTCGGAATATATGAATTTGGAATTTTCCAATATCTTTGAAATTGGCCATAAACTGTGTTACTCTTACTCGTTTCTTCAAAACTGTCTTTCTTCTGCTAAAAAGACATTTTATCAAACTGTCCCTACTCTCCCTTTTAATAGTAATAACATTATATTTCTACCTTTTTCTCTTTGTTTTAGTGATCTTCACCGTCTTTTGAATAACTTTAACATTTCTATTGCTCTTAAATATGAGACGACCATTAAGAATTTATTAGTACGTAATAATTGTAATAGTTGAGGAGGGGGGTTATTCAGTTGAGTGTTCTGGTTGCCTAAGTAAATATTATGGACAAACAGGTAAACAACTTTCTGTTCGCATAAATCAACATAAATATAATGTTCGAAGAGGGGAAAATAACAGTGCTTTCTTTGTCCACATGTCAGATAAGGACCATCTAATTAACTGGAACTCTGCAAAATTTATTTATCGTTCCAATGACCTTATAAAAAGGCATATCATTGAATGTGCTTTTATAAGCCAATGTGATAATTTTAACCTTTCCCCTGGCTTATATAAAATAGATGCTATAATTAAAAGACTAATACTTAAAGAAATTAGTTCTGACTTTTGTTCTTAGTTTTTTATATACAATCTTTAGATATGTGGCCCCAATTTTTATTTTTTTTAATTGTCACTGCTCTGTTATGTACATTGTATTTCCCCCACTTTTCGCTCCTCGTGTCTTATAATCTCCCTCGTTAGGCTATCTCCATTTCTTTTAATCTGTTACCCTTTCCGTCTTCTCAGTTTGACCTTACTACCTGCTTCTTGTATTTCTTAATGAAAAATTTTACCTTCCCCCTTCCGTCTTCCTCATTGGTTATTTCTTGTAGTTATCCTTGATAAGGAACTTAATAAAGTTCGAAAGTACTTGGAAACACCATTTAATTTTTTCCTGCGGGACAGTGCATTCATATATATATATATATATATATATATATATATATGAGTGCAGTGAATTCCGCTCCGCGCATTCGTGTTCTTCTTCTTTTTCTCATAGTAGACTGAGTTCTGTATAGTCCGTGAAGAAAGAAATATTGCCTGAATTCGATCTTACCTAAAGCTAAGCTGTGCTCCTTGTATGAATGCCGGGAGCTCCAATATACAGATCTTATGATACGAAAAGCATCCCCCCCCCCCCCACACACACTAAATTTGTTTCTGAGATATTATAGAAGCTTTGTCAGTTATGAGTGGTTTGGTTACCGAAGGTGAATTGTCACCGAGGAGGGGGTGGTGCGCCCGTCAAATTCTCTTTGTCCCTAACCCATTCACATAGTACCAAAGAAGACCCCAGGCACTTATAGAGCGGTTGGTGATTTTCGATCACTATACGCGATTACGAAGCTGGACAAGTATCCTTTGCCACGAATCCAGAGTATGGCAAATCATCTTAATAACAAACCGGTTTTCTTTAGGTTAGACCTCGTTCAAGCCTACCATCAGATTCCTATGAGTTCTGGAGACATAGAGAAAATAGCTGTAGTAATCCCTTTTGTGCTGTGGGAATTTTTTTAAGTTGCTCTTTGGTCTCAGAAACGCAAGTTGCACTTTCCATCGTCATATGGACAATTTATTTCGTGGATTCGAGTTCACTTTTGTGTATATAGACGACATTCTTATATTTTCAGAGAGTATGAATGACCATTTAGACAAAAAATTCAAAATCTGGGCTGAAAAAATCTGCGCATATCGATGGAAAAGTGCAAGTTTATGAAAGAAGAAATCGATTTCCTGGGCATTCGTATTTCGTCTTCAGACATATGTCCGCTACCTAATAAGATGAGAAAGATCAGCGATATGACATTACAAATGAATTACAAGGGACTACGTCGATACCTGGGCATACAAGGTTGCTACAGAAGGATGATACTGAATTTTGCTGCAATTGTGGCACCCTTAACTGAGCTCGCACGAACTCAACCCTAAGCTCTTGAGCTCATCTAGGATGATGCTGGAGCAATTTTAGAAAGACACAGAAAGCCTAGTCGACCCACGATAGGGAACTCCTGGCGGCGTATCTTGCTGTGATCAATTTTCCGGGACATGATCGAAGGTTGTCATGTAACACTGTACAAAGACCACAAACCTCTTGTGTCAACCTTTTCTTCGCCATTGTGTGTCAAAACAGACGGGCAGCAACGTAACTGGACGTCGATCTTAGGATATATTAACGATGTATCATACGTACCTGGTCAATATAATGTAATTGCTGATTTCCTATTATGGAACGTCAATTCGGTCCAATTTGAATCTTTTTACCTCTACTACAGCTTGCAAGATGGTAATTTTCAAGCAATTACATAACTTATCTCATCTTTTAGTTAAAGCATCCCTTCGGTTGATCAAAGCGAGATATTTTTGGCCCAATATGGAGAGATACATCCGCTCCTGTTCACGAGAATGCCTCCCGTGCCAAGCTTCCAAAATTAGTCGCAACACCAAATCTCCAATTCTGCCTATTAATATTCCTATGTCAAGGTTCGATAAGGCGCACATTGACATCTTTGGCCCACTGTCATCATGCAGACTACCTGGACAGTTGATTTAGCCTTCTTAGACGGTTGGATTTCCAGGTTTGGGGTCCCATTATATGTAATAGCGGGCAGAGGTGCCCAATTTGAATCCCATCTTTTTAAAGAATTATCTGCCCTCTTTGGTTTTCATCGTCTCCAAACCACTGAGTACTGACCAACCACGAAGATGATTTTGGAAAGCGCCCACAGTAATCTTAGTTCCATAATGGCTCGTTGGCAAGTATAGTTAATGGCCCTACCAATTGCTCTTTGGGTCATTCGTTCTGGTTTTTGCCATTCACGGCAGTCACAAGGACAACCTTTCTCTGCCCAAAGACCTTAGTTTTGTCCTCTTCATCGAAAGCTGATTCCAAATTCATCAATGAGTTAGCCAAAACAATGTCACAAATCGACTTCAATCACTTATCCAAAGGACACCTGCACTCGGTGCCGTAATCGTTCGTACCTAAAGAAATACAAGATGCAACTCAAGTATAGGTCTGATTTGATCGCGTTCGTAAGCCATTAGAAACGCCATATGCTGGCCCATTACCGGTGGTCAAGCGCGACGGGAATGTATACAAACTAGAACTTTCCAATGGCAAGCGAGAGACGATCTCGATAGATAGGCTAAAGCCAGCAAAACTTCAGCTCTCTTATAAATACAAAGAGCTACATGCAAGTGCTCAGGTGAAATATGGAGGAAGGATCTTGACTAGATCGGAACAAGGAGCAAATCATTCAACAAGGAATCTTAACAAGGTAAAAGTGAGGAATAACCTTTGCCAATTACCAGAGGAAATAATATTAATCCGAACATTTATAGGCGATCTAGTAGTTGGATAACGTTTGCCAAAGACCACTCATTTTTGTATTTCTAGGAGGACGAGTGTCTGATGTTAAATTAGAAAAGAAATCACGCCAATATAAGTATAATTTGAGTCTAGTTCCAAAATTTATATGTGGTTAAGAGCAGTTGCGTTGGGTACTAATCCAATTCAGACCGATACTCGAGTTCAATAGAATCCTAAGTCTATGGAATAATGTACATTAAAAGCGAAAATTTTCTTTTCATTCCTAAAAATGTTTAATGTATTGTAAGACTCTAAAATTCAAAGGAACCAAAATTTAATGTTAAGATGTACATTTCCTAGAAGTTATAAAAAAATATCTTAGATTCGTTATAACTTGTAACATTTTGTCATATAAATAATAATATATAACATTTTTGTCATGTAAATAATAATGTACAACATCGCAACACAAAAAATAAACTAATGCCCATAATCCCTCCGCATATACAAGAAAAGAGAAGGTAGAATCTGGGAAAGTAGTAAATTGAAGTGCATCAAGTGAACTAAAGTGTAAATAAATGTAATATTAAAACAATGGCGTAGTGAAAAGAGATAAACAAAGCAAATTAAATATCCCAAGTGAAGTAATTGCAAGAAGAAAACGAAAATCAAAACGAAATAACTATAAAGAAAGGAAAAAGATAGGAACAAAGCTAACACGAAGAATGACTTTTCATTGAAACAATGGTGTCCCCAAAACGAACACTTCTCCGCTAGTTAACAACCAGCACAAAACTTTCGCCCATTTTTCATCTATTCTCTTTCAACCCCTTGTGAAGATAAAGAAAATGAGGAGATCCCGTAGTTCTAGACTACTAACGCATACATATAGTACAAAGGAAAATAATTTTGAAATTGGTTGAGCGAAATGGATTGAAAAGCTGAATATTTGAAGAAAAAGAAAGATACATTGGAGAGAAACCCAATGAGTTACGACCGATGGAAAGATCAATAAAGGCAATCCATAATTTGGGAACACAAGAATAACACTCCGGTGTAAAAATGGAATACACTGGCAGCGAATCGAATCCGGCTTTCCCAATTGCCGCTTGGGTATTCTACTACTTAGCTACCAAGCATAGGATTGATTGTCACCAAATCAATCTCAGTGTTTCTGTCAAATCTAGATCGTACTTACAAGCGATCTGTAGGCCAAATCTTTAACCCATTCACAATTCAAAGGTTCAGGTATACATATACATACAAGAAGAAGTAGTGACAGTTTTCCTGCTAGTGAATGACTATCAGAGGGTTTTTGCCATTTCTTCATCTCTCACAGGGACTTTGCTTCTTCTTGTGTGTGTATAGATATTTGAGCTTTTGGATTGTGAATGCGTTTAAGATTTTGTCTAAAATCCCTTGTTAGTACTTTCTAGTTTGGGGAAGAATAATGGGTTCGATAGGCTGACCATTTTTGTAAGTTTGAAGTCAATTGCCTGATTGCTAAGTTGTAGAGGACTCGACCGGCCATTGGCAGAACAGGGTTTGACTCTGGTCCAAGATATTTCTATTTTTTCCCAAAGCGTTATTTTTGTATTCCCAAGTATGGATTACATTTTAGTCATAATTATCACTAATTGATATTCTTAAGATTAGAAACAAGGTTAAAATTAACCGTAATCACTAAAAAGCAAATATACAAAGGTTTAGCTGCTGTCGCTGTGGCTAATATTTTAGAGACAACAATGAAGAGATCTACCCCCTTCAAATAACCCTCGCGACTCCCTGGGTAAAGAGAAGCCATTTCTGCTTAAAACTCATTTTCGCAAACTTCATGTTCAGAAAGGAGTACTTTCACAGCAATATAACATTTGGAATCAAGTATTATGGCACAACAAAACTATAAAAGAACTATTTGGTCTTTATTGCAGAAGACATGCTTAGTGAAAGGCTAGCGATATGCTTTGTGACAAACAAGTCTTCTGCAATTATGGTCAAATATTTTTATTATCGCTTTCCCGCACACTAATACGGAGTTATGACGATAATTTTCTTCTAATGGTACAAGCGAAATTGTTAACCTTGATGGAACAATGAGAAAAAAATACTAACTAGTTGTGTTAAAATGAAATCTTATACAATCAGTGAGATAACAGGAGTTAGGCAAATGGTTTTACTTAGGTCAGAGCAACGAACCAAGACATGCGACCTCTGTAGGGAAGAAATGATTTGAAGAGTCCAAAATTATGGCCATTACAAAATCCCCGACCTGAAACCCGTAAACAAAATATGTAGATGGAATTAAAACAAGAATCACAAGCGAATAAAGTCGAGTTGTAGATCTACTTTAAAAAGTAATGCAGCAAAATTTCCCGTTGGATTCTTTTGCACGTTAATCGAAACGCATGACAAAGTTTTATAGCTGCTACGCCTAGCAGGAAGGATGTGGGTTTTTGTAAGTCTAGCAACAATTTAAGAGAAGAGAAAAAGAGTTGTAGAGTGGTCGTTAGTCATTACCAAATGGATATAACATGACTACCCCACCTGAATTCATTCCTGCAGTGGGACCACCACACTTAAATGAATTCCACGTGAGGTTAAGTCGCAATAGAACTCCCAGTTCCTAGCTGTTGCCTGGATCGCTAGCAAGGAGTAGTGCTATGAAATTCCTACAGCATGTGACAGCCTTTCTACACTCTAACTTGGTTCCTCAGGACAGCCTGACAGAAAGCTCGGCTCCAAGTATTTATGGTAACATTGAATGGGCCCACCGCACAGGCTATAGAATCGAACGCCCAAGCGGTCGGAGGGAGCGTAGATGCCATCTGCCGCCGGGGAGCTATAAACAACAACACTTTATGGCTGCCATTGATAACTAAGGTCATGCCACAAATTTTTATTAGTATTTCTCCTCCGTGAATTTAAACCTTTGGTCTATGTTAAATTTGGAAAGGGTACTAAAAAAAATTATTTCTGGTGCCGGCACACATTATATTGGAATTTTTGTTTACTCTTGGAATGAATATACAAAAATTTACTATTTCATACAATTTTTAAAATAATAATAGAATAAATCATTTTAAAAAAAACATACAACAGTTACGTTTATTTAAACTTCTATTCCATACTGTTTCTATATACATACCTACCCTACAGTGAACCTGATGGCTTCTTGAATGGTACTTCTGGTATTAATGTACACATGATTTCCTGTGATTCCTTTCACATGCATAATTCAAAGCAGAATCGTCTATTTCAACCCACACCTCTTTTGTCAGCACATTTCATCCTTACTTTTCCACTGCAGTTTTGCACCCTTCATGAGAGGGCTCAAATATTCACTCAAGGGGGCGTAGCCCTTTGTATACCATTTTGCATGGAATATTTTGCCGTTTACCTTCAATATCTTTTCAAGGTTTTACCAAAAAGCCTTCCCGTAGTTTGTAAAAAAAAACCCCTCATTTTCCAAAGCTTTTTCTCTACCTCCTACCCCTCACCCTTCCCTAAGTGAATCGTCTTTGATAATTAGAATATTTATTTAATCCCAAAAGCAGAATTATTCTTCATTAAGTCACCTCTGATGTCTTTTGTTCTTGTCAATCTCACAGATAAAAAATTGTAACGAGAAGATCGCAAAATATCCTTTCTTAGCATATATCTCTCAGAAAATCTGTGGAGATTATAGATATCTTTTATATCAAAAGAAAATGGACCTTAAAAATATGTGGAGATTATAGATATCTTTTATATCAAAAGAAAATGGACCTTAAAAATATTTTTAAATGATTTTATTTCAAGAAAGAAGGGTCTAAGAACAATTGAATGTGTTTATGAGCATTATTATTTTCCTGCTCCTCTCCTATCGTATTATATTTACTTCAAAGTTATCCAACATTAAATTTTAAAATCTAAACTTTGCGTTTTTCCTGTAAATAGGAATTTCGTCATGACATTTTTCAGAAAATTATGGCATTGTAGTAAATAACATTAACTCAAAAACAATTCAAGAAGTTTGATAATATAAGTGAAAGGCAAAGTTTGATTAACTTAAAATCCAACACTTTTTGGACGTTTAGAACAAACTATATTCGTTATTTAATACTAAATTTGTCGTCTTCACCGCAAGACACATTAGTAGGCGCAAGGCGCATTAGGGGTGTCATTATAGCTGCTATTATTTCCGAGCTAAAATGGGATGATTATTTCCAAAATAGTCTTAGAAAGAGATATCCTTATTAATGGCTGGGATATATTGAACAATTATTTTTTCGGGTCTAAGAGGGCAATGACAGGGTACTTCACACTGAAAGTGTAACACTCGTAATAAAAATGACCCTATTAAACCTAAAGCACTAAAGAGTATTTACTATAAGGGAAGGATAATGGAATAGAACATGTTTAATCACATAGATATACAGTCTAGATCAGAAATTTACTTCGCTTTAGTAGTTTGTATGCAATTCTTAGAATTAAATGGCTTTTAAAAATGATTTTTACATTATAAAACACGTGATAGGTGGCATAACCAGGGATTGTTTCTATTTACCTCGATTAAATAATAATTATAATTATAATATAATAAGCGTATAGCATTTGTAGATTATTACACATTCTATGAGCGAAAATAGAGTATACACGATCACAAATACAACAGAAACTACTACGAGTTACAAACAATAATGCGAGGTGGGGGAGCTCAAAGAATGAATCTCAGGGGCCGGGATATGTTCAGAGAGTTGAAAGCGTAAAGGAATAAAATTGCACTTAAGATATTGCAAATAAAACGGAAGACCTCAAAGATGATCCGAGAACAGATGGTTATACAGGGCAGCTTACTGAGCAGAGTAATAGTATGTGTAAGACATTTTCGCGGAGAAAAGACGAATTGCAAAGTTTTAAGGGGTCGAAGAGTGGAAGAATTGGATCCAGCTAAAATAAAGCTGTGGTAGGCAAATGAGAGGCAAGGAAAGCGTATATAGCGACCTAGAAACGATTATGTTAAAAATGGGAGCGGATACGGCTATGATTTTGGAGAAGGCAGAGAGAACATTAGCAGAAGCAAGCTACATTATGTAGAGGGACCCAATAAAATAGTGATATTCTTCCCTAAGCTATTACTTCGGGAGAGAAAGCGAGCCGTTACTTCACCCTTTTTGGACTGATCTCCCGGTCACTGAGAATTTCACATCGAGGCATGATGCTATAATTGAAGGCTATCTCTCCTCCGTCTTAATCTTCCCTCCCCCCGAGTCGGGAGATAATTCGTCTATTTGTAGGTTTGCCTCCAGACAACTTTGATAGCTCCAGCCGATGGTCGTTCCTTCAGCCCCGCTGCTCCAGGCCTCTTACACCTTCCCGTAATGACACGCTCTGTTGCCCCGGCCGATAATGAAAGTTTGAGAAGGTTCCTCTCTCTCTCTCCCTGTTTTGGAGAAATCAGGGTATATATGCGCCCTCTCAAGGATTACCCGCAGATTTGGTTAGACGACGCTTCCCTGAACGGAGGTTCGCTTAAACCTGCTCTCGCCCGAGAAGTGTTTAGTGACGGTCGCATGCCACGGAAGAGCTGGACATCACACTCGTAACTTCGGGTCAGGGAGAAAAGCCTCTTGAGGCAACGTCAGCCTTTCTCACCGTCTTCGGATCAAGGATTGGAGAAGCCGTCCTCCGAAGTTCTTCTGACAACCTCTTGAGGACAAGAGGCCCAATAGCTGACTCAATCCAAGTTCGGAGAAGTCTTTTCCCCCCGCTCCGAAGTTTTTCAGGTAACCTCTTGAGGACAAGAGGCCCGCATCTCACTAAATCAGAGTTTGGAGAACGTAGCATCACCCTATTCGGGTTCCCATCTACACTCATGAGTAATCAAGGTCACCAAGCCCCCCCCCTTGGTGTCACCCTTGGTCGAGTGAAAATGATTCATCAGCGCCACTACAACGACCCACAAACTGATCCTCTAAACCCTATTTTGCTTTTATACAAACACACGTTTAATGAGTAAAAAGATTTATAAATTAAGAGTCTTAGTTACAAAGGAAGACTGTCATGTAATTTCTATCACAGAAACGTTGGTCTCGGGGCGAATGAGTTTAAATCATTCGCTTTTAAACAATTTACTACAAATAGGATTAGATAAAACGGACAGTCAGGAGTTTCAGTATATTTAAAACAAACGAACTAAAGGTAGTACTGAAAAATGTATATATATGCAATGTCCCGCAGGAAAATGAAAAGGTGCTTCCAAGTACTTCCCAACTTTATTCAGTTTATTCTCAAGGATAACTACAAGAGAAAATAATATAATAAGGGTGTATATAAGCTAGTAAAAGATAAAGGAACGCCTCTAAGATAAGAAATCACCAGTGAGAAAGTAGGAGAGGGAGGGGTAAATTGTTTTTAACATTAAAAAGGATAGCAGGACATTCTATAATCCAGCTCCTGCTATCCTTTTTAATGTTAAAAAACATTTTCGTTTTACCCCTCTCTGTTTGTTTTATTGACCTTCCACGTCTTTTAAAAAACTTTAACAGTTCAGTTGCTTTAAAATACGAGTCAACTATAAAAAAACATTCTAATTTACAATAATTGTAATACTATTGGGAGTCTATTTGGTCGAATATTCTGTTTGTCCAAGTAAATATTTTTGTCGTGGGTTAGCTAAGATTATATATATATATTTATTTGTTTTATTATGGTTAATAAACCAAATAAAATTTGACTTGAGGCGTAGGTTCGTGCCTCGGTGATCGCTTGAGGATCGTTCTCTAAGAGTGCTTATACTTTATTTTATTCTAGAGAAATGAATAAAAGGGAAGTTCTTGCTGGAATTTACCCAATACGGCCAACGCAACTCGTTCAAGGATAATTTTAAAAATTTAACCAAAATAGACTTTTACTGAACATAAATCAAAGCAAACAAAATTACTATATGCATATTTAATATAAAGATTTAAAAAATGGGTTTTACTGTCCAGCTCTCGAGGCTCAATTCTAGATAGAATTTTACGGGCGAACAATTTTAATTTAATATCTTTGTCATTAGCTAGAGATCCAATACACTATTTTTTAAACAACAGGATCATTCTTTACTTACATAAGGTAATGGAGATTAATAACCGATTCCAGTTAGAATATCTTCGTGGATTTTGTCTCTGAGATGAATAGCTCGACTTGCTTGCTGGTTGCTCACAAGATGGCGTTATTCTGACATAAAGGTAGACGAGTGACCTCACGCGGAAATTCGAATGAGTGAATGAAGGTTTAAAACAAAACGGATGATGCTTCTGGTTTCGGTGGTCATGGTGACCTTGACCTCGTTTTCTTCTGGACGAGATTAAATAGTTGACTTCTTTTTAAACTTTTTTCTTTTTATCTAGTTAGGTCTGGTCCAACTCAGATAGAGTAAGATTTGGAGTCCTCAAGCTGTGTAGATTGATACTCAATAATCTTGGGGCTCGAACTGCGCCGAGCTTTCTTGGGATAATCTGGTGTTGTCCAAGGACTGCAAGTTCACCTTAACTTTCAAAAACTTTGCACCGGTTATTTTTCTGTTTTTTTCTCGAACTCGAAAAATCTTCTCTCCCGGTGACTTTCTTGTATCTTCTGTTGGAACGAACAAAAAGCCTCGTTTCCTCGTGTCAACCTGTTATATACCTAAATTACTCCCGCAGGGTAATGGAGAGGTGGAGGGGGGACTTGCAAGGTGAGATCCCAGGGTGGTCTCCCGGGCTTGGTGTCTTGTAGCTCTGAGAGAGATTAATACGAGATCGGCAGTTTGCACTTTTGAATTGATTGTTTATAAGTACACCCTCGAAGTGCCTGCCTTTTGAGCTGAGGTCAGGAATCTTTTTCCTAAAATTTACCCAGATGTCTTTCGTTATTATTACCTTAGCTCTCCTCACCAAGAGGGAGGCCTTGATACATATATGCACTCGCTAGTTCACAACAGTTTTTGTTAAACTCTTATATCTCTACAATTTTGGACAGACATAAAAGCAATTATCTGTCCGTATTAATCAGCATAAATACAATTCTAGGAGAGCTATACATAATAGTGCTGTTTTTGTGCATATGTCCGAAAATAACGACCTTATTATTTGGAATTCAACAAAATTTATTTTTCGCTCAAATGACTCAATTAAAAGAAACCTTGTTGAATGTTTATGTATAAGCCAATTTAATAACTTTAACATTTCCCCTTGCCTTTTTAAAATTGATGTTGTTATGAAAAAACTCATTCTTGAAGAAATTAGCATTGACTTATGTTCCTAATTGTTTTTGCAATTTTCATTTTCATGGGAACCCTATTTGTCAATTTAATTATAGCATTGATTTTGTATTAACGTTATTTTATTTCACTTCCTCTCTCCTTGTCTCTCTCCCCTTCGTTTCAATTTACTTCCTGTGTGTCTCCTAATCTCCGTCTTTAGACTATCGCTTTATCCGTTAAACTTTTTGACTCTTTTGGCTCTGTTCTTGACTCTTTCTTGCCTCTCGGTTTGACCTTGTGACCTGTTATAGCTAAATCTTAATGTGAATTTACCCATCCCTCTCCTATTTCCTCATTGGTGATTTCTTGTCTTAGAGGCGGTCCTTTATCTTTTACTAGCTTATATATACCATTATTTTATTATTTTCTCGTGTAGTTATCCTTGAGAATGAACTGAATAAAGTTCGAAAGTACTTGGAAGCACCTTTTCATTTTTCTTGCAGGACATTGCATTCATTGCGAACCTCATGTGCTACTTTGTGAGTTATTCATTTCATATATATATATATATATATATATATATATATATATATATATATATATATATATATATATATATATATATATAATACTGGTAATTGATTTGTTCCTTCGAAATCTGATATGTAGCAGGAATGAGAAGAGGAAGGAACATTAATTGATAGCAGTTAAAAGAATGAATTAAAAAAAGCGGAAGAAGGCAAGAGTCAAAATAATAAAATTGACAATTATTAAAATTAAAGTAAAAACACTAATAACAATATATAGAATTAAATAATACTACCCCGTGTGATTTAAAAAAAATAATAGAAAGTGAAATTATAACATAAACTGACTTGAATATCACATATTAAAAGTTACTGAAGTAAACAAAAATTAACCTATTATATTAAATTGTAAAAAAAACAACAAAAAAAAAACGAAAACAAATCACAATGAACAAAGTGACTAACCTTTATCGTGGGAGTTGAGAAATCAACTAACTAAACATATAAAACTATTGACGAAATTTGTTCGGTTGGTCGGTTGGCTAATTAATCTATTTAAGCGTTGGTTGGTTATATTGTGAATAGTTTAATTGAGGAGTCTTCTTTCTTCATACGATCGTCTGCCTACATTTTGGTCATATCTCCTCAAATTGGGAAGAGGCAAGAACATAGTGAGGACCATTAGGGGTGTTATTGTATTCTGATACGTTGCTAAAGCGTATGGAGAAATATCCAAGTGAATGAGCACTCATCAGTTCAGACAATCATACGTACGTATAGGGACATTGCAACAATGAAAGTCTACGAAGAAGTGGAAGTATCCAAAATGACACCGACCAATATACGTAACAGTGTAAGGAAGACTAAAGATACCACCCACACCACTAAGAAGCAAATATATCAAGAGTTGGATGCAGCCGAGTCTATTATTTCAAAACGAAAATCAAGAGAAATAATGCCTTATTAACCTACTCTTCTACCAATCTAAAAAGAAATAATATCTTCAAAAACTAAAGTTACTGCAAGACTCTTGGATGTAAAATTACATTTATAGGTTGATAAAACGTGTTTGGAAATGTTTTATGGAGCGACTAAACAAAATTACGACTAATTGGCATAATTAGAGGTATTATTTAACGGAGAGATTATGGACTTATTCAGAAAAACGCCATACCGATCGTAAGGCATAGAGCAGGAAGCAAAATTTGATGTGCTCCTTTGCTCTAATAGTAGAGAAAAACATTAAATAAGCTTCTGATAATAGAAAAACACATTAAATTTAATAGAAGAAGGAAAGCTTCCTATCATCGGGAAGAAAACAGGTTGTTACGGTTGTTTTATTGTACTCGTATCGGTACGTTCTTTGCTCCCATTTCGTTTGTTTTGCGGCCGATTATAGACACTAAAGTAAAGGAACTATTGGCACTAAAATGCATGAGTTGAACCTACAGTAAAGGGCAAAATTTTTGAGAGTACTATATTTTTTCATATAATAAAATTAATATAACTAATCAAACGTTGCATTTTGTTTAGTATGTTGGTATCATAATTTGAAGGTGAAATATACAAAATATTAGAGCACAAGCATATTTTAATGATACAATCAATTGATGCGCGCAGTCAATATTTTCAATGAAGTCCTTTATTCTCCAGGACTGCTTCAATTCGTTTTGGCATGCTGGAGACCAAATTTGCGATGATGTCTAGACTGATATTTATGTTTTTTTTTAATAAGCAGCGCAACTACTCACAATTGGATAGCTTCTGTTTATCAACTTCTAGTTTGGTTTTCGCCCACAAACTCTCTATTGGGTTCAAATCTGGCGAATTTCCGGGTCAAGGTCCCAAAGGATGATAAAATATTTTGCAAAGAGCTTTTGTTATTGCTTCTACTTTGTGAGAACTAGCTGAGAACTACAGTTATTACCCCCAAATTGGTTCTAAACTGTTGGGAAAAAGTGCTGATGAAGCACGTTTTGGTACCATTTTCAGTTTATGGCAGTGTTCTTGTTAGTGCTCCATTTCCCTTAGGTGAGAAGTAGCCCAGGCGTTGAGAGTCTCCGGATGCTTCACCGTTAGCAGGACACAGGACTCGTGAAAGCTCTCCACTTTTCTATTCCTACCGAATGATCATCCAGAAGCTTCAAACAAGGGAAAAGGAGCTTCATCAGTGAACATTTCTTTGTTCCAGTCTTCAACAGTTATTCTTTATATTTCATACAAGAGTGGAGCGTATCTGTAAGGTTTTTCTTGATGAGATGAGTCTTATCTGATGAGGCACAGGGGAGGGTAGTTTCTTTCGCTCTCTCGCTACAGTGGGAGTCGGAAATTTCCTTTGATCCCAATGGTTTCCCCATGTACTTAGAATCAGGTCGTGTGAGAAAAGCCAAGTGTAGCGTCCCTCACAATTTTCCCTCTCCTTCCACCTAGAACCCCTGAAATTCTCAAAGAGAAAAAGGAGGGAATTTAGGTGCGAAAAGAAGTATTTCCTGGTTTCCTTGATAGCCACTTTGCTCTTGTTACGTAGAGCTCCATACGCTAGGAGGCCGCTGTTTCTAGGTGATTAAATTTATTAAATCTTAAATATTCGGAGGCAAGGAGACATGGATTGGCAGAGGTGATGTTGTTCCGCGCACCTTTGAGCTTTTGAATCATATACATCTCTTCTTTCCGGCAAAATGAACCTCAGTGATAGCGCCTTTTAGGAGGCTTTAATATCGCATTGAAAATTATGGTGCAGGGGAACCTAAACGCTATCCCTAGATACTAAAGGTAATTAAACCATGGTTTTCCTTTGGAGACTGTAGAGCAATGGTTCCCAAACTTTTGCAGGCTGGCGCCCCCTCGGCTCCCCAGTGAATTCCTAGCGCCCCCCACAGACACATATGGAAACAAACACCTCTTTCTTGATATTTGGTATGCTGCAATTTGAAAAGAGAAAGGTTAAACACAAATGTGTATTTCACAAATAAAACCCAATTTAGTAAACCAATTTATTTTTTAGCAGTTTTAACTGTTTCAGCAACATAGAATGGTAAATAAACATTCCACCAGTAACCTTCATTGTCTCACACTTAATATTAATGGGATGGATGTGCTTGGTGCAGGGACATAAGCTTCTCAACATCAGGCTGGAACTCACTAAGAAGAAGTCGTAGATCCCCGCGGTCAGTAATTTTCAGTCGGTTTCTTTGCTTGGAAAGAAGCAAGGCGACTGCACTGAAGCCCCGTTCTACTAAATATGATGTTGGCAAGGCAATAAAGTACATCTTGACCTTGTTCCACAGCACTTGATAGCAGTCAGAGATTTTTTTTTGTAACCAAAAATCTTGATATGACTTTTTGAACATTGGCCTTAGCTCAATGTCATTTTGAATGGAAATCAGTTCTTCCTCTGCCACTCCAGTTTCTTCACCGTCGACATTTAGGAATGGATTGATCACCCAGTCTGGTATTTCAAGCAATAAAATGTCCTCAAATCTCTCAGACATGTCTCTGTGCAGTTCATCCAGTTGTGTACAATACACTTGGAGGTCATCGAATGGTATGCCTTTTTCCTTATCCAATTCAGAGAGGCTTGGGAACTGGTAGAGTGCATGGCGAGCTATGTTTCGTTTGAATAACTGTAATTTGGCCAGGAAGGTGGAGATAGCTGATTTGACTGTAATTAGATTAGCCTCATTTCCTTGCAGCTGCAAATTAACTTCATTGAACTTTGTGAATATATCTGCCAGATAAGCAATGTCATGCTTCATGTTTCTTAGTTCATCACACAGAACAGAATTGGAGTCTTGGAAGAATTCAACAACTGTATCAAACAGTGAATAGAAACGTCTCAGGCAGTTTCCCTTTGACAGCCATCTAACTTCTGTGTGCAACACTAAACGTTCAAACTCTTCATCATTATCAGTGCACAGCTGTCGAAACAGTCGGGAATTGAGGGCATGTGCCTTGATTTTATTTATTGCTGTGATAACAGTACTCATTGATTTGTGTAGTCTACCACTCAGGTTTTTTACGACCATATGCTGCCTGTGGATTACACAGTGCACTGTAAGTACTCCAGGTACAGCTTTTTTCAAGAAACTAATGAAGCCACGATGACGACCTACCATTGATGGTGCCCCATGTGTTGCACAAGCAAGAATGTTAGAAAGTGGGATGTCTTTCTCTTTGAAAAAAACATCAACGACACGAAATACTGACTCCCCTTTTGTGTCTGTTTCAAGCTGTCTCGCAAATAACAGCTCTTGAACCAAGCTTTCATCTTTGACGAAACAAACATAAGCAAGAAGCAAAGATTCATTGCCTGGCAGAGTGGACTCATCTAACTGTAAACTAAATTATGTTGTCCTAAGCATGTTACACAATGTTTCTTCAATATTTTCAGCCATTTCATCTATTCTTCTCTGAACAGAGTTATCACTGAGAGGAATAGCTTTTATAATTTGGTCAGGTGACTTGTGTAGAACTGTGTGTAGAACCTCTCTTACTGCTGGTAGAATAAGCTCTTCTCCAATTGTATGAGGCTTACCAGATCTAGCAATCAGCAAAGAGATGTTGTATGATGCTCGCAAACCGTCAGTAGATTGTTGTAAACTGCTGGCAAATATATTTCCGATGGTTTTCCGTTTCCGAACGTTGTCTCGGAGTGACTGAAAATATGCCAAGTTTTTGTCTGCTTTATCAGAGTGCATTTTCTTCAAATGTTCCAAAAGCCTCGAAGGTTTCATAGCTTCATTTGAAAACACTCTATCACACAGTAGACACATTGGTTGCTGTTGGTTGTGTGGTGCTGCGACAAATCCATATTTCAGATATTCCACACTATATTGCCGACACTTCTTTTTTGTTTGCTGTACCAAGGCCATACTTTATTCTGGAACAAAAAAGAAAAACATGTAAAATACAGCATTTTATCGCAAAAATGACAACATTGAAGGTATAAAAAGCAAGTTTACCCTCTCACGTATTCATTTTCTTCCATTTACTCACAGAAAATGGTGGCGGACGTGATCACCCACACAATGACACACGCGCGAACACGCATATATGCACACACACACAGGTACAAAGTCATATACATTCGTAACAATATATATCAGTGAATGCACCACCCTAACCAGCTCAACACAACACAACACGGCGCGTTCTGGCGAGTCCCCAATTTCATGTTGACTTGAACTCAAGATGATGTTGACCGCCAGGATGCGGTTTTTATTATAAGATAAAATTCTGAACATTACAAGCTTGAAATTACAAACCTGAGCTTTTGCTTTTGTAGTCTATGCTGTCGGATTTGACTGGGCCAGAGCGGCGTGCGGTAACCGGACCCTAATGCGTCGTCCACTGACTCGATCCGCTGCACGTGTTGTGTACAAATCGTCAAACAAACGTTCGAACTTCTGACTTCGACTTCGGACTGCCGCCCCCCTACCGCCCCCTTCTTCCTCACCGACCCCCCAGATCTTTCCACCGCCCCCAGGAGGGCGGTACCACCCACTTTGGGAACCACTGCTGTAGAGGAATTACAACATAAAGGATCCAATTACCTACGAGATCCGGAGGCCCGTGGTTAGATCGCCAAAAAGGGGTGCCAGTCAATAGGAACACCAAGGATGGGGACGGTTGGTGGTGTCTCTAATTAACAAGCTGACTTGGGCACCCTGGTGCCACTCTCCTAACCCCTCGCTTTCACCTCTACGGCTCCACCCATCGCTCTCCCCACTGCAGCCTCGCCCCTTCCTCCTTAGATGGGGCGGTCGCCAGCCTATAAATAAGCGCCTGAAGGAAAGAGGTGGATTAATATGAGGAGAGACGATAAAGGATCAGTTCGAGAGGATCTATCCTTCCCCCCAGTGCCGAATTAACATAGAACGTTAAGTTTTGTATCGGTACCAGACCGAACTATCCTTAAAAGACTTAGAAGGAGTCTGACTGGATTACTATTCCTAGTGCCAAACCAGGAATTTCGGCAGCAAGAGAAGAAGGATTATTCGAGGAGAGACGATAAAGGATCAGTTCGAGAAGATCGATCCTTCACCCAGTGTCGAATTAACATAGAAAAACGTCACGTTTTGTATCGGTACCAGACCGAACTATCCTTTACAGACTTAGAAGAAGTCTGACGGGATTACCATTCCTAGTGCCAAACCAGGAATTTCGGCAGCAAGAGAAGAAGGATTATTCGAGGAGAGACGATAAAGGATCAGTTCGAGAAGATCGATCCTTCACCCAGTGTCGAATTAACATATAAAAAAGTCACGTTTTGTATCGGTACCAGACCGAACTATCCTTTACAGACTTCGAAGAAGTCTGACTGGATTACCATGCCTAGTGCCAAATCAGGAATTTCGGCAGCAAGAGAAGAAGGATTATTTCGGTGCCAGCCTGAAGCACCCTACACAGGCTTAGTAAGAAGCTTGGCAGAACCAACTTTCCTAGTACCAAACAGGAATTTCGCTAGATAATCTACCATCGGCCGCTCCAACCCACCGAAGCGCGAGAAAAGCCATTTAGTGACCTCCGGCAACCTCTGATCCTTTCTTTCATGTAAGTTAGAATGAACATTTATATTCGTATTGCTTGATTATGAGTTTATTACGGTACTCATATTAACTGAAGTAGAAACAATTGTTAGTGAACCCCGTCATCTTTACCGGTAGACGAGTGAAGCTTAAAGTGGAGTTGAATGCTAGTCTAAAAAGGTCACTATAAAATACCTAATCGGAAATTGGTTTGTTTACGTGGAGCCTATTTTTTTATTTGGTCATAAATAGATTCTGTAATATGCCCAGTTTCAAGTATGTTTATCCTCGTTAAGCTTATTAGGTGAATATAAATATTTTTTCTGGAGTTTTTTTGTAGTTAATTGATAAATTTAAAAATATATTTATTGTTGGATAATTCCTGGGTGTTTCACTAAATCCTTACGTGTTTGAGACGGCTCTTCCTTAAAACAACAAATACAATTATGCTCTCTCCTTAAAACGGATTAAACGCTGTGACAATCTTTCAACAATAAAGTAATTAAAAAGTCCACTCAGCCAATATTGAAGTATTGTTGTTCTTCATAATTAATAGGATCAGACTGGCGCTCTAAAGCAACAACATACAATACGATTTTACGACAGAGACCTTGTACCAGATCTGGCAAGTCTCCGATTCGAATGTGACCTTTTAATTTTGATGGCACCGAGGTTCTTGAGTATACCAGCGAGGTCAGAATCATCGTCCTTCGCAGCCACAATTGCATGATAATTGACGCCGGCAATGGATAGGAAGGAGAGGGATTCTGCTATTACTTTGTCTTTCTCTTATATATGGCGAATGTTAGTAGTGCATTACGAGATATATTCACCTGAGAAATACAGCCAGGAGTAGACGTCAAGAGGTGTGTAAATCTCTATCAGAAGGCTCTAGCATCTTAAAGAAAAATGGTATGGGACTTCCTATTCCTTGTTTCCCTTTGCTGTAACTCGCCTGTCACGCAATTTCTCGATGGGTCCGCTGTGAGCAAAAAGGTCGCCGGAATAATCCACAAGGACTTAACGCGTGTTATAAGCGAAAACGCTTTTGACCTCCGGGAAAATCAAAAAGAGCCTCATCTGTCCACGTGAGCGGGGAGTCCTTTTTTCTAGTTTAGTTTTGAGGACGGCATTTAGAGGATTTAAGTGTTGCGCATAGTGTTGAATGAATCGACGGTAATAGTTGACTATCTCTAGGAATTCGCGCAAGGCGGTGAATGTTCACTGTTGGGCTAACTTCGTTATTGATTCTAGACAAGCTGGTTTTAATCTTACCCAAGGTGGGGAAATCTTACATGCCCCCTATTTGCAAAACTTTTTCGCTATCAAACAAGTTTACTTCTGGTGGAATTAAAATAGAGGTTATGAGCGCTATTACTTGGTGAGGCACTGAAAATGTGTGTTTTGTTCTCTCGCTCGCTGCAGAGTGAAACGAAAGCTCCATCGGAAATTAGCTTTGGTCGCACGGTAAGGCCCGTATAAGTATATGTAAGTCGTGTGGGTAAAGTCGAGGGTTCTTTCCCCACAGTCTATTTATAACATGCTAGGCATTCACAGGAACACCTTAAGACTGCATGGTTGTCATTTATCATAGTTGTTAAGTTTTCACTGTCACTCTAGGGTAACCTATTTGGAGGCGTAAGTGCATTAAGATTATTCAACTTGATGTCATGAATCAAGACCAGTTATGACTTTAGTTTATTAATTAACATTAGACTTCCGACTGCGAACGATTATCTGTAGGGAAAAGAGATGGATTAGTAATCACTAACTGAACAGAAAAATGTCAATTGCGCTCTAATCCAATGGCCGTGGCTTTCATGATAGCGCCAGAGATTCGGCTGGTGTTTCGGTAAGCTCATCACTCGAAATAGCGGTCTTTAACTTAGGCATCCCGGCCTATGAGAGGATGTTATTTTTCCTTTCTCCCCAACTTCTCTTTTCTTTCCACTACGAACGGAAGGTACGAGAACCGCGTTTTTAAGGGTCCATTTCCTTCCTGTGCGTTACATGTGTATGTGCAGTACATATATGTACGAATCCAAAAGTTCCTGCCTCATTTTCTTGTCTATCAAATATCATTCTGCCAGATTATGTCTCACGTATGACAGAGAGAGGGATTGAACACCAAAAAGTGGGAATTGCTCACACTCTTCAAATTCTCCCTTGTAATTAATCATCGCAAATGGTTCAATGAATTTTCTTGCCCATTTTCAGCGTCGAACTAACATTGGCCAAAATGCAAAAATATCGAAATTGGTATTTTTGACGATGTTTATGACATCGAAATATGAATATGAGCGGATAGTTAATGATGCTTAATGTGAAATTAATTTTTAAAAGCTTCTGAACATGAAGTACAAACATTTTTATCTCATTGCGATGGATTTTTTATCAAATTATTTATTTTTTGTTTTGTTCTTCAGATTTTATATTTTATGTTTTTATAAAGTGTATATACACGTATGGAGACTTTTGAAAACTATGTTTTTTAACTTTATGCTGGCTGCTATTTTTTAAAAGACGAGCAGGTTTTTTAATGGATAGATTCATTTAGAGGCGAATAACAATAAAAAGAATCTCTGCTCGGAAGTTTTCGAAAATGCTCATGGAATAAAAGAGTTAAAGTTAACTTAAGATAAACTGTGTAGCAGATAGATGGCCTGAGGAGCCAAAAAAGAGACTATATAGAGCATTAGCAACCAGCAAACCGCGCAACTCTCCACTCCACAGCGAGAACTTCCGTTTGTTAATTTGTTATATCAAAATAGTGACCAATTTAAATTCCATAGAAACATGTTTGTTTACCTTTTAATTTCTTCATTGCATATCAAAATCGGCAAATCAACCTGTAAAATAATGAAAAATCTATGAAATATAAATGAAAATAAAACAACTTATGACTTTTTGTATCTAAAACAATAATGATCATTATTTTCGTCATTGAAAAATTCACTTTTAATGATACTCATGTTATTATTGACTAGAATTCTTCTGATTTGTGGAAAATATCAATCCTTCGAACTAACCCCTTCTTTTCCACTGCTTATTATTTTAAATATTTTATTGTATTAAAATATATAGATATTGTTCCCTTAATATTTATCCAATAGCTAGGTGTAATATTTGATACTGTGTGGTAAGTACATATTAACCCCTGTTTTTTTTGTGTTTTTAAACGAAGTTCTTGAACAAAAAAACCTTCTTCTCTGGTCAACTGAGAGGCTGTCCTACTTCTTCAATCCTATATATTGCTATACCTATACCTATGTGTGGTGATCATAATAAAGTGTCAATACCTTTCTCTAGGCTTTATTCAACTAACAAACCATCAATACAGTCCGAAAATAAAAGAGAAAAAATATAAGTAAACATACTCATTCTAATCAGGTTAACAAGCACAATTAGTTATAAGTAAATAAATAATGTAGTGTAACCCATTAGGCAATTATACATATAAGGTTACATGAAGTTTACATCACCACACTGTGTAAGTAAATATAAAACAAAACTTTTGCCCAATTTGCCTACTTGGATCAGAGACCAACAATTTTCATTCAAAGTTTCGATTGCTATTTGTTACAAAAGAGAAGCTAAGTAAATTTTTCTCTTGCTAATGATGAACAACAAATTTTAGACGGGTTTTCTTCACAAATAAAAAGGAAGAAAAGTAATATAAGAATAAATCATCATTCGAATTCCAGAATGCATTACCCTCCCCAAAAAATCAGAACGATCGTAATTCTATCATATCTTCCATAACTTTTGCCAGAGAAAATCCAGTTTCCAAAATTGGTATACGATAACCTACAGGCACAAGTACGTATGCGTAAACGTTATGATAATTTGGATTAATATAACGAAAGGTGTCAGCAGAAAAATAATTTACTAGAAAAATTGAAATAGCCAAAATTTTTGAAGGACGGCGGAAACAAAATTATATTGGAAGATAACGACTAAATTATCAATATAAACATTTGCGCAAGTAATATGTAATTAGTATTTAGTGGGGATGCCTTCATTTTCGATGGTGCTTTGACATCGCCAGCCACATGAACGAACCAACTCTTGCGCAGTAATCTTGCCCCATTCATCTTCAAGAATTTCCCAGAGTTCTTCAACTGTTTTCGCATTTCTCGCTTAAGACCTGTTGCCGAGTGCCTTCCAAACATTTTCATAAGAATTCAGGTCCAGTCCCTGTAAAGGCATATTCCTAACAGTGATGTACTCATCGTCCAGGAAGGTCTTCACCCTATTAATCGTGTGACAGAGACATCATCCTGCATGAAAATAGCATGTTTTACTTCCTAGGCTTGCAGATGTGGGAAAGCATACTGTCGCAACAATTTATTTACACTTGTGAATTCACTGTGCCCTATAAGCGCACATGTTTACGATTGAATGCTATCGAAATCATGACTCAAATAATGAAACTACCTCCACTAAACTGCACGCACCTTTGGTGCAAATGACAGTAATATTTCGCCTGTTCTGCGACGAACGAACCTTCTGTGATCAGATCCGAACAAAGTGAACTTAGATTTGTCACTGAAGTGGACTTGGCTCCATTGGTCACCCAGTCATGTAGTGTGCCTACTGGCGAATGTTCTTCAGATTGATCAATCAATGACTTGACCGCGGGTGTGTGAGCGTAAAGATTGTCGTCGTTCTCAAGCGGATGTGACACAATTTGGCTGGAGACATTGATGGCAAAAATATCATTAATCTCTCGAGAAAGTGCTGCAGCCCTCTTAAAATGGCTTTTCTTCGTAATTGGGCTAATGGCTCATTCTTCCCTTTTTTTAACTCTTCCTTAGATTATTATCGATTAATTTATTTGCTAGAAGTTTACAGAATAATATGGACTACACTCTTGGAGCGCTTAATAGTCTCTGCAATTGCTCCAATTGGAAAACCATCTTGCTTGCGCAGCTTTACGATCAGCTGGTGTTCAGAAAGAAGCGTGGACGATTTCTCAGGCATATTAACTGTACGGCAACTAGCAAAAGAATGACCTAACCTAGATGAAATTGAACTGAAGTTACTTGTTATACAAACAATGCTAGTTTTCTCTACAAGGCACCTAAGCGTTGAGATCATTTGGGACACTTCAATTTTTATGGTAAGTTGTTTATCTGTGAAGACTTTCGTTTTATTTATCTAAATGTTCAAAACATTTAACCATAAGTAGTTTATACCTGTAAAATGTATTTTTACCATGTTTGGAAAGCTTTGATTTTTTTTCTGTAAAAGGTTATGGAACATGTTGTGATAGAAATACAGGCGTTCTGATAATTTTAGGACGGCACTGTAGATTCGAGACGACTCGCCTCATATTTCAGCAATACAATGAACTTTGTGAATCACCTACGCTTCTTGTATACAGCTTAAATATGAGGCGTAAATTTCAAAACTAGTCTTGTATTTAGTATACAAGTTTTTCCTTATATTGTTCTTTTTTCTTTTGATTAATCAGCCTGCACAGTACGCCTTACAGACTGAAAAATGAATTGAAACTCTACAGAAGACTATTCAAGGGAATGTCTGGTATGAAATGGAAACCAGTGCTGCATCTGACACTTAGAGGATTGCGTTTCCTCCAGGCCCCCAAACCTGCTCGCAGTAGTTTTGATCTCGAATACTCAGACTATGTTCCTCTAACATATCTTTGCTTCCATAATTTCATCATTTTCTAAAGTAACTACACCACACATAATTTATGGTTTAAGTTGTCAGTTTTAAGTAAATAATAATAGTATTAATAAAAATGTGGGAATCAAATGGAAAGTTTGTTTATTTCCAAATGTAGATAGAGTAAGGTGCATGTTACTGATAGTTATGAAAGTTTTTTGCCAATTTTGAATAATACGGGGGCACGCGTTTTAGGCTACTAAATCCTGTAATACTTCTTTGTATATTTGTAATAGTGTCTTAGAAGTAATATTTCGATGGCGGAGAAGGTTTATTACCCTCTATAAATTCACAAATAGAAAATATTTCGACTCGATTCTGTAACACAAGGATTTTTCTACAACGCCATCTCACAAATGCCATGAGGAGGCTTAAATTAGGCTCGCGCATTTGTGTTAAATGACAATATTAATTCATTTTTATTTTCCGAACAACGATGTAGAAGGTTAGGGTAGTATGTACTCAAAGATGTTTAGTAACAGGATCTGTTGACGATTTCTTGGCGTTAATCAGTAGAATTACCTAAACTAAAAACGTTTACATGACAATAATTCCACCCGATTCTGCAACTCAAGAATTCTTCAACAAAGGCATCTTGAAATACCATGAGACGGCCAACGTTACACTCGTACGCTTGTGTTTAACGTTAATATTAGTTCATTTTTATTTTCCAAATTACAATGTAGAAGATAAAGATTAATACGGTATCTAAGCATGGGTACCAACACGATGTGTTGTTAATATTTTTGGTGTTAATCAGTAGAATTACCAAAACTAAACAGGTTTTGAAAACCCGCTACCTCTAATATTATACATGGTTTTTCAGAACTTTTGCTTGCCGAATTTGGCCTCGTCTATTTCCACTGTTTTCCCTTGCCTCCCAATTTTCTCTATGCGCTTTTCGAAATAATGAAATATCACCTCCCAACATAAAAAAAAACAACTAACCAAAGTTCTGGCCGAGGCTTCTACCTGTTCGCAGATTTCAGGACAGGTCATTTTGTTGCAAACAAATCCATACATAATCCACAGGATTCTTTCGGGGAGTGATGTGCATTCAGAAAAAAAAAATGCCCTCAAAAGCCGATTTTTTAAACCTGCACCTTGATTTAGACATTTTTTTTATTACCTTGGGAAATAAGGTTTCTGTCACAATGGAAATAAAATTGTTCAGTAATAGTAAATTCATTCCCGCACATCGGGCAGGTCACCTCTTTCTCTATAAGTTTATGTTAAAAAAAAGTTAATAAAATTCGATTTATCCTAGCACAAAATGGTTACATCTCGAACGCTGAAACAACAACCTTGACACACGGTTTCCATAAGAAAAATGACATTATGTTGGAGTGAAAAAAAGGCAAAGAACCGCAAACAAATCGTGAAAATAGCGAGCAGGCGTAACTTAGTCCGATTCCTAGCATTTCAAGATGGCGTCGTGGAAAAATTCTTGGTTGCAAAATCGGGTTGTAATAGGCTTTTTGTGACTTTATAAATGGCAATACACACTGTTCTGTTCGTTATCGAAATATTAATCTTAGGGGACTATTACCTAAAAACAAAGATTTATTGCAGGATTTAGTTGCCTAAAATGCGTGCGCCCGTCTTATTCCAAATTTCCAGTATTTTTACAAAAATTAGAAACCAGAGAACCAGACATCATGTTATTTATCCTTTGCTTTTGTAAAATGAAAAAAAAAATTACTCCGGTAAAAAGAGGACGATGATTAAATTTGTTTGTGGTCGTTGTCCAAATAAATCGTTTTCATCATCTCCATGTTGCCGTTTTAATTTTGAGACCAAATTATTCGGAGCTATTGCAATCAAAGAAAGGACTATAGACAGAGCATGTGTATTTGTGTAGCATGTGTTTAATTGTCTTTGCCTGTGAAAACAGATTTATTGGTGAATTTCTATGTTTTATGTGTCTTTAATTGCGTATGCAGATATATTCTGTTGCGAGATCTTTTGTCTGCGAATCAGCTCGAATTTATAGAGTGCGTCAATGATGAATACTTAGCAATGAATGACCTAACAAAAAAGCCTCATTTTCAGGCATTTTCAAGTTTGGGACACATTTTCAGAATCAAATGTACCTGATGTACTTTTCTTTTATATATATATATATATATATATATATATATATATATATATATATATATATATATATGATAAATAAGACCCACAAGGAAAATGGAAAACGATTCCGAGCGCTTTCGTCTTTATTTTAAAAGACCTCATCATGGAATAACGTAGGTCAGGACAGACAATGTCTTAAATAGTAAGGAGTGGGGGGGTTAATACTGCTACCTGCATCAAAACCCTAACTAGGGGGTGCAAATTCTTTAAACACTTTAATTTGTGATTTAATATAATTAGATATGATAGGATCTAGGATAAACAATCCAGGGCTAATATTAAAGTTTGGGAAAGTATTAATAGAGATACACGCCAAAATATTTCTTGAAATGTATTTTGTACATTTAATAACAGGTTTAGCACTATTCTAATTAATAGTATGATCCTGACTATAGATATGTAAAAATAATGCAGATTGTTGACAAAAATTACGAACGTTAGTTTGGTGCTGTTTAACTCTAACATTCAATTCTTTACCTGTCTGTCCATAATAGCATTTTTCACAATTATTGCAACCAATAGAATATACAATGCCTGGTTTAGAGGGGGAATCTTTTACGAGAAGGCGATGGATAGTGTTTTCATATTTAAAAATAACATTTATGTTCAAAATAGTGATTCCAAGTGTTTTTACTTTTATTAATTCCGAGAATAATCTCATAAAGTGGAGAAAAGATTGGCCCCGCTTCCCCTTATTCTCTTTCTACTTCTTGGATATTCCCTGGAGACTTGTTAAATAAAAACAAATGCGTCTGGAATCACTGTGTTTGTTTCTTGCGGGTAATCTCAACACAATTAGCGTTATTTTGGAGATAAAAATTCCTTTTTTTTTCTCCCTCAGAATGTGCAATACAGTTCTGATTTCCACTTTTGTTAAATGATTTAATAATGCTTAGAGAGCTAAGCGTCCCCTCCCATTAAATCGCACGTCGATAACGGTAAGAATAGTATTTAAGACAGACGTGAAAACCACAAACCGATTCAAGAATGTAAGAATGAAGCATTAGAGAACATTAATTTGTTACTCGACTTTTGCGACTTTATTCCTGAGCTCTTGTCTCATTACTTCGTCAGTATTTATGTTTCCTTCCTTCACTGGATTACACTCTCTCTCATTCTTTCTCTTTATTCTGTAATTATGATAGATGTATACATTAGAAATACCTATGATTACAATCATGTAATTAAAAAAAAATTATTGAATTAGTGATGAATTTTCTTCTTTTACCAGACTGACTCAAAATTGCAATTCTTGAGTGAAGTTAGCGGATTATTGGGCTATATTTAATGCATAACTTTGCTATACACAACTGATTAATAAGCACCGAAAAATTACTTCTGCTGGTGCTTTATTTAAGACTTGATATGTGAGATCATACAAGAATAAGTAATAATAATTCTGATTTTTCGATGCCCAGTAAGGCGGCTTAGTTTTGTTGTGGCACTGGCCATTCTAAAGTAAGCTGCTTGCGCCCCCACTCTGGTCCGTAGTACCACGACTAATCTTCTCTTTTTGGCTACTAATACTGTATTATTATCACATGTTTAATTCCTTTTTTCTTAGCAAATTGAGAAGCTTTCGAAAACTATATTTTCCGTACCAAAATATATTTTTTATTGGTAGGTTCTGTTTTTCACGACCTTAGTCAAGAACATAACCAACGAGATTTAATTACATTAAGTACCAAAATTAAGAGTTATTTTCAGACGATGATATTTTTTGTTCAATATTAAATCAATGGCGCTGATTTCAAGTATAGTATGTTTTCTTCAACTTCTTCTTCTTCTTCTTCTTCTTCTTCTTCTTCTTCTTCTTATTCTGCTTCTCCTTTGGGCCTTCGCCGATGCGGCGTTTGAAGAACTATGGTATGTTTTTCATATTGTATCATCCATAGTTGACTAGGCCCGATACTAGAGTGAGGGCATATTTCTCTTTCTACAGGGTTTTCTTCAATATCAACAGTTGAAATATGTGTTATCAATTTTCATGTTTACTCTAATTTTTATTAAATTATATTTAAATATTAAGTTATTTTTTTATTAAAAATTATATACAAGTAATATTTTAAAAATATTGGAATCGATTGAGAAACTAATAAAATACAGAAATGAATAAAAAACAAAACATATACCATGTAATTAAAAATACAATGAAGAACGATATTTTTACGTAAAGGGGTTTATAATTTCTGATTTTTGACCATATCTAATTTCCCGCCATTGATGAATCTCAACCACTTTGATATTCAACCTTACACAAGCAACAACCACCAATTTGTTTTAGTTCCTCAATATTCTGTGCACTGCGAATGGCATTGACTTCTGTCCTAAATGCGGTACACTACAAGTGACGAACGGTACTTTGCACATATCATATGAGAGACTTATTTTAGCTTTTAATTAACATTAAAAAACAGAGCTTTTATGCAGTTCAAAAATTGGGGCTTTCTACAATCAGGTGAGATACGTTATTCGGACCATTGTATTATTATTATCCACGCACATAACAAGATATACCAGACGAATGAATGCAATTTCTAGCAACAATTTAATTTATACAACACATAATCTGTAAATATGAAAAATAATGATAGTATATAAATATAAAAAGTAAAAATAAAATAGTTAATGCCATAAATATACACATGTTTGTGCTCCAAACTGAATCAATTGTTGTCGCCCTCTCCGCACTATAGTGTCCAAACGCTTAAGAGTCAAATATCTGTACAAGCGTTGATGGCACGCAAAAACTACAGCTATAAAACCCGAATCAGAACGTTAAATAACATATTAAATGATCATAATATAAGATAAACAAAATCATTATTACATATTGTTGTAGACAACCACACACATCGCATAATGATAAATGGAAGACATTATTAGATACAATACATACAATACAGAAATCATTCTTAAACTTCTTAAAGCCTGCGAAACCATTTCATCTTGACTGTTTCAACCCATAGAGACACGAGGCCATGAACTAGAGGAGCCCAAGCTCAAAAGAAATTAACGCGAGTAAAAATTGGTTCATTCACTCTATGCCAGCCAGCCATATTCAGTTGATATTTAAGTTTCTTAAACTTTAAGCTTATAATCGAGTTGCCTCTAATAAACTTTACGAGGAAACCCATTGCAATATTTTACAACCCTATATGAAAATAAATCTTTGAGCTAGGATCATCCACCCATTACTTTTTATTGTGTTTGTGAAGTACAATTAAAATAAATCTCCCATATTAAAAGTTACTGGAGTAAACAAAAAATAACCTATTATATTAAATTGTAAAAAACAACAAAAAAAACCGAAAACAAATCAGAATGAACAAAGTGACTAACCTTTATCGTCGGAGTTGAGAAATCAACTGACTAAAGATATAAAACTACTAACGAAATTTGTTCGGTTGGTCGGTTGGCTAGTTAATCTATTGAAGTGTTGGTTGGTTATATTGTGAATAGTTTAATTGAAGAGGAGTAATTATTTAGGTTTTCATTTATTTTATTCATATACAGTGACTCTAATATTTTCAAATAGAGAGAAGTTAAGGCTGAAGATAATATAGTAAATGAATTAGAATTAAGAGGATGATGGTGATACTCTGAATGTTGCCTGATGGAAGAGGCTTCAGGTTTAGAAATGGGAACACCAGTCCTATGAGACAAACCCAAGTGCTTCGCGATCCTGCATTTGAGTTGTAAGCCAGTTTGGCCTGTGGAAGGTCGTGCATGTATAATTGTAAATTATACAGGATCGCAAGCCTAAAGGGATTGGCTCCTTATGTAGAAAAAAGGAATTTAGCGATGCAGGGTTGGAATTTATACAAATGAATTGGCATTGAGGGAAATGATTGTTGAGGGTTGAGAGAAGGAGTTTGGCATTGAGGGAAATGATTGTCGAGGGTTGAGAGAAGGAGTTTGTTAAACTCGGATGTCAAATGCTCGAGATAGGGTAGTCTAATGAAAAGCTTCTGTTTAGAAACAGTAGTGAGTAAGGGTCGAGGATAATATATTTTGGAGAGAAATTTGGATACTAACTGGTCGAAGATGAAATCGGGGTAATAATTAAATTTGAAGAAATCCCTTACATAAGTCAGTTCTTCATGAGGGTATATCCAGTTAGAGCATATATGGTAAGCTCTAAAAATTCGGCTTCTAATACTAGATAATTTAAACTGACTGGGAGAGCTACTAAAGAAATGTGCCTGGATGACTCCGAAGGGAAGAAGTCTTCTTACGTGCCAGAGCTGGAGCCAGCTGCTGTGGGACTGGCTCAACGAGCCAAAGAGAAGAAAAGAAAAAGGAATAAGGCAAAGAAGAAAGAAGAATAGAAAGTAGAAACAGAAGAAGAAACTACAGAAATAAGAACCGGCAAAGATCCTAAGGTCTGCTCAAGGCCAGTCCGCTTACACATTATAACGTTAGTGTATCATGCTTTTTTTTTTCATGCTGTTTTTTTGTTATATATATATATATATATATATATATATATATATATATATATATATATATATATATATTTTAACTATTTCAACTCTAAGGGACACACTTATCTACATGTGTACCCTTGACATGCAGGTTTAGCTATCCCTCAAATACACTATCACGCTTTTTCGAACCAGGTGGGTGGGGGGGGGGGTGATAGGAAAGTACTCTCTTCTCCCGCAGGCGTCGCCTGCTAGTGATGAAAATAATATACTTATAGGACAGTCAGAAAAAGAAAAGGGGAATTCACATTCACTCCATGCATGGAGGCGTCGCTGGCATCTTTCTATTCATCATTTCATTTTGATCCTCAACTCCTTATAATATGTGACGTTTTAATCTGTGCTCCTACTACGTTGTATTTACGCTATTGAAGTACTCATCAAGTCGGTTTTTGAACATATTAACTGACGTGTTTTCAACTACACGGTTGGGAAGGCCATTCCACGTTTGCATGATCTTAAAGGTGAAGTAATTTGGGGCTATAGTAGAGTTAAATCGCTTGTTCACTAATTTTAAATCATTTTGGCGTGTGTTGGCCCTTTCGTCCAGCTCGAACAATAGTCTGTAATCAATATTAGTAAATCCTTTTAAGATTTTGAATAATTCTATCAATTGTCCACGTAATCGTCTACTTTCAAGTGATAGTAGGTTTAATAAGCGTAGTCTATCTCCGTATGGTTTGTTTCGGATTTCAGGAATTAGTTTCGTAGCCAGACGTTGCACTCTTTCTAACTGCGCTATATCCTTATTTAGGGAGGGACACCAAAATTGGACCGTGTATTCGAGGTGTGGGCGCACGAGCGATTTGTATAGTGGCATGATTATATCTTTCGATTTGAAAGTAAAATTCCGAGCAATATATCCTAGCATTCGGTTTGCTTTTTTGCGAGCTTCTGCGCATTGCTTTGATACTTTAAGGTCCTCCGAGATTAAAATCCCTAGGTCTTTTTCTAAGTTAACGGATTCGAGAATTTGGTCTTTCATATGGTATTCTACTTTGAGGTTATAACATCCTAAATGCATGACCAAAGGATGATATAAAAAACAGAAAAAGAAGAAGAAAAGGAAGAGATATATGGAGAAGAAAGAGGAAACAGACAAGTCACTTCCGAAAGGGAAGACTCTGTCCTCTGCAGCCAAATGTGCGAGGGTCAACATTGGTGATTCTCAAGCACGGGATCTGCAGCCTCTGCTAGCGGCCCGCCTTCGCACCAGTGTGAAGGTAAGCTGCCTGCCAGGACGAGGAAACCACCAAATTGGAGTAGAAGCGGAGAAATCTCAGATTTCTGAGAACTCAGTCGTTGCCCTGATGGTAAGTAGCAACGACCTCTAACTCAGAGGAGGTAGGGTAGGCCCTACAGATAAGATTCCTCACACGATCATGGGAGCTGTGGACGACTGTGGGTTGAAAACCGGCAGACGTGTCGTGGTCGGGATGCTTCCAGGAAGAGGTCCAACCCGGACCGCTCACTCGAGGAACATCTCTTTGAACCGACGCCTGGCAGGTTTGTGTACGGTAGAGGGGGTCTTTTTGTGGACCCTTACCGCACCTTTTATGGTAGAAATGATCTCTACCAAAGGGATGGAGTGCATCATTCCTTCAAAGGAAAGGATGTACTCTGAAAAATTATCCAGGATGTCATGGAGCGGACCCAAATGAGTGTCCGGCCCAGAGTGAAGACGAACGTGCGCCGGTAGGACCGTGTCACTCCTGGAACGACCTTCTCGGAGGTCGCTAGAAAGGGTGCTACCACGCCACTAACAAGAAATATAGAGACGAATAAGACGGGAAACGGGAGAGCGTAGCGAGTCCTACATTCAGGGACTCCGTGAAAGTTCTTTTGTTTAATGCGAGGTCAATCAGTAATAAGTTTCTTGAACTTCGTAGCCTCGTAGTGGCGGAAGAACCTGAGATGGTGGCCATAACAGATTCGTGAGTAAAAACGTTGTGATAAAACGGTCTGAGGCCGCTCAAATTCAGTCGCTATCACATGTTTGTTAGAACACATGGCTACTCACGTGCATCTGCGAGAGCAAGCAGGGCGCCTTATCGCAGCCTGAGTCAATATTTAACCAAGGAGGTCATTCCCCCCCCGTTTCGCCTCCATTCGTCGAACTCGCCAGATTGAGTTAGGCTTATGGGCAGATAAAGTATGTTCCAAGGCGCGGCTGGGACAGTCCCTCGAAGCCCCCACTCCATTGTCCCCTACGCCAAGGGGATGGCTTCGACTATTTATATATTAGCATTTTCCAATAAGATCAGATCAGATCCAGATTATCTTCGCGCGACATCACGCCGATCCGGTCTCACCTTGTGCACCAGGGGCCCTCTACCTCAAGATCCACTATTTTTGTCCAGAAGAAGGCAATATCCGTTGAGTGCCAAGGTTGGAGCCTTCAAGACGCCAAGTCCACAAGCCCCCCCCCCCATGTTGTTCAGAAAAGGGAACAACGTTAGAACAGCCATTGTTCTTTGAGCCCGTTGACAAAAGACGGTTTTCCCCCTCCCCCCCCCTGTTGTTTAGAAAGAGAACAACGTTAGAACAGCCATTGTTCTTCGAGCCCGTTGACAAGAAACGGTTCTCACCCCCCTCCCCCTGTTGTTCAGAAATAGAACAACGTTAGAACAGCCATTGTTCTTTGAGCCCGTTGACAAGATACGGTTCTCCCCCCCCCCCTGTTGTTCATAAAGAGAACAACGTTAGAACAGCCATTGTTCTTTGAGCCCGTTGACAGGAAACGGTAAAAACCCTCCCCTGTTGTTCAGAAAGAGAACAACGTTAGAACAGCCATTGTTCTTTGAGCCTGTAGACAAGACACGGTTCTCAACCCCCCTGTTGTTCAGAATAGAACAACGTTAGAACAGCCATTGTTCTTCAAGCCCGTTCGTCAAGAAACGGTTCTCATTCCCAAGACGTCACATCAGGATAATTTAATCCCCTCCCTTCGGCTGGAACTCGCCAGCAGGCCGAAGAGTCCTTCGCGTCGCCTTCCTCTGCACAACAACTTGTAATTACGTAAGCTGAGCATTACCTTTGATTATCTAACCTTTCGTCAACCCTACCCTGTGCTTTAAATGGCTTAGCGAACCATCCCACCCCTTTAATTTTTATTTGTTTACCTTTTTAAATCTCTTCTAATCTTAATCCTCGGATTAGTCAGATATTCCCACGACCCTTTTCATTCTCCGTTTATGTAAACATTTTTCCGTTTTGTGTGTTGTTGATAGTTTAATTAATAAAACTCTATTTTATTAATGATAGCCATATTATTATCCTTGAGCCCAGTTCCACTTCTTAAGCATATTAAAGATAAACAACCTCGGTCAATCAGATTTACCACGCACTGGAAATATAATTGAATCATTCCCTCAACGAATAGTTATATATGGTATATCGTCGAGAGTCTATTCTACGACATATATATATATATATACTATTTAAATTTGGTATCAAGTGTGTAAGGTTTAACGCTATATCTTTGCAAACACTGGTCTCAGTCGAGTGAAGCATAGTGTTATTCGTTATAAGAATAGAGTATAGTAGTTCCCTTTTGTTTTAACGATTGCTACCCCTTTGTTTTGAAACTTAAGAAGCTGAAGTAGCTCAAGGAACTGTTATAATAATTTGTTTGTGTTTTTTTTGTGTGATTTTAGTCATTGGTTATCTAGATCGAGAGACAAATTACGAATAGGTCAGTGCCCATATTTTAGGTAGGCTAATTCTCTAGAAGGCATAATTCCTATTGCAAGGAAATAAGTTGGTTGACTATTGCGCCCCCAAGTGCAAATATGACTCCTTGGGACTTTCCGGAAGAGAATTGATTGAGTACGTTCAAGAGGAGCAACGAAAAGAAAGAGAAAGAGAAATCCAACGAGAAGAAAGAGAAAGTGAAATCCAACGAGAAGAAAAAGAAAGAGAAACCTAATGAGAAGAAAGAGAAATCCAACGAGAAGAAAGAGAGGAACGGAAAAGACAAGCTGAGTTTCACCATCAGATTGAAATGGCTCGTGTAGAAGCTGAAATACAATCAGCCAGTTCACGTTCAGAAGCCCCGCCCAATCTTCCACTTAAGCTCCCCAATTTCAGGGATGGAGAGGATTTTGGAGCATTTTTAGCCCATTTCGAAAAGATCCTCGAGATCAATAACCTGGATCTGGAGGCTGAAGGTGTAGCAAGATTACTTCCCTTGTTAAATTGTAAATTGCGCGAGATTTTCATATCTTTACCATCTGAATGTACAATTAACTACAGCACCTTAAAAGCTGAGTTATTGGCCGCTCATAATATGACTCCCGATTTCTACCGACAAAAAATTCGAGGAGGTCGTATTAAACCCGGACAGACGTTCCGTCAATTCAGATAAATTCTTCAGAGGAATTTTAAATTTTGGTTAGAATCCTCAAAGGTTGATCCTAACTACGCGTCTTTAATAGACTTCATGTTGCGGGATCAATTTTTGGCGTCTCTCCCGACGGAGATCCGCGCATTCGTCAAGGATCGTCAGTGCCAGACCTTTAAAAGAGTGTACCGAAGAAGCGGATGTCTATGCCACAAGCCATAGTTTATACCCCAAGGAGAATCGAACTTCTCACCAACCCCCCAACCAGGAAAGAAGGAAGGATTCGCGCCCCTTCCCAGGAAAGCTGACAAGGTTTCCGGGCCCCGTAAAACCCCAAAACTTCTTCCCCGTAAAGCAACAACGGGACACCAAACCTCCCGTTAAGATTTCTCCTCCATCTCTCTTCCCGAAGCGACCAATCATATGCTTCACCTGCGGTGTAGAAAACCACATGAGCTGGAATTGCCCCCAAAATTCTAGGCTTAAAAGCGGACCAGCCCACCAAGTTCACCAGATTAATGCCACCCTGGCTTCTCCGGTGGTGCAGACCCAAGCAGTAACTCCCCCCCCCCCCGTCAGGCCACCAGGTAAATTTAATTTTTGACAAAAGTTCACCGGGAACTTTGAAATTTGAGGAGGGCAGCGTGAACAGCTGCCGTGTATCGAATCTCGTCAGGGACACAGGGTGCACGTGTTTCATCGTGTCCGACGAGCTCCTTTCCCCAGTGGACCCTAACCACGAAAAATTTGCGGTGGTACATGACTACCTTGGGCGGGCGAACCAATTCCCTGTCGTTAAATGTTACCTGGGGTTTCAGTATTATGATGGCTGGGCTGAAGTCATTTCAGCACCCATACAATTCTGTTCCGTACTTATAGGACACAGCCCTCAATTAAGTTCCGACCCTGAGTCCCAGGCCGCCCTCCTTCGAGGCTGAGCTAAGAAAGAAGCCCAGAAGCCCGTCCCCCTTAGAACCCCGATACCGTCCGAATTCTCGGAGATCCTTAACCAGGACTTTAGGTCGGCACAAAAGGAGTGTGAAGTACTAACACCCTTATGGGATAAAGCCCAAAACAAGGACACAGAGACTTTCCGTGTACCCAAAGAAAAAAGTACCCCCAACGCGCCCATGGAGATACGTTCGTAGCACTGGACGAAACATCGGCGCTTAAAGAGGATTACCCCGTGGAGTCCCTTAATGTAATACAGACAGTGTGCATCCAACCTGATGCCGATTACCCTCTTCCTTCCCTGCCAGGTGAGTCTTTTGAACCCTCTGACCTGGATATCGACGCGCAGCTGACACCACATCAAAAGAGTCAGCTACAAGAACTATTATGTCAGTTCAACGACGTTATTTCAGAGAAGCCTGGATGCGCTACTAGTTTCGAGCATGATATTAAATTAACGACCTTAGAACCCGTCCGTTCAAAACCCTATCCCATGCCGATTCATTTACGCCAAGCTTTTAACGCCGAAGTTGATAATCTGATTAGTTTAGACATAATAGAACCTTCCACCTCTAGCTATTGTTCCCCAATCGTCATGGTCAAGAAACCTGATGGCTCTTATCGGATGTGCATCGACTTCCGGAAGTTAAATTCGGTAACTGTGTTCGACGCCGAGCCCATCCCGTTGGTAGAGCAAAACCTCCACCTTTTTGAAAACGCCAAGTTCATCTCAGAACTCGATTTGTGCAAGGCGTATTACCAAATTCCCCTCCGGCCCGATGTGAAAGCATATACCGTCTTTGCAACTGAAAAAGGCTTAATGCAATTCAAGCGCCTTCCTTTTGGCCTCGTGACCGCCTGTAGTAATTATTTCCGTCTCATGAGAAGGTTGTTAGATGGACTTCCGAATGTCTCCTTTTTCTTCGATAACGTCTACGTCGCTACTCGTGAATGGAGTCATCACTTATCCACCCTATTAGCTCTCTTCGAGCGATTGCGCGAAAATGGCCTCACCATTGGCCCCAGCAAAGGCCATTTTGCCCACGAAACCATAAAATACTTGGGTTTCAAAATAGGATCAAGCCAGTTAGGTCCACAAGAGGACAAGATTAAGGCAATCGCCGACATGCCCCTCCCGAATACTAAGAAGCAATTAAGATCATTCCTAGGAACAGCTTCTTACTATCAGCGATTTGTCCCGCCCGAATTTCACTGCAATTTCGGTGCCCCTCAGCACCCTTTTAAAAAAGAATTCCCCCGATATTCTACGTTGGAATGATGTCGCTGTTTCCCATTTTAATCAGCTCAAGAGTAAGCTCATTTCTGCCCCAATTTTGAAGTTGCCCAACCCGGAAAAATCCTTTGGGATTAAGACCGACGCGAGCAACGAGGGCATTGGAGGTGTACTCCTTCAATATGAGGATGACGGAACGAGTCGTCCAGTTGCATATGCTAGTCGCCAATTATTACCACGCGAAAAGAGATATGCCATTATAGAGAAGGAAGCTCTAGCAATTATCTGGGTTATTGACAAATTTAAAATGTACTTGATAGGAAAAGAATTTCAGATAAGAACTGACCACCGCCCGTTGGCCTATATTCGGAATGCACGACACTCCAACGGCCGAATTATGCGCTGGAGTTTACTCTTGCAAGAGTACCAATTTCAGATAAATTATATAAAAGGTTCCGATAACCAGGTCGCTGACGCACTCAGTAGGAATGCGTTACCAAATAGTGTAGATTAATTGAAATTCGTAGGATTAGGATCTCCATGTATGTATATACCGTTTTGTACGACTTAAATTAGATTCTCTTGTAATATAATTAGTTAATGTATATGTCTGAATTTTGTGGCTCAATGTCTATTTTTTTCGTATGTGTATATATTTGTACCCATTAAATTACGTATAAATTATTTTGTCCCATATGTACTAATTTTATATCATTTCATTGTTCCATGTCTCTTTTATGGTTAAGTTTGTATTAAAGGTTAGTTTCCCCTATAATCAAAAGATCAAAATAATCATATGTATTAAGGTAATACTAGCTAGGTGCATGAAGGTACGGTCGTTGCAAGAAAGCGAGTCCTCCACAACGGAGCTCTATCGTTGTCCCTTCTCTCCTTTTTTTCGAAGTGACAACTTCCCCCGGAATGGAGGGGTGTGATAGAACGGTCTGAGGCCGCTCAAATTCAGTCGCTATCACATGTTTGTTAGAACACATGGCTACCCACGTGCATCTTCGAGAGCAAGCAGTGCGCCTTATCACCACCTAAGTCAATATTTAACCAAGGAGGTCATTCCCCCCCCTCTCCGTTTCGCCTCCATTCGTCGATCTCGCCAGATTGAGTTAGGCTTATGGGCAGATAAGGTATGTTCCAAGGTGCGGCTGGGGCAGTCCCTCGAAGCCCTCACTCCATTGTCCCCTACGCCAAGGGGATGGCTTCGAATACTTATACATTAGCATTTTCCAATAAGATCAGATCAGATCCATATTATCTTCGCGAGACATCACGCCGATCCGGTCTCACCTTGTGCACCAAGGGCCCTCTACCTCGAGATCCACTATTTTTGTCCAGAAGAGGACAATATCCGTTGAGTGCCAAGGTTGGAGCCTTCAAGACGCCAAGTCCACAAGGCCTCCCCTGTTGTTCAGAAAGAAAACAACGTTAGAACAGCCATTGTTCTTTGAGCCCGTTGACAAGAGACGGTTCTCCCCCTCCCTCCCCCTGTTGTTTAGAAAGAGAACAACGTTAGAACAGCTATTGTTCTTTGAGCCCGTTGACAAGAAACAGTTTTCACCCTCCTCCCCCCCTGTTGTTTAGAAAGAGAACAACGTTAGAACAGCCATTGTTCTTCGAGCCCGTTGACAAGATACGGTTCTCACCCTCCCTCTCCTGTTGTTCAGAAAGAGAACAACGTTAGAACAGCCATTGTTCTTTGAGCCCATTGACAAGAAACGGTTCTCACCCTCCTCTGTTGTTCAGAAAGAGAACAACGTTAGAACAGCCATTGTTCTTTGAGCCTGTAGACAAAACACGGTTCTCAACCCACCTGTTGTTCAGAAGAGAACAACGTAAGAACAGCCATTGTTCTTCCAAGCCCGTTCGTCAAGAAACGGTTCTCATTCCCAAGACGTTACATCAGGATAATTTAATCCCCTCCCTTCGGCTGGAACTCGCCAGCAGGCCGAAGAGTCCTTCGCGTCGCCTTCCTCTGCACAACAACTTGTAATTACGTAAGCTGAGCATTACCTTTGATTATCTAACCTTTCGTCAACCCTACCCTGTGCTTTAAATGGTTTAGAGAACCATCCCTTCCCTTTAATTTTTATTTGTTTACCTTTTTAAATCTCTCTTAATCTTAATCCTCGGATTAGTCAGATATTCCTACGACCCTTTCCATTCTCCGTTTATGTAAACATTTTTCCGTTTTGTGTGTTGTTGATAGTTTAATTAATAAAACTCTATTTTATTAATGATAGCCATATTATTATCCTTGAGCCCAGTTCCACTTCTTAAGCATATTAAAGATAAATAACCTCGGTCAATCAGATTTACCACGCACTGGAAATATAATTGAATCATTCCCTCAACGAATAGTTATATATGGTATATCGTCGAGAGTCTATTCTACGATAAACCTCCAACTGAGATTTTGAGGTTGAATTCACGATTTCCGGTTACCAACTCTTCCAAAAAGATAGGCTAGACAGAGAGGGTGGTGGTGTGATGTTGAATGTTAAGGATACATTCAAAACGACGAACTGCAACATTGTATCCGACCATGAGCTACTAGGTGTAGACCTAGAGATAGATCCTGCCAGATACAAGACACTACTCGTTAATAGACGCCCCGCTAAACTCGTTGAGAAGGAAAGGGATCTGTACCGGCTGCTGGGTGAACTTGTACAAGACAGAGTGTGTATCGTCATGGGAGACTTCCACACCCAAGTTGACTGGGAAACCTGAGAATCCTGCACAACAGTACTACCCCTCAAAAAACATACAAAAGGCAATGACAAATACGTTGCTCTTTAATTTTTTATCCTCAATGGGAAGATAACTAGATCTAGATGTCTTTTTCTACCATTTAAGTGTGGTCATTCGTAATTGGTTGTCTTTTAACCCATATTGGTGAAATAACTAATTACCTTCGAATACCCTAATAAAATTAATTCTAGAAATTTAAGTTAATTACACCTAGTGCATTTTTACTTGTTTAATTAAGAAAATAAAGAAGCCTGATATAACCTCTAGGCTAGTTCCCTCAACAATAAAAGCAGGCAGAGAATGGAATAGGAAGAGTAATATATAATTGCAAACTCTGTCAAACTCTTAATACTTGAGCCTGAAAGGCATAATTACAAAGGCCTGAAAGGAGTAATTACAAGAATTCCGCAATAAATGAGTACAAACATTATAAACAGAGGTTAAAATGAATAACCTTTTCGATGTTGAAATATGTACATTCTGCTAAGCTTCGCTCCCAGGAAGCATCTTCTAAATAATATTTATTTTTTTGCCTTTTTCTTTCTTTCTGTTTATTGTTTTTTTCTTTTCCTAGGTCCCTCCTTGTCCTTCTTTTTCTTCCCTTTTCTCTTTTTCCGAATACTCCATTGACTTGACTAATGCTTCCGGCATTTTTACTTTTATCATTTTAATAGAGAAGAGTGATTATTCTTAATGGTCTTTTATAGATTTGGTTTTGAAAACAATGATAAACATAAAATATTCACTGAGGTTCATTTGTTTATGAATAGTAATGTTTGTTATGGTTGTTTAAATTGATGGATTTAAGATAAGAGTAGCAAGGCTCTTGGTCGTGGAAGGGCGTTACGTTAGGTGATATGAAATGCACAGACGCGTCAAAGGTGAACTTGGCCCCTCTTTCGTAAACATATTCTTGAATAATTCAATGAAAAAAAATCCATCAGATGTCAAATACCATTTGTGGTGTCTAGGCTGATCGCTTTATAACTGCCTGAATAGGATCGATTTCCTTTCCTCAATATTAGTTGCAATTAATCTATTGTCATTGGTTTCAATTCAAAAAGTACTACGACACGATTGGTGTTGGAAGTCTTGTGAGAAAGTGAAAATAATTCAGGAGGCTATGATAGCAAAAATGATGAAATGAATCTTGATAGTTGTTATAATGATTAGGATGATGGAGAAAGAAATTTATATTATAAACAGTGGGATTAATAAATTACCCAGTTCAGATGAGACGATTAAGATAAAGAGCGCAAAAAGCGCTTTGCCTCACTACCAGAAATTTGGCCGTGCCACAAGACGTGGTGGAGCGGCTACGTCTGAAAGATTACCTTTGAATTAATGCAAACATATTGGTGGTGTGGTGTAAATGGGCCCTTAAGCTGGCTCATCTAAAAATTAAATCTGCAGTATCAAGTTTAGGAAATTCAAATATACTTGCAACATAAGTCCATTATTTGTCCACTAGTTTTGAATATTTGTCAATATAACAAACATTTAACGAAATAATTGCAAAGTTTTGACGTGACTGTAATAATTTGGCAGCCACCAATAGTCTGGGTAGCTGATATTGCGTAGTCTGGTAACTCAAAGTTACAACTATTCAGAACTACCTTGCGCGAATTTTGATTACAATACCATGACAACTTAGTAACAATAAGTTAAAACATGTAACATCAGCTACATACGTATAACAGATAAGCAGATGAAGCTCTATGAAAAGTACAGCATCCCCAAACTGTTCCAGTAAGATCAGTAACGTGACGAGAGTTTTCGAGGCATACTCTCCACGAAGATGAGACATTTGAGTGGTGTGTTGTTGGGCCACTCTTCAGTGATGATTGCCTTCAGTTGCTCATTGGAAGCTAGTTGATCATTTCTTAAAGGCCGCATTCAGGACCCGGTAGAGGTTTTCTAGTGGATTCATATCCGTAGACTGGGGTAGCCTGTCCATCACCGTAATATTGTTATCCAGGAACGAATGTATCCTGGATGCAGAATTGTGACATAGGGAATTATCCTGCTGCATGTAATCGCTTAGGACAGTTTAGTACCTCTTTGAATTCATCGTGCCATCACAAAAGGTGAGACGATCCATCCTTGAACTTGACGTGCAGCCCCATACCATTACAGAACGGCCACCATACTTTATTCGAGGATTCATCAGCCATCTGCGGACTCTAACGTTGCCTGTGGCCAAAAACAACTGGAACTTGGACTCGTCGGACCATAAGATAAGGCCTCACTGATACAGAGTCCAGTTGCGGTGAGCATGTCGTTGACGTCACTTCTGTTGAAGGTTGATCAGCGGCTTCTGGCGGGTTTTACATGCCTTCAGGCATTGCGCAAGCAGTTTGCCCTTTTTCCATTCATGTTTCAGGTGGACTGCGGTTTTCTTACGACCCCAAGGGCTCATGCGACGTATAGATCTGTCGTCATTTTGCGTACTGATTCTGGATTGTCAAGAACAAGGTCGATCTTGGATGTTCCCATTTTCTGGGATCCTCTTCAACGCTCCTTTAACACCGGAATGTGGTCCCGCTGACACTCCACGCGATATGTCACAGCTGAAACCCTCCTAGTGCAGTGTGCGTATCAGACTTCTTCTTCCACGATAGAGTTATGTGTTTGGACCCATGCATGCAAACATACACCGACATATTTATCGACATTACCGGGGAATTAAAAAAATTCCAGGTGTCAGAAAACCTTTGGCCTAGGCTGTACATAATTCACCTCCCATTCTCGCCCATAGCATTTCACAAACTATAAGCATTTCTTATCTCGCGAATATTATACTCGTAGGTTCGTATTTCAGGCTCCAACATTAAATGACCCTTATAATAGAGATAACAACGCCTTTCGGTGAAAACATCAGTCTGAAATTAAGGTAATTGGCAGGAACAAAAGACGGAATTAAATTTATCAGCAGTGTTATAATGTATAAAAATAATAAAATGAAATAATATTCTGAAATAAATAGGAACGAATGATGAAGTCTATCGAACGACATAGAATTTTTGATATTGAAAAGAATAGATGGAAGTTATGGAAGATTTAGAAAAGAATAGAAGTTAGCGGACGTCATGGATAACATTGAAGGCAATAGAAGTCTGTAGAGCAAATTGGAAAGTTCAGCAGTGTTCCATGTGCTACATAAACAATATTGCTAGGCAGAATGCGTTGATCAACGTTTGTTTTCTCTCATTATAAAGGGGTTTTTTTTTGTTTAAAAAAACTTTATTTTGTTAAAAAGGCTTTCTCATATTAAAAAGCTTTCTCTCGTTAGAAAGGATTTGTCTTTTTAAAAAGGATTCCTCTTGTTAAAAAAAATTTCTCTTGTTTAAAAGGGGTTTCTCTTGTTAAAAGGCTTTATTTTGTTAAAAAGGCTTGCTATTGTTAAAACAAGCTTTTCTTTGTTAAAAATGATTTCTCATGCTAACAATAATTTCTCTTGTTAAAAAGGAGTTCACTTAGTAAAAAGGAGTTTTCTTGTTAAAAATGCTTTCGCCTTTTTAAAAAAAGTATTCTCTTGTTAAACAAGCTTTCTGTGGTTAAAAAGCTATCTCTTGTTAATTTTTTCTCGTTTAAAAGGATTCCTCTTTTTAAAAAATAATTATCTTGCTAAAAAATTGTTTCTCCTGTTATAAATGCGTTCTCTTCTTAAAAAAGGCTTTCTGTTGTTAAAAAGGTTTTTGTTAAAAATAAAAATTTCTTGTTAAAAAAAATTTATCTTCTTAAAAAAGAATTCATTTGTGAAAAGATTTTAAAATGTCTTTCTCTTGTTAAATGTCTTTATCTTGTTAAAGTCATTCTCTTGTTAAAATAGGTTTTCTGTTTTAAAAGGAATTCTCTTGTTAAAAGGCTTTCTCCTGTTAAAAGGATTTGTTTTGTTAAAGAGAGTTTCTCCTGTCAAAAAGGATTTCTCTGGCTAAAAAGGCTTTCCCTGTTAAAAAGGCTTCTTTTGTTAAAAAAGGCTTTGTAATGTTAAAAAGTCTTTCTATGCTTAAAAAGTCTTTCTCATTAAAAAGGCTAAATCGCGTTAAAAAGATTCCTCTTGTTAGAAAAGAATACTCTTGTTAAAAAGAATTTCTCTTATTAAAAATGGCTTCTCTTTTTTAAAAGCTTTCTTTTGTTAAAAAGAATTTGTCTTGTTAAAATGAATCTATCTTGTTAACAAGGAATTCACTTATTAAAAAGGGTTTCTCTAAATAAAAGGGCTTCTCATGTTAAAAAGGATTTCACTTGTTATAAAATCTTTCTCTTTTTAAGAAGGATTTCTCTAGTTAAAAAGTTTATCTTGTAAATAAGACTTTTGCTTGTTTAAAAGGCTTATCTTTGTTGAAAAAGGCTATTGCTTGGTAAAAAGGCTTTGTTTTGTCAAAAAAATACATTATCCTGTAAAAGATGTTTTCTATTGTTTAAAAGGCTTTTTATTATTAAAAATACTATATCCTGTTAAAAAGGATTTCTCTTATTACAAAAGGCTTTCTTTAGTTAAAACACTCTATAATTTAAATAGGCTTTCTCTTGTGTTAATGTGGTTATTTGGTGAGAAATATCAAATAACCGAGCGAGTATTATGTTCATTGACTTTTGCCAAATTCATCTCAATGGAGAGGAAATTTTTTTAATTATTTATTATTTTGAATATCTTTATAGTTTTAACCCTTGAATATTTTCATATTTTAATCCTTTAATATTTTTACTACTTTTATATTTATGTTTGTATAGCGAAGTTTACTTTTATATATTTTTGTGGTTTATTTTCATTGTTCTCGTTCCCTTCGCCATGAATGTCCTGTTTTGTTGAAATGTGACTGAATTTTATTTAGGACAAAGACACATTTTAGGCTAAATTATATGAAAATTATCTGTCTTCGGACAATTAACTCTTAGCGGTAGGGTATGTTTGATGATAAAGTGAATAAACCTTTAGTGGAGTCATACGTAATTGCAACTAATGGGAGGTTGTCTTAATTGCAAAGTAACACAATTTTGGCGGACAAAGCCTTCGTTATCTTACCCCTTATCATACTGAGCAGGAATAAACCCATTAAATTAAAATAAATATAAGAAAAAGAAATCTATTTATTAGGACATCCGAAATTATATTTAATCAGTTATATCTTTATCATCTTTTTCTGAATTCTCGCCTGCTTCCTTTTATTGGTCTAAAAAAAACGAAACAAACTTCTTTGAAAATATAAGAATTGCTATGCAAATAATTTTAGCTAACAACCCACTTACTCTATTAAATAGAACTATGCTTATATATTCCCAGAAATAAAAAGGGGAATTTTATCAGGAACGAGTAGGTTAGAACTTGTTAAAACAGAGTAATGATAGCCTAACTGGGATAGTCTAGTCCTCACTCGTTGGTCACTAGGAAGAGGTGTGTTGTTAGCTCATAATATTTTTCAGCCCAATTCTCATTTTTTTAAATAATTTTGTTTCGTTTTATTAGACCAATATAACGAGGAAAGAATTCAAAACAAAATAGTAACTATATAATAATTAAATTTACTTAGAAATATATTTTTCTTCAAGTGACACTAATAGTCAGGATAACCTAAAATTTAATTGTTTACATATAGCTAAAATTAGGATAGAGTTTCCAAGATATGATGAAAGTGGAGTTTAAAAAAACAAGTAGTCAACTAATGAAACTCTGATAAAAACAGGTATCAACCAAAGAACAAACAAACAGCGGCATATGACAAGAACACCACCATTGGCGTGCTTTTTGAACAATTAATTGAAACCAATTATCCGCAATGAATACAAATCATATGATCTAATTCGAAAGGATAAATTCCCTTGTTTTTTGAAAGAAATTAGGTTTTCCAAGGTCACTGGTCGAAGATTTTTCATCGGTTGACATACTCTATAAACGAAGGATGCCAAATTCTGTAAGGCCTATTTTACTAAATAAAAAGACCTCTAGTGTTGGTTCTCAATCTCTCAATGTTATGTTAAATGAACTATACAGAAACTAAATAAACGCAGCACTCGATTTTTTTCAGTAGCAGCATGTTAGAATTGAAAAAAGGTAAAAAGATTCCTTATGACATAACATTATTCAATGATGTAGACAAAAAATAGACATAATTGAAATACATCACCATTGAAAAGTTGGTAGAAAGTAAGAGTAAATTCAAATCTTTGTCACTAATAACTAACAAACATTTTTAGGATTGTGGGCTTTTAAGGGAAATGAGGGAAAAGTGTGAGGCACCCTCCTCATCCCTAATCTGAACGTGTGCCTATATCAAGAAATATATTTACTTTGCTAAGCACTGAAATGCAGATAGTGTCCAAAAGGGAAACAAATTTGACTCTGTGTTTCTCGGCTCGTCCTGAGCCATGGAAAAGCACATCTCATGGATTTCATAGTTTGATAAAAGAATCATAACCCCGATGAGAGCACAAATTTCAGCGGCTTCTGATGAAAGCTGTCGGAGAGCTTGGAACTGGGCTACTTTCGCAAAAGGGAGAGGCAGGCTAAATTTACCTGTGGATCATATTTCCCTCGTTCCTTCTGAACAAGAGGAATATTATGAGATATATTGGCGATTGCCCTAAGTTAAATATTTATTTCCTATTTTTTGAGAATTTTAATTTACATATTTAATATTGCGTTTTCCTTCTAATTTAATTTATTACTTATGTTTGCTTCTCCTTCTAACGAGACATCAAGTGTGAACTTATATGATTTAATTCCTTTAAAATGTTTAAGGTATCAATTATTTTGTCACTCAATCTTTAACACTCTCAAGCTGGTAGTTCTATCTCCTTCAGCCAGTCCCTTTAATTCATGTCTCTTAGCTTAGAAATCATCTTTGTCGCTCTTCGCTGCACTTTCTTTAGTGTTTCAGCATCTCCAATCATGCATTGATTCGATAAATGTAGGTTGAATCCCAATAGTGACCGCACTACGGACTTACCTATACAGTGGAAAATTGCTGTATTTAATTAAAGGTATAATGTACAGTTAATTTTGAATTCGACAGTCACAAAACTTTATCTGACTGTCCTCATTGTATTTGTATTTTCAATAAAAATCAATTTAATGCAATAATGTTTTAAATGAGATAATATTCCGTTAATTGAGTTTGTCCATAATCAAAACATATTGTGTCTTGTTTCTTCGCACGTTGAACGTTGAACTCTTGTCACGCGTTTCCCCTCACTCCCCTTTATTTATTATTTAGGAAAGTTTAAAAATAAGTACTGCATGAAATTACCCATACAAAAGCGGGGTATTTTGTACGAGGAAACTTCCAAAATATAAAAATATCACAACTGTTTCCAATGAACCATTAAGAGGCAGAATTAATTAAACTACATTCCTTTAGTTTTTATTCCTAATTTATAATCTGTAATTCTGTTTTTGATAAATGTATTCATTTATTAAAGCATATTTTCGTGTAATACTTCATTCAATCTCAAGACCAGATAAATTTGAGATAGTAAATGAATATATTAGCATCTTCAACTAAAATATGTCACTTGTTATTTATAAATTGGAAAGAAAAATATTCAGCTTACACCAAATTGAAAATAAGTAATTTTACTTATTTTCATGTTCTCTTTCATTTCTAAAACTCATCTGATAGGTTCTTCATATTTCAGTATAAATCCACCACCAGCATACCTGGAGAAGTTCTTTTACCTTTATTGCTATTTCATTAAATCCTCCCTCTCTGATCATACATTGAAATCCACATACGCCCAACATTGTAAAAAATCATCAAGAGACAGCAATTTCACATTTCTCATAAGCATAAATTAATAAAACAAGGTATGCATGAAATATTTGATATTATGTATATAAAGGCCCAAAGAAATGAAAACTGGTAACACAACCCGGAAAAACTCTAAGGAAATTAATTACGTGGTCCATTAAAGCTTAAGAAAGAAAATGGGAGAATTATAGAAACGGACAATAGGGAAAATATTTCATATAACGGTTAAGATAGTTTCTCTATTTTCCGCTTCCATAATTCTCCTATTTTCTTTCTTAAGCTTTAATGGACCACGTAATTAATTTCCTTAGCATTTTTCCGGGCTGTGTTACCAGTTTTCATTTCTTTGGGCCTTTAAATACATCTTATATCATGGTTTCATGTGATTTTCGATTATTTTATATTATTTTGATCTAAATTTAATTATGTACTTTTCAACGTATTAAATTAATTCGAGTTTAGTATTCTTAATATTTCCAGTGAAGTGCGTCCCCAATTATTTGGCTGATTTTCAGTCCATCCAGGGTAATAAAGGTTTAAGAACCACTGTGGTAAGGAAAGCATAAAATCCAAATCGATTTCCTGTCAACTTAGCAGCAACCTGCAGTTCTTTTCTACCACACGCCAGCTAAAAACATTTTTATGTCGAATGAACGACCAAATTGCCTTATATTGTTAAACATCGACAGAGATATTAATATCTCCAATGAAGAATCATAGATGAATTTAACAATTCGAGCACAAAAGATTTACTATGTATGCTAATAAAATTGTATATTTCTCAGAATAAAAAAGGCGTTTTTCACAGGTAACCTAATAAAAATCTTGCGAGAGACTGCAAAAGGCAATTGTGTTTCTTTCTCTTGTTGTTGCTTTTCGTTTGTGGGCGGCATAAAATATTTGTTAGAAATTTAATATAAAGAGTGAAATAGGTTTTTTTATAAGAGAATGAGAGAGAATACACTCATGAGACAAGGAGACGAAAGAAAGAAGTTTGGGTGGCTGGATAGTAGGATTTACTATATGGGGAAGTTTCTGGAGAGAAAGAATACCAGATTGAATAGAGAGCGTTTGGTTATACAAGCACACCCTAATTATGTAATATATTATTTATTGTTAACAAAGTCAGGTAGGAATTCTTCGCTATTGTTTAGTCAAGTGGCTGCAGCTCGCGCGAATGGAGAGCTGGGGGGGGGGGGGCACGATGAAAGTGGCACTTGACTGGGAGTGAGAGTCGAAGCGAGTATCGAGGCGATGAAAACACGATCTATGATTCGCACCTCTCTCAGTGGCACTAAATAGATTCGCGTGGTGTGAGGTTGCCAGGTGAGGTTGGCTGTGCCAAGAAATCCAGCTAGCTTGAAGTCAAATTCGGCTAAATTTCAGCTTAAAATGAAAATTAAAATACCCTTTCCTATGCATATCTATTCCCCGAGCAAGTGTTAAATAGCGCAAGGCATAAACAGGTGCCAATCCGGGCAGGAAAGGAAGGAAATCTTTGTGGTAGGGTGCCGTGTAAGAAGGTATGTGTGTGTCATGAACGAATGTCGTTTAAAAGAAATCCGACACGCTTTTTGGTCGCAAAGTGTAACTGCTGTCTCTGTGCTAGCGGCGAGACATGCCTCAAAATAGTACATTTTTTTCAGGGTCTGGCGGAAGCCAAGCCGATTGAGATTTCGGATCGCGACGGTCATTAGATTATTTGAGTCTACTTGGACCCAAAAAGAACCATTAAATTTGTTGAAGAATTTCGAAGAGTTTTTCATGTTTCTAACGAACAGATTGGTGCAACTTTTGAGATCGTTAGGAATGTGCACCCTTTGATCGTGAAGGAGCTTGTGCGATGACTTGAGGTGTAATTCTCCTATATGAGTTTTCAAGATCTCCGCGAATTCACTGAAGGGGCTGGAGGAATCTAATGGATTTTAAATTGTGGACGAGACACAGATAGTACCAGAATCCTTCTTAGTTTGAGAGCTGTGAACAAAAACCACACATGGTAATTTATTATACCATTGATCAGGTGGGAACCTGCAAGCGGGTAGCGTTTAAGCGTAGCATGAAACGACTCGATTACACTCTCCCCTCTCGTATTCCGAGAAGTTAAAACATGGTGAATGCCAAGAGTTCTAGTGAAATTCAGAGAATAGATGAGAACGAATGTTAGTCCTATTGTCAGATACGAGCATTTTGGTTACTCCTTACCACACAACCCATCCTTGGGCATTCACTCGAATTGACTCTGCTGCAGATAAATTGCGGTAGAGTAGAACTTCGACCCATTTAGTATATCTCTCCATGATAAATAATATGTAGTTAAACCGTTTGATTTAGGCGTAGGGCTCAATGATGTATGAATGAATCACACTTAGCCTCGAATTCGGCAACGAAAATTGGCTAAATTGAGGTTAAGTTAATCTGGTTGTGTGTGTTTGCTGACAGGGAACGCACGTGTGGACATTTTTTTTTACATCTTTTCTCATTTGAGGGCATACTAATTTTATTGAAAGTATAGAGAGTATGTCTTTAAAATCAGAGTGAGCCAAGCAACGAAAAAAGTAAAAGATTTGCTGTTTAAATGTTTGGGGAACAAGGACGTTTATTCTATTTAGAGAGGAGTTCACAATAATTTTTCTGTCATTGTTGGGCAGGCACAAAGGAAGGATAATTAGAGCTTTGTGTTTTTCCTACTCAAGAAGTGAGTAATGATAAGGCAATTGAGTCGGTCTGCGACTAAGAGGGCGTAGTCAGTCGTTTAAAAGGACATGGGAAAGTTTTGTTGGTACCGGCCACGAGAGTGAATTAAAAGAGAGGTCTTCGGTCGAATAATTGTCATGTGAACATTACTGTAGTATGTGTGTCCATAGAAAGAGGGTTGGCTTGGGGTGAGATGCTTGTGTAATGAAATCTAGCTTTACGGTAAACCACCGGTGGAGGGTCAGAAAACTTGGGAGAAAGATCTGACAAAACGAAAGCCTTGTGGTTAGTAAAGATGGTTACCTTGTAGCCTTGGATTCTGGGAAAGAATATTTTTCTGCGAAAAGGGGCGTAAGTAGTTCTCTTCCAAACGGAATTTTTTTTGACTGAGCTGGGGACAACTTTTTCGAAAAAAAGATAATCCGACCAACGTTCTCTTCTGATGCTGTGCTAAGATTCCCAACACACCCATGGCTCCTACATAAGCCAAAATACGAGGTGGGGCGTCCCGCAATGGCTGCATTGATTCGGTGGCTGAGAAAATAGCAAGTTCGGCCTCATGAAAGGCATTAACTAGTTTAATGGGGAATTACTATGTCTCTGTGCACCCTTCAGGAGATCATAGAGCGGGGCTAAGATGTAGGCCGTATTTCTTACATGATTCTTCTTAAATTTAATAATTATAGGAACAACCTTAAAAGTTTATATGAGACCGGTGCAGGAAAATTGCGTATTGTTGCATCTCTGTTAGGCAGAGATGAGATGCCCTCGTTGGTTAGGAAGTATCCAAGGAATTCGATCCGGTCTACTTTTAATTGGATTTTGTGTGGTGCCATTTTTAACTTATAGGCGAGTACGCGGTCGAATACTTGATTTATGTGTTCTAGGAGAGTTTCTTGGTCTGGATAATAGACCAATATGTGGTTTATAAAAGCAAAAACGAAGGAATTTCTCCCTGAACTTCGTAAGAAAACGCACAAACGTTTATAAAGACAACCCCAAACCAAGTGGAATATACATACAGTAAAAGGTATCCACTAAACGGCGTTGTTACACGCGTTTTCTCTACGCTTCAACCGGTATTTTATGGAAGGCTTTTAGGAGATCAAGTTTGGAAAATACGTGTCCAGCTGCAATTTGAGCTGTAAAATCTGAGATGAATGGGATTGTATAGGTATTGTCATTAGTGACTATGTTTAATGCAAGGCAGTCACACACTGACCTATAGGACCCATCTTTGTTAGAAACTAGATGTAATTCAGATGCCCAGGAAGATCGCTATTCTCAACTTATGCCTTCTTTCTGCATCCACATTCGCGGCTTTGAGTTTGGTAGGAGACAAGCGGCTCGTCGGTAGATCTGTTTTGTGTATAGAGTGTAAAATAGAGTGCTTCGCCGGTTGTCCACACAACCGGGATGAGATTAGGTCTGGGAAGGATGAGAGTAATACAGTGTATTTAGCATGTACTGCGCAGTACAAGTCTGAAAGGAATCTTGTATAGAATGGTATGTCATCCTAGAGCAGGAGCAATAAGATTGATCTGCGGGGCGTGAAAGAAGTGTCGTAAATAACGCTCCTGGACACTTTTCCTTCAGAGGACGCCTTTTTAAATCAAGGATCAACGAGAATATTTGCAAGAGGTCGGCCCTTAAGATGGGGTAACCTACGTCAGCAACTAAGAACAGCCAGGGAAAAGACCTCCCAGGAATACACTGGGTAATGCTTACCTGAGACATTTTAGACCAAGGATAATTATTGGATGTCGATGGCTGTCCAGAGGAGAAGCAGAAATAATGGAGACGGTAGAGCTGCTGTCTACGAGGAAGTTTGATATCATCTCTGGATCCCGAATGAAAAGCCCTGCATCGCTCTGATAGTCAGTTCGTGGGTAGGTTAATGGAGTTCCCCGGAGAAAGGTGTCCCTGAGGTGGAGCTGGTGGCTTTGTCAGAGGACGCCGAAGATCGGATGTGGAGAAGGGAATGACAACTCTGACTAGGTGTGGCCACGTTTTGTTTTCAGCGTAAAATATGGTTATCTTTTCCCGTGTATTTGCTAACTGATTACTGATGAAGTTAGTGTGAGCAAATTTATGTGTGCTGTTCAGATGAGGTACACTAGTGAGACTGGTAACTTATGAAGAGTTTGAGACTTAAGCAGTATGCTCTTGGGTGTCTTCTGACAGCAAAGAACGGGGTTTGGTGGACGTAGGTTTGCTTTGGAGGAATATGGAGAAGATATTCGGTCACAGGCGGCGATGAGCCTCACCTTTGAATTTCTATTGATATCATCAGTATCAGCTATATTAGACGGCTAACTCATATATCTCCTCTTGGAGAAGAGCCAGACCGAGCCCAGAACCAAGAACGTGAGCAGAAACCAGGTCTCTTACCTCAGAATGAGCTTTTCCTCACAGCTCTTTGGCCATATTCCGGACCGCCTCGATTAGTCTGACCCTCTTTGCTTCTAGCGATGGGAGGTCCTGGGCGGCGGTAAAGATGTGCAAATCTTGGTAGGTCGGACCATTTTAGGCAGGAACGCTGACTAGCTCCTGGCCATCTAACGCATCCGAAGCTAAGACACGATCAAGAATCTCTTTCAAGCTGTCAAGGAAGTGAACTTCTACTAGCTCCTCCAGGATGTGTGTTGCGAGAATGGAGAGACGAATGTAAAAAGCTTGCCTGCTTTAACTGTGCCGCTGGTAAGTTGGCACTCGCAGCGTCTCGTAAATACCCAAAGAAACTTGTGGCAGCGAATGTCGAGGCGATCAATACACGATCTATGATTCGCATCTCTTTCAGTGGCACTTAATAGGCTCGTGTGACGTGAGGTTGCCAGGTGTCACCATTATGGTGTTGCCAGCGTTCTCTAGCTGCGACAACACGAATAAACTTATCTGAGAAAAACGCAGATATATTGACAGGGGAAATCACAGAGGGGAAGAGAATCGTAAGGAAATCAAGACGGGCATGTGGATTGTTCTTATTACCAAAGATCTTACATTGAGTGTGGGTTTCACTAGAAAATATTAAAAGGGTGTGTAGGTGTAAGTGCCAAGTATGTAGGCAAAAGAGACAAAAGCATTCTCGCTACTAGGAATGGCATAAACCTATTATTCCTCTCTCATTCTTACCAGTTCTGCATGCATTGGAGAACCAAGAGGAGCGACTTCAATTAGAGGCGATAGAAGAGACGCAAGGACATCAAAACATAGGTGAGGGTCCGGGAAAGAAAGCGAAGTGAATGATTGAGTTGAATTGTCGGAAAGTTAGAGACTGTAAAGTAAAGAGCGATGCAGATCCAGATTCATTTTTGTCCTGGTCGATGATAGAAAGCTAAGGATGACGAGACAATTTAACAGAGTATAAGATAAGATTTGTTGTAAAGGGAGAAGAGGAACAGAACTGAAAAATGAATTGATTAGAATTTTCCATTAAAGGAATGTTCATTTATTGCTATGCTATATAGTGAGAATGAAGAGACGACATAATCATGTATATTTCCATGTATGTGGGTGGATAGGCGACAATTTGAGACAGAGAATTAAACTTGAATATGTCCGGAAGGAGATATCAAGGAGTATTGTGGGAGATGTTGAAGTCACAGAGGAGAAGCAAGGCTGAGTTAGAGAAGGTATAAGAGTCTTGATTCATGAATATACCCGTCATTAAAGAAGTTGTCTGATAGAGAGCCAGACGATCGCTAAATGACCGCCATTTTGAGAGAATTCTTGTAAATAAGCTCGTAAGTGAAACGAGAAATAATCATGCTAATTGGAAATTCAGTACCCTCGGCAACTAGAGAACAAAATACCTAAATCTACATTGTCTCGAAAATACTCGTTTAATTTTCATGAAAATTTCGCAGAATATTTTTGGAAATTAAATTTGTGTGTGATAGTTTTTGAGTTTCATTCCATAAAACAGCGGATGAAAAAACTATGATAAAATTATATGTATTTAAAGAAATGATGCGTCCAAAATTAGAGAGCGTTGAATATTAATGCAGCGACGGACAGGAAACAACACAATTATCTTATAGAATATTGGAAGAAATATTGATACATTTCCCACTATGGTATATACTGTCTGGGTCCCTCACACCCTTTCGGGAACAAAACTGCATGGAGCCATATTCTATCTGCGACATGGTTAAAGGTTATGTGCCTAGTGGGCTTTCAGTCATTTATGGGATACTCACAAGCAATCAGACCACAATTCCGATGAGTACTGCCACCAGCTGGAGAAATTGAATAATAGAATTCACCGGATGACGACAGAACTAGCCAACAGGAAAGGAGTTGCGTTCCAACAAGACAACGCCAGGCCTCATGTGTTGTCGGCTGGCTACCAGCACAGAGTTACACGAGCTTGGGTGGGGTCTCTTACCATGTCCACCGTACTTCCCGAAATTGTGCCATCTATTTAATTTGTCTAGGTCCCTACAAAATTCCTTAAGCTAAAAATTCGTTTATTGATTTAAATGTTGTCGAAAATCACCTGGATAACTTATTTTCCTCCAAAATAACCGACTAGTACGCAAATAGATGAATAGATGGACTGGTCAATAAAAAAAAATACATTAAATTGAAAAATAAAAATTAATGTAATACGAATATTTTTTTTTCCATCATTCAGAAACGCTCAGCACTTTCTAGACGACCTGATACTTTCCAAATTTTTACATGTAACCTGAAAGTTATAAGTTGTTCTCTAGTTTTTGACGCATCTTTACTCAAATAAACAATACTTTCCTCGTAACTTTTTTTCCATGAAATGAAACTTGGACACACTATAAGAGGCAAATTCTAATGAATTTTCTGTGCAAGATTCATGAAAGTGAGATGAGTATTTTGAATAAAATGTAGATTTTGGTATCTTGATCTCTAGTTAAGGATGGTACAGTGTATTTTGAGTCATAAAATTATGAGCTCTTCTACTACTTGCCTGTTTCGTATATCAAATGTAAATTTAAGTTAGTCCCAATCTATAAATTAATCTGGGAAGGAAGGAAACGTTGTGCTCGACCTATTTGTTCATTGCCAGCGTTTTCCTAAATTATGAAGAATAAATACTAAATCATAATACCCTCTCGTTGTAAGAAGATTAAATTGTCGAAAAGAAAATATATAAGGTGCTAAGGAACAGAAGGAGGCACAATCCTTTTGAAAGTGCAGCAAATTCCCCAACGAAGGTTGCATTCCTCGTATGTGCGCGCGTGTATGTGTGAGAGAGAGAGAGGAGATTGATGAGGAATGGAACTTTTTAGTGGTATATCGCTACTCTGAAGCTTTGCTATAGATTTGAGATTCCTCTAACGCAATCTCGTTGCGAGTGCCCTTAGCAACAGCTTTCGTGTCGGCTTCGCGTTTTGTATGCATTGCGCTAATGTCGTTCCGATTTTGGACGCCATCACACCGCAAGAAAACATTCTGTCAACCCATAGCGGTGTCTGTTGTATTGTTTTATTGAAATTTTGTGAAATCTTCCCATGCAGAAAGAGATTCCAAAGAGCAAAGTGACTTTTTATGTATATTTCAAAAGAAACGAAAGAAAATCTGAATAATTTGCTTTGTGGAGATTGGTCATAATTGAATCGAAATAGCGAAACTAAATACCATTTTTCTCATAAAATACCTGATTGAGACGTTTTGATACCAGTTTATACTCCATCTTTACTGTATATGTTGCGGTAAGAGACAAGAAAATGTGCGCATGATTAAAAACAAATTATTAAAAGCATCTAAATATCAAAGGAATGAATGATGTATCTAAAGGTTGAGCACAGGCGTTTAAATGGAACGTGGAGTTTCTAAGTGAAACATTTTTGTATTTTTCAGTAAGAAAATGATAAATTTTCATCAGTAAATAAAAGATTTTGTCACTTATTTTTGTTTCCATTTTTCTCTATGTTGTCCGACACGATTCCGTTTTGACCAAGTAATATTTTTAGTAATAAAGATCTACTCATAATGCAAACCTTTTATAATTATTGGTGGGGAGACAATGTAACGAGGCATCTGAACAATAGGTCGCTACAGCAACTATCCACTCTCGTTTTGGCTTAACTTCGAGAAAGATAAAATTGATCTATTACAACTCAACACAGCCACCTCACTGTTGCCAATTTGCTACAGCAGCGTCTCGTCTACAAACTAAACCTTTCTCTAGTTAAGAGAACAAATTAAAAATAATAAAATCTTGCGAATTGAGCTACAGCGAGTTGGTCGCGGCGGGTTGACCCATCCCCAAATCAAATAAAGATCCAGATCGTAATGTACGATAACATTAGTGATGCAGCAGAAACATAAACTTTTCCAAAGTTTTGCATTTTTAATTCTACAAGAACACTTTTTCCCTTGTATATGTCTATAATCTCAATAAGATTATAATTTTTTAACTCGTTGAAAATATATATTTGATCTTCATGATTAAAAATATCTTAAATAAATTCATTAGATATATGATATATATCAATAACCTACTAACAAATTATCCCTTTACGGGCGAGGTTATGTATCGATAAAAAATAACACTAAATTAACGTTCCAATTGACACTTGTAAATAAAACCACTGTGGGGGAGCATAGTAGTTAATAAACTACTACTCTCCTTCAAATGGACTTGGACTTGGACATAAAAAGTGGTCAGATTTAGGGAGGGTTAGAGAGAAAGAAAGTATGAGAGGAAAGTGGTTAAAAGGGTGAATTTAAAGAATAGAGGATGTGTGGGAGACAGAATAAATAGGTCCCTGATATAGGGTAGCTCTATTTGTTTTGGTTTTTGTATGGATTTTGTTTGGGGGTTTTTTGGTTTTTATTTAATAGACTATAAAATTTATAGTTTATTTAATTAAATTGATCTCCTTAATTTAATTTTTAGTTTTTTAGATCTTTTGGCATTCAAGCCTTTATTTGAGGCAGGGTTTTTATTCCCGCTGTGGGTATTTGAAAAAGTTTATTATAATTTTATTTGAATTTGAATTTTTAGCAAAGTTTGAATTTATTTTAAATTTATTTTCACTAAAGAAACTTGTGCATTACACCTGTCGTTTTCTGTATTTTTTCGATTTTGTCCTGTGTATTTTGGAGTCACGTCACCGTCAGACTGTATTTTGCTGCTTTGTAGTGGTCTTATTTGTCGGTCGACCTCGATGTCTAGGTGTGTACGAGAGAATTCAGGGGTCAAGCGGGCGCCAATGGCTTGCCAGATCCTCTTAGCTTTCTTGTGGAGCGCCACGTTGATCGGAGATAATCTAACCGAGTCGTGGAGCTCCCTCTGTCGTTTGTGTTCTTTTCTTTGGGTGTTTGCGATGAAAAGCACCGCTTTATTCTGGATGACTTCTAGTTTCACAATGTGGGTCTTGGCACTCGCGTTCAACGGCACCGGGGGGGTACAAGAGTCTCGAGCGAATACATACATTGAATATCTTGAGTTTATTTGAGGGATTTAGGTCACGGAACCTATAAAATTCCCTCAAATCTTACTTTCTCTTCGCGACTGTTCATTCGATATGACTCTCGTAGCCCACTGTGGTGATTTTGAGCCCCAGAACCGTCACTTCCAGGCAGTAGGGGATTATCTCCCCTTCTACCCGTATATCATTGAAGGTCTTGCGAAACATGGGAATTATTTGGAATTTTGTGGCATTGATTGACATCTTCCATTTCCTCTCGAAAGAGTTAAAAGGAGCTACAAGGAGATACAAAGAAAATAAGTACCCTAGAAGACCTTACGGTCCATACAATAAGGGTACTTTTGGCGCAATCATCGAGGGTGTCCGTTTGCAACCTCGAAGATCACTTGCGAGGATCTTAACGGTGATTTCGCAAGACTTTATCTAGTCTTGACTTGAACTGGTCAACACATTCACTGTTGACAACTTCCGTCGGAAGTGCCTTCCAACTACCACAGATACTGTATGTGAAGAATTTTCCACACAGATCAAGGTAGTATCGCTCCAGTTCAAGTTTGTAGCCGTGATTTCTTGTTCTTCCCTCGCTGAACTGGAAAATGTCCCCGTAGTCCAGTCTGTCGAAGCCTCGACGTATTTTAAACACTTTGATAAGCTGACCACGCAGTCTCCGGGTCTCCAGCGAGAACATATCTAATTTCCTTAGTCTATCATTATAACTCATATGCCTGATAGAGGGAATTAGTTTGGTTGCCCTGGCTTGCACGCGTTACAATCTCGCGATGTTCTTTCGAAACGAAGGACTCCAAAATTGTACGCATACTCCAGGGGCGGTCGGACGAGGGAGTTGTACAGACAGAGTACTATCTCCTTGTTCCGATATCCAAACTGTCCCTTTATATACCCTAACATCCTTTGGGCTTTCTTCTCCACCTCAATAAACTGTTTCGAGAACTTGAGGTTACTCGTGATAATAACACCTAAGTCCTTCTCAGTGTCACTCGATTCAAGAGCAGTGCCCTTAAGGATATACTGAGATTGGGGGTTTCTGTGGCTGATATGCATCACTTTGCATTTCCCCACGTTAAAAGGAATTTGCCACGTATCAGACCACTCCCCAATCTTCCGAAGATCATCTTGCAGGTGGGCAGTATTTCCATCCTTTGCAACGTTCTTACCAAGCTTAGTATCGTCGGCAAATTTAGAAATCTTCGCCACTATGTCACCGTCCATGTCGTTTACGTAGATGATGAATAGTAGTGGTCCCAGGACAGAACCTTGAGGCACTCCGCTAGTACCGGGCACCCACTCAGAAGTCTGTCCATTTAGCACCACCCGTTGCCGTCTTCCATTTAGCCAGTTCTCTCGCCATAAATTCCCTGTGAACGTAAGTGGCGGTACAAATTTGCGATATATCGTTAGCGAACTGAACGTATATCGTACCCTCGGAGAGAGGTTGTGGTAGGTCGCGTGTATAGATGTTGTATAAAAGAGGACTGAGTCAGCCACCTTGTGGGCCCCCTGCTTCGAACTCGAAATCGGAGCCTTTGTGTTCTCTGATATGAACGTATGCTCAACTTTCCATTATGTAGTCTCATAGAATCCTCTCAAGAATGAGGTTGAGGCCTACTTGAAGGATCTTAAATTGTAGTCCTCTCTTCCAAACCTTATCAAAAGCTTTTTTGACATCGCGGAGCACCAGGTCGGCATGTCTTTTGTCTGCCTTGATCTTGGCAAGCTTTTCGGTGACAACGGCTAGTGCCGTGTCAGTCCCTCTTTTCCTTCTGAAGCCGTGTTGTTGCTCGTTATGCAAGTTGGCTTCGTCGATAAAAGAGTTGACTCTATTAACCAATATCTTCTCGAAGACTTTGCCAGCAAATTCTAGGAGAGATATCGGCCGAAAGCTGGCAGGGCAGTCCGGGGGCTTTCCCGGTTTTGAGATGAAAATCATCTTGGCCACTTTCCACTGATCAGGGAAGTAGCCCATGTTCAGAGCGGCGTTCATGATGTTAAGTAGGCCACTCCAAACGTTAGGCGGGGCCTTGATTAAATTCTCCCTGGTCAGCCCCGTGGTACCTGGTGCTCTTTGACGAAATGATTTTAGAGCAACGGAGAGTTCTAAGGCAGTTATTTTACTATCATAGCCCTCAATTACTCTTTCCTGCGACACACAATGATGAGGAGAGGTTTTGTGTATTTGTGTGTTTAGCTGTTCGATTATGTCAGTCTCGAATTCGAGGTCGTAGTCGTCATTTTCTTCTGGGGGAATTTTGAGGATTGGGGACCAGAAAATCCTAAACATTTCCTTAATATCTTCAGTCTCGTTAATTTCTTTGCCGTCGTGAATGAGTGTTATTTTTTGTGTGTAGGTTTTCCTTTAAGACATTTAAACGTCTGCCAGAATGTGTGTGAGTCTCTTTCTATGTCGAGTTTTTCTATTAGTCCGTCCCATAGTAATATTTGTTGGTCAGTAATTAGTGTCTGGAGTTCGTCTTTAATTTTTCTTAGTCTTCTATGGGTATTGTGGTTGGGGCCTATCAGCGCTACTACATTGGACAGGTCCCTATATTCTTGGGCCACGGTTTTCATGGGAGGGGTCCATGCGGGAGCTGGAAGGGTTTTATAATTAATACAGGGAATTCTATTTTTATCGGCTTTTATTAGGAAGTCAGTTAATTTATCCAGCTCCCCATCTATTTCTTCTAAATTGGCATCAAATAGAGGATCAGGGATATAATTTAAAAGGTAATTTTTTTAGCTTTCCTAGTTCGCCTGTTTATAGCTTTTGCATTCTGGGATTGCAATTTGAATGGGATTTACTCCTACTGTAATTTTGATAGCCTGGTGGTCACTCGGAATGATGGGACCCGGTTCAATGTTGTAGTTGTATGAAAACCTGATGCTAGATAGGTCTATATCAGGTTTTGTTGCTGCCCTTTCCGTTATGTATGTCGGGAATTCTGGTCCTATCCTTGTCATGTATTGTCTGTCAAGCAGTACCTCGATGTTGTCTGCCTGCATTATTGTAGAAGGTATATCCAGCCGCTGCACACTTTACATTTAGATCTCCAGCAAAAATTACGTTTTTCTTGTGGCTAAATATATGCAAGAGGTTGTGCATGGGCAAATAGACGCGTGTTGGGGGTTGGTACCTCGTGGCCACGACCAGTCCTCCTACGGCAGTACCTACTTCAATGGCAAGGTATGATTCATCTAAGTCATCCAGTGTCCTGTATTTTAGTCCTTTTTTAACGGCTATTGCGCAGCCGTCATAGCGTTCCTGGCTATGAGTCTTACTAATGACGTCGTATTGAAATATTTTTAATTGTTTTAAATGTCAGGGTCACTCTGTCGCATAATATTGCCATAGATGGAACCTTTTCCGTCCTACCCATTGACATTCATATGTATAATCGTAAGTCTGTTGGTCATTTTGTGTAATGTGGTTCTCTTAGTGTTTGGGATTAAAGTAGTCGCTTATTCGCGATCTACTTTAGCCCCATGAGGTGTCCTGGGCAGGGTGCGCTCCATGCCGTTTCTTTTTTTTGTATTTAGTGTCCGTTATCGTGTAGAAGCAATCCGTGGTCAATTTGATCATATTTGGGGCGAGAGCCTCCTCAACCTGCCGCTCCGGAACCTCATCTGAGCATTCCCACTTGTATCTTCCGGTCCTAAGACCCTCCGATACTTCGCTGGAATCGATTTCGGTTGGGAAGGGCGCCGATTCAGGGGCATATAGTTTGAGATTGAAACCTCTCGCATGATATTTCAGCTGGTGTTCCCTGCCTCGTGATGAGGAGGTTGACCTTGGGCCATGAGTTTTTTATGTTTTTCTCGATCGTGGAGACCTGGTCTCCTTGGGTCGTACTGCTTCCTTGCTTGGTGTCTGAATTTACGTTTTTGTTGTAACGGTGGTGTCTTTTAGGGGTGTAAGTGGCGCTTGTTTTGCTGTTTTTGTTGTTTTGGGTTTGTTTAAACGTGGATCGCGTGTGCTGGCTGTGTTTTGTGGTGCAGATACCTTTTGGCACGTTTCTTTGTACTAAAGGGCTGCGCTTATTCGTATAACCTCCTCTGAAGGAGGGTTGTCCGGGAACCACATCTCCTGCAGCCCGTTCTTTACGAGCATGCGATTGACCACCGTGGCAAAAGTACCTGGGCGTGTAATGTTGGCAATGTGTGCATAGTAAATGCAGTACATTATTTTCGTTGAGTGGTCGTTTTCTATGTGTAGGAATGTCTTTTGGCTGTTTGTCTCGGCAATCGCGGCTTTGGCTACTTTAACATAGGTGGAATTGGCCTTCTTTTCCTCTGTTTCGCGTTTTAATTGGGTTTGCTTCTGGATCTCTTGTTTTTTGATTGGGCATGCCATGGACATAGTCCGGTGGGGGCCTTCACAATTTAGGCATTTGGGAGAGTTACTCTTACATTCGCACCAAAAATGGTCGCGACCGGCACAGATCGAGCATAACTTAATGTCTTTCTCAGGGTAGCTGGAAGTGGTGTGTTTACCGTACTTGTAGCACCAAAAGCACATTTGCAAGTCGACAAATTCTTCACCTTCCATCTGTTCTGGGCAGACTCTTACGTTGGAAAGAAGCAAACCATTGTCTTTAACCTTTTTCGCCATAGCCGTGTCCTCGAAAACAACCTTAAACACGTGCGTGCAATTTTTTAATTTTATGACCTCAGCTACTTTTGCCCATGGGTTGTCCGTTCCATTTCGTTTTTTATGTCCTCTGTCGAGTGGCTCTCGACCCAGGATTTGATTGTCTTTAGGCATTCAACTGCTTTGCTTGAGGTCAAGGCTTCACAGTCGGGCTCCCTCGCGCAAATAGCAGAGTATCCATTTTGAATGTCGATGAGTCTGACTAGTGCAATACGTAAAGTTCCGTAATTTTTTTTAAACATCTTACCTCTGTCTGGTTTTAGGTCCTCCGAGAGGACTCGGAGAGTGATGCAGAGAGTCTCCTTCATTTCTCCTGCATCCTATCGTAAGATAGGGGATGCGTATGTATAAATATATATGTGTACACTGAGAAAAGGGTTTAGAAAATGAGGGGGTGGGGAAGAGAAAAAGAAAGGAATAGGGGCCAATGTCCAAGTATTTTTATAAAACTTTACCTTTATTTTTCCTTTCTTTAGGCTTGCGGATGGGCCAGATGAAGCTTCGGTCCTTATATCCACAAAAGAGTGAAGATTTCGCCCCTCACCTTCCTAGATCGAATGCCAGTGGACCACTTTTCAAAACGTATCCTGCTTTTTCGCTTTTCCAGGTTTTCTCTACACTACCCGAAACGAGTATCACAATTCACCTTTGCAAAAAATTCACTTTGCAAAAATTCTGAATAAAGATTTGTCACAGCGGTACAGCAGACTAGCTAAGGCAACCAAAGCAGTCAACTACTACACTCCCCCAACAGTGGTTTTGTTTACATATTTGGAATCTGTCATTAGATTTAACAATGGTTCCAATTCATTTTTCTTTCTTTTTCGAAACAAAAGCTTTTCTTAGCTCTGATTGGCTGTTTAACATGCAACACAGAAAGAACGTCACAGCTCGTTAGGTGATTAGTGTATCCCGTATATTTACGTACGAGTATATATATATATTTTTTTCAAACAAAATAAAAACTTTTTAAGTTCATAAAATTAATAAAATCCTGGCTCCTATTTTGTACCTTTTTTATTTTAATACTTCAATTTCCAGTCAAAAAATAGAACATTTGAGGCAACTTTCAGGAAAATAAATAGTTCGCTAAAGTGTTGAGGACGTAGGAAAATATATCCTTCACTATATCCATGAAAACTTAGGTTAGCAAAGATTCATTTAGCATTTTTCGGAAACCAGATTTTTGCTTTTGTTGGATTGTTTACGCATTCAATTTGTTTGATAGAGTAAGAGAAAATGAAATAAGATGTCAGGCTTAAAAAAATGAGCTGTTGCAATTTTCAAATTCATATGTACACATGATTATTAAGAAAGGTAGAATCCGCTTGCAATTCTGCCCTGTTCTTTTTTTTTACGAGATCATCTGGTGGGTTTGAGCGAGGGGGAGAGTGTTGAGGACATGGTAATAAAGATCAGACATGAATGAGGCTGTGGAGGAAGTTGAAATTCTTACTTCATAGTATAGTATTATGTGTTCGAATTTGTCAATGAAGCTTTTAAAAGCTCTTTTCCTGCACCAGGATTTAAAGTGTCAAAGGCTGATCACTGGAGTCTTCCTGATAACACTGTACAACAATGAAAAACAAAACGGAAATGAGAATAACCTTCTATAGGGGTATTTTTTTGCATAAATCACGAATATAACATCCGTCTCTTTCTGCCACCCTCCAGTTTATCTTAAATTGCCATCTTAACTACATTAAATACACTTATGGTCCTGTAGGGATTGAATGCAAACAGGATTGGGCTAAAAGTGACAACTCTAAACGTTATAAACGGATTTTGATATAATTTTAATGAAGTGCTTCTAAGGTATTTGCTAACCTAAGCTATGAAATTAATGAAAGTGCAATAAGCATTTTTTTAGTTATATTATAACACCTTATAATTTTGTAACCTACTAAAAATGCTTCCTATATTTACTTTTTTACTTAATATTTGTTGATGTTACTATTTATATTATTTTTCTCATACTACTGTGTTTTTTATTTACAGGAGATAGAGCTAAAAGCTAAAATGCCTAGACAATGCAAAAAAATTCCCCAGACATTTTTTGTTATTTGTGTGGATCAGTTACTTTAAGACCATACAAGAGACAGTTGACTTGACATGTGAAGAAACTTTATGAGCTGTACTTTGGATGTAAAGTGTGTGACCAGGACAAACACTGGGCACTTCATATAAGATGTGTCAGGTGTAGAAGTTCCCTTTCTGCTTGGATGAAAGACAAAGTTCCTGGCCTCATGTTTGGCGTATCAATGGTATGGAGGGAGCTAAAGGACCATTCAACGGATTGCTACTTCTGCTTAACAGCTATAAAAGGTGGGTATTCAATGTGTTTTCTTTCCTGGTCTTTAATATATTTTCAATAAATGTATCAATTAAAAAGATAACAGTACATACTATGTTGAACTTCCACTATTTCTGCAAGCGATCACTGCCAGTAATATCCATTTTTAGTCTGATTTTATTTTATTTCACTGCAGGTAACAACAGACAGGGCAAGAAATCTATTATGTATCCAGATCTTCCTTCTGTTATTATCCCAGTTCGACATTCAAGGGCTATTCCTGACACAGACGCCCTCTGAACTAGCAAGCGATGACACGAGCAACTCAGAAGATTCCGAATCACAAGATACACCTTATGTGGCACAGCTTGAATCTGACAAGAAACCACACCTTATCACCTAACCGGAACTCAATGATCTAGCTCGTGAAGTTATTCATAGATGCATCCCTGTACAGCATAAAAGCGGTTCTTTTGTACATTGGGAACACCATGCCTTCAGTTCCAGTTGCTCACTCAGTCATTTTAAGAGAGACATATGAGAACCTTGCTTTTATTCTAGACCGCATAAGTTACAAGGAGCATGAGTAGCTAATTTGTGCTGACTTGAAAGTAGTAGCCCTACTTAATGGGCCACAAACTGGATACACCAGGTTTATGCGCTTCCTTTGCTAGTGGAACAGTAGGGCCAGATCAGAACTTTATGTAAGCTCAGAATGGTCACCTCGGGAAAATATGACGCTTGGATGCCATGATGTAATTCATGAGCCACTAGTTAAGAAACAGAAAATCTTTTTGCCATCACTGAATATAAAACTAGGCCTATTGAAGCAATTTACCAAAGCACTGCAACATAACAAGCCATGTTTCCAGTACCTCGAAGCGATCTTTCCTAAGTGATGCCCTCAGATTCGTTAACTTATAGCTAATGAGGACTTTTAGGCGACAATGGATAAAACTGAGCTAGCGGCCTGGCTTGCATTCAAAGATCAATGTTCCTGTTTCTGGCCATTACAATTTCACCATTAAGCTCGTATTTACAATATGTGTATATAGGTTATAATATGACTCTTTCACCCTATAAAAGAAAACATTATATCTCTTTTTTTTTATTCTTTGGCGGGTGTTCTTGCATTGACAAACATAAGTTATCAATGAATTAGAGCTCTAGTAAACAAGTAATAGTGGTTCAAAGACTTCTAGGAAAGCGCCAAGGGGTCCAGCGAGAGCGTATAGTGGAGAGCCTAATCAAGTCCTACCAAGATCTCGAATGCAATATGTAACTGAAGATATGCTTTCTTCATTCTCATCTGGCCTCCTTCCCAGAGAATGCAGAAGACGTGAGTGATGAACATGGATAGAGGCTCCATCAAAATATAGCGTCAATAGAAAACAGGTATAAGGGAAAATGGAGCTCTGCTATGCTGGCTGACTTCTGCTGGAACCTGAAGCGTGACACACCTGAGTCTTCATACAAACGAAAAAGTAAATACGAAAATGTAGGTTAATACATCATATAATGTTAACATACATGCTGATTCATTATATATACCTAAATTAATTACAAATTTGAATTCAGCACAGTCAACTTCATAAAAAAATTGCAGATAAGATCTATGTTTTTTTCTTGACAGTGAAATTTCTTGTAGAGTGTAATCAATCTTTTGCAGTTTTATTAGATTTCCTAGTTATCTGCCTTTCTTTCTTATATTTCTTTCTCTTATGTCTCTCTAAATAACTCTCTCTCTCTCACTCTCTCTCTCTCTCTCTCTCTCTCTCTCTCTCTCTCTCTCTCTCTCTCTCTCTCTCTCTCTCTCTCTCTCTCTCTCTCTCTCTCTCTCTCTCTCTCTCTCTCTCTCTCTCTCTCTCTCTATATATATATATATATATATATATATATATATATATATATATAAAAATAATATATACGTACGTGTTTGTGTATTAGTAAATACTTATATAGGTTTCAATTCATTTATTTGAAGAATAATACTACTGAACAATGGGGCTTTCTTTAATCCTTCAAGCTATTACAAAATATAATACTTATGCATCCAATTATACAACTAATTCCCTTAGCAACCAAATAAAAACAACAGACAATTTAGGTGTAAACTTGAATACTAGTCCTACTTCAAACACAATATTCTAAATAATTTTTCCTTAAAAAGAAATTTCTACGCCTTTGATTATAGATTGAAAGAATAGTTATACAATAATAAATCTTGAGTCATATGTTTCGTGTTTATTCGTTTGAATGAACGATATTTGAACATGTTCGATATGGTTACTCTCTAACACTACCGTGAAAATTGAATATAAATATCGAAGGAATAGAAAACAAATAACAAAAATAGAAATTAATTGGTTTGGCAGCATACATACAATATGACTATATGGAACGGCTCTGATTTCAAGCTAATTGCATCTATTTTTCGTGTAATAATAATTTTCATTGCAATAGAAGTGACTTTAGAAATTCTAATCTTTTGTTCAAGATTAACCCAATAATAATGGAGATGAAAATAATGTAAAATCTTCCGTCCTTTATGACGGCACGTGTACACTATTTTCAAAATATTTTTGAACAGGATAAAATTATTGAGTTAAACATTTAAATAAAATTATATTATTTATACTAAACTAACTGCAGTCATTTGATTGGGGGCAATTACGTAAATAATTTAACGTACGGGTAAACAAGTAATTTGGCCTGTGATTGTTCCTTTTGGTTCCCTGAAAAACTAAGGGTTTGAAAGGGTTATAAAATGTTAAATTTTGTGTAAATAAATTAGGTGCAGATTATGTGAATTTTTGTCACGTACGGGATACAAGAATATAATCATTAAATAGAATGAACATATGTTGTAAAATGCTTGCATACAGTGTGTTGGGAATTAATGGGCAAGTATCGGAAATGAGACATAAAAGTCCCGATACCAATATGAGTTCCGATACCACTAAAAATAGCCGATAGTACGGATATTCGATACCGAAACTGAGTACTCGTCCCATCACTAATATATATATATATATATATATATATATATATATTTATATATATATATAGAGAGAGAGAGAGAGAGAGAGAGAGAGAGAGATGGAGAGAGAGAAAGAAATTCTCTTTGTCCTTCCTTCATCTTTCTCTCTCTCTCTCTCTCTCTCTCTCTCTCTCTCTCTCTCTCTCTCTCTCTCTCTCTCTCTCTCTCGATACAGCTATCTCTTTTAATCTCTCGCTTTTACTCTATCTCTCTAAATTACTCTCTCTACCTCTCTCTCAACTTACTCTCTCCTCTACCCCTCTCTCTCAATGCGGAGACGAAAGAGAAAAGAGATAAGTCTCTAGCGAAAGAAAAGAGTGCAGACAAATGTGCGAGGGTCAACCTTATTGGGGACTCTCAAGCACGGGCCCTGCAACCCCTGCTAGCGGCAAGCCTTCGTACGAGTGTGAAGGTAAGTTGCCTACCAGGAAGAGGAAACCAGCAGATTAGAATAGAGGCGGAGAAATCTCAGTTTGCTGAGAACTCAGTCGTTGTCCTAATGGTAAATAGCAACGACCTCTACCTCAGAGGAGGAAGGATAGACCCTACAGAAAAGATTTTCAACAGTCATGGGTGTTGTGGACAACTGTGGGCTGAAAACACGCAGACGTGTATTGGTCGGGATGCTCCCGAGAATAGGTCCAACCCGGACCGCTCACTCGAGGAACGTCTCCCTTAATCGACACCTGGGAGATTTGTGTACGGCGGAGAGGGTCTTTTTTGTGGACACTTCCTGCTCCTTCTATGGTAGAAACGATCTCCACCAAAGGGATGGAGTATATCATTCCTTTAAAAAAAGGCTGTACTCTGTAACATGATACAAGATGTAGTGGAACGGACCCTAAGGAGTGTCAGGCCCAGAGTAAAGGCGGACGTACACCAGTACGCCCGTGTCACTTTTGGAACGACCTTCTCGGAGGTAGCAAAGAAGGGAGCCACCAAACCAATAAATAAGCCGGGAAACGGAAGATAGTAGGGAGTCCTACATTCGGAGACTCCCTGAAAGTTCTTCTGTTTAATGCGAGGTCGATCAGGAACAAGTTTCTTAAACTTCATGGCCTCGTAGCGACGGAAGAACCTGAAATGGTAGCCATAACAGAGTCGTGGGTAACAACCTCAAACCGAGATTTTGAAGGTGAATTCACGATTCCCGGTTACCAACTCTTCCAAAAAGATAGGCCAGACAGAGAGGGTGGCGGTGTGATGTTGTATGTCAAGGAATTGCAACATTGTATCCGACCAGGAGCTACTAGGTTTTGACCTAGACATAGGTCTTGCCAAATACAGGACCCTAGTGCTTTAGAGACCCCCTAACAGACTAGTTGAAAAGGACAGGGATTTGTATCAGCTGCTGGGTGAACTTGTACAAGACAGAGTGTGTATCGTCATGGGTGATTTCTACTCCCAAGTTGACTGGGAAACGAGAGAAACCTGTGGGAGAACGCACTACTCCTGGAGTTCGCGAACAACGAGTTCCTAACTCAATGGGTGAGAGGCAATAATACCCTCGACTTGGTTTTCACCTCTGAGGATGACATCGTTGAGGATCTCTCAGTAGGCGAAGAGCTCGGTGGCAGTGATCACCAACCAGTCAGATTTATAGTCAATGGCCCCAAGGTAGAGTCTGCGACTAGTAATTCGAGGAAAGTTGATTTTAGAAGAGCAAACTTTGCAGGTCTTCGTGCTGGATTGACTGGTGCAAGGCCAGGAGTGTGCCAAGAAGTTGAAGATTCGTGGAATAGATTCAAAACTACGTTCATTAGTCTTCAATCCCGTTTCATCCCTTTGAAAAGCTTTCTTCGGTCTTCCGTTCAACCAAAGTGGTTTAATCGAGAAATCGGTCAACTGCTGAGGGAGAAGAGAATGGTGTACTGGCAGTCAAAGATTTCTGGAGACTTTGACGACTATCGTAGGCTAGCTAGGAGGGTGAAGTCCAGCATAAGAGTGGCAAAGCGTGCCGAGGAGCTCCGAGTGGCGAGACTCTGCAAAGAGAATCCTAAGGAGTTCTTTGGTTATATAAACAGCCGTAAGCCAATCCATCGCACGATTGGCCCTTTAATGAATGAGGAGGGGGCATTAAAGCACTCAGATGCAGAAAATGATAACCTCCTCAACGACTACTTCTCTTCAGTGTTTACCATAGAATGTGATCCCATCCCCTAGCCCACGGATTCTTACTTGATGGAAAAGCTGGAGGAAATGGACTTCACCCAAGGAGAAAAAGATCACTGATCTAAAGACGAATAAGTCCCCTGGTCCGGACAGGTTTCTACCTAAAGTGTTGAAAGAAGTGCGCGATGAGGTATCACGATATCTGAGCACAATCTTCAATAGGTCAATCCGGACCGGATGCATTCCTGGAGACTGGCATGAAGCAGAGGTGATTCCTATCTTCAAGAAAGGAGACCGTAGCCAGCCGGCGAACTACCGACCTATTAACTTAACCTAAATAGTCGTTAAAATTATGGAAAGCATCTTGTTGGACAAAATGACGTCATATTTAGAGTACAACTTGCGATTGAGGAGTTCCCAGCATGTGTTGGGAAGGCACCGGTCATGTCTAACGAATCTTGTGGAATTCTTCCACTTCGTTTTTACTAAGCACGAACGGGATAAGGCGGTGGATGTTATCTACTTAGACTTTCAAAAAGCCTTCGATAAGGTACCACACCTCCGCCTTCTTTGGAACGTGCATGTGCTGGGCATATAACGAAATGTAGCAAGTTGGATAAAGAACTGGCTAAACGGCAAGCGGCAACAGGTAATGTTGAATGGACAGGCTTCTGAGTGGGTGCCCGTTACTAGTGGTGTTCTTCAAGGTTCTGTCCTGGGACCACTACTATTCATCATCTACGTCAACGCCATGGACGGTGACATGGTTGCGAAGATTTCTAAATTTGCTGATGATACCAAGCTTGGTATGAACGTCGCAAAGGAAGGAAATACTGCCCGGCTGTCGGAAGATTTTCGGAAGATTGAGGAGTCATCAGACACGTGGCAAATGCCTTTTAACGTAAACAAATGCAAAGTTATGCATATCGGCCACCGAAACCCCCAATCTCATTATATCCTTAAGGGCACTGCTCTTGAATCCACCGACACTGAGAAGGACTTGGCTGTATCTATAAGTAGTGATCTAAAGTTCTTGAGGCAGTGTATCGATGCGGAGAAGAAAGCCCAAATGATTCTAGGTTATTAAAAGCAACAGGTTAGATATCGGAACAAGAAAATAGTACTCTGTCTATACAATTCACTTGTCCGACCGCACCTGGAGTATGCCGTACAATTTTGGAGTCCTTCGTTTTGAAAGGACATCGCGAGATTGAAATGTGTGAGAGCCAGGGCAACCAAACTGATTCCCTCTATCAGACATAAAAGTTATGATGTTGATTAAGTGAATTAGATATGTTCTCGTTGGAAACCCGTAGACTGCGTGGTCAGCTCATTGAAGTTTTCAAAATACTTCGAGGGTTCGACAATGTTGACTACAGGGATATTTTCAGCCCTAATGAGAGCAGAACAAGAAGTCACGGCTTTAAACTTGAGCTGAAGCGTTACAACTGTGATCTGTGTTGGAAATTTTTCACGTACAGTATCTGCGGTAGCTGGAACGAATTTCCGCTGGAAGTTGTCAACGGTAATTCTGTTGACCAGTTCAAGTCAAGACTAGACAAAGTCTTGAAAAGTCGCTGTTTATGGAGGACGTAAGGCAATTGAGCAGGTATGTGCCCGCTTGACAGCTATTCCAAAGGTACCCTCATTGCAGGGTACGTAAGGTCTTCTAGCGTACTTATTTTCCATGTAACTCCTTGTATCTCTCTCAGTGGAAACGACCTTTTCCTTAGAGGTAATAGAGTCGGGCAAACGGGAAATATAGTCAAGACACCGATGAAGATTGCAGAGGATCTTCTCTTTAAAACAAGCAAGGCCATGCTCGTGGAGGGGCTACCCAGGAAGTTTGCTACAGCACACGCAAATAGCAAACTTCTTGGCATTAACGAACCTGAGTATTTACGAAGGAAGCGGGCGGTCCAGTTCCGAGGCCGGAGGTTCATCTTGAAGAGGATGAAAACCAATGCGAAATAGTCTTAGACAAAAATAAAGTAGCAGCCAGATTAGAATTCCTTAACCCGTACAATTCTCCAGGTCCAGATGGTTTTCTTCCTTGAGTCTTCCGAGAAATTAGCTCAAAGGTCGCTTCACACCTCACGACAATTTTCAACAAGTCTTTGGAAACTAGAGAGGTGCCGGAAGACTGGAGAGCAGCAGATATGAACCCCATATTCAAGAAGGGGGAACACGAGTGCCCGGGTAATTACATGCATATTAGTCTGATATCTATCGTAGGTAAACTGCTCAAGGGCATAATCGCCGACCGCATAGTGCACAATCTGATCTAGAATTGTTTCACAGTATTTTATTGAGTAGGCGGTAGTCGAAGTTTGGACATCATTAACCTGGATTTTCAAAACGACTTCAATGAGGTACCACCCTGCAGGTTGATGAATAAGGTCCTCACTCTCGGCATTGCCAACAGGGTAGCCGAAAGTATAGAAAACTGGCTGTCGGGGCGTCTGCAACAAGTAAAGATCAACGGGGTAGCCTCGAAATGAGCGCCAGTAAGTAGCGGAATGCCCTAAGGCTCAATGTCCTACCTCTAGTGTTCATCGTCTACATCAATTGCATAGACGAAGGATTACTATGTTCGAAAGCTAAGTTCTCCGACGACAGCAAGATAAGAAGTAGGTTGAGCTCACGAAAAAGAGTGGAACGCCTGCGGAATAGGCTTCTCGGGAGAGGTGAATGGTTCTAGAGTTGGCAGATGCCATTTAACCTTGACAAGTGCAAGGTAATGCATATTTGGACATGCTAACTCTCGGAAAAACTACTCCTTGCTAAGCAAACACCAAGATACCACTGACCTTGAGAAAGATTTAGGCGTGCTAATTAGCAGTTTACCTGAAGTTCTCAAAGAAGTGTCTGCATGTAAAATAGAGGGCCCAGAGAATGTTGGGATACGCTCTGGCGTTGAGCGTCGTGGTCTTTTTAGCGAAGAGCGCTTAATTACACAGGTTCAAATCCAACTCCTATATTTATTTTCTTATAACGGTTAAAATAGTTTGCCCCTATTTTTTCTGTTACTATATCTCCCAATTTCCTTAGCATTTTTCCGGGTTGTGTTACCAACTTTCATTTCTTTGGGCTTTTAAAATACATTAATTATATATCACGTGTCATGTGATTTTCAATTATTATAAAAAGACATTTTTTCTTTGGAAAAAAGGGGATTGTTCTCGCCTTGTACAACTCCTTAGTCCAGTCACACCTTGAATACACTGTTCAATTCTAGTCACCGAACCTGCCAAAGGACATTGAACAGCTGGAAAGGGTCCAGGCCAGGGCCACTAAATTGATCCTTTCCCTTAGACATAAAATTATCAGCGTGGGGTAAGAGTACTGGGGATGTTATCACTAGAGACGAGCCGGTTAGGAGGCCAGCTGATTTAAACTTTTAAGATAATACGAGGAGTTGAAAACGTAGACCACGGTTACAAACTAGAATTACTGCAATTTCATAGTAGCATTTGCGGCAACTTCTTTTCAAGAATATCAGCAGAACGTGGAACCAGCTATCGCCAGAAGTGGCAAACAGCTCGTCCTTCGAAAAGTTCTAAGCTCGACAGGATGAGATAATCCGCGACATGACCTAAATGGTACCAGTTTGGTATAGAACGTAGTATCCAGTATAGTTTAGAAGCAAGTAGATAGGTTTCAGCTCTTTTATCAAAAGTTCATGATTTTCTTCTTTTTCAGAGATCAATTAAATATCTTTTCTGCTTTTTGGCCAGCAAAAGCCAGTGGAGAGAGCCTACATCTGTGCTACGCTTTCTCTTTTGCTGTAGAGTAGTGTCGTGGTACACCACTCTATACCATATTATGTGGGGGTGACTTAATCGCCTACTGCAATGCAAACCGTTGAAGGACTGTTCGCAGGGATTAACGACCGACTAGGAGGTCAAACTTAAGGCATTGGGTTTTAAATCCTTAATAATCAGACAGAGTACATAAATGGTTCGCAAAGTTTACTTGAGTAGGTCGAGAGTATCGCTCAAGATTAGTTAAAGATGAAACAACAAAATATACTTTTATTTACAAAGATCAAAACAAGAATAATAATAGGCAAAAGAGGATTATTTAAATTAAAATAGTCTCTTGATAATTATTATAAGGAGGGATTCTCAAATGGAATTAATTGATTAATGTTACTAGGTTCAGATCAAAGGGGGAACTTGACAATACTAATAATGGAGGGCTTTAAGTCTTACGGGTCGGTGACCTCGAGGAAGGTCATTCTTGCGATAAGGCGAGTTAGGAACGATCTGGTGAGGCAAGTGGGGTACGTCCCGAATGAGGCAGTTGGCACACGATCCAAACCAACCTTCCGATGAAGATAGCCAATCTTCAAAGATGATGTTCGACGGGAAATGTCCAATTACTCATAATTCCACTGGAAGAGGAAACTTCTTTACCTGAAAGGTAATCGATGTAGATTTTCTTCGATTCGATTAAACGAAGGGAGACTGTTGCGCAAATTCAAAGACTTACCGAAAAGCTTGCAATTGACGAGGGTAGAATCACGGCGGAGAAAGTCTGCTGTCTGATGAACGATCACGGGACTTAGACTTGAGACGATGAGGACTGCCTTGACTTGCGGGCTGGACTCGTCGAACTACGGTCAAAACCGAGTATTTGTATGCCCTATTCTGAGGGGGAAGGGGAATTTGGAGAAAAGAGTCACAAGCTCTAGACATCTTAATCCGGAGGTGGAGTCGATTCATCATTTAACAGCAAGGTGCAAGACACAGTGGCTCTTTCTCTCCTCATCACCGGACGGGAGGAGGCTCGGGCCGATTCCGCAGGATTGGAGAATATTTCCCCAATGCGCTCAGGAGTCGAAAATTCGCGAATGTTCCCAAACAGCAAGTGACGTTTCCCATGATGGGCTACAATCGTACGTGGTCTCCAAATAAGATGGGGAGGTCAGAGGTTGTTCATTTACAGTTAGAGCTTAACCAAAATAATACCTCCATGGTATGGTGAGCAATGTCCTTTGAGGTAGTACTATTCCTTATAACTCATTGTACCTCTCTCTCTCTTTCTTTTATATATATATATATATATATATATATATATATATATATATATATATATATATATATATATGCAGATACACCCACAAAGAAAGAGTGAAAAACGATTTCGAGCGCTTTCGTATTTATTCTTAAAGACCTTTTCAAGGAATGAACAGGAGGCTTGACATACATTGCCTTAAATAGCAGAAGGGGGGATTAGACTACCCACCTCTGAACCTTAATTACGTGGTACAAAATCCTGAAACAACTTTATGTGAGATTTTATGTATGTAGTGATAATGGGGTCTAGCGTGAACAAACCAGGGCTAAGATTGAAATTTGGGAACGCCTTAATGGAGATTCATTCTAATATATTTCTCGAAATATAATTACTGCATTTTATGACTGGTTTGGCACATATGTAGAAAAAAGCGCAGATTGTTTACTGTGATTGATGTTGCTTAACGCGGATATCTAGTTTTTTTCCGCTTTGTCCATAATAACATTTTTGGGAGTTGTTGCAGCTTTTCGAATAAACAATGCTAGGTCTGGAGGGGAGGAATTTTGACAAGGATGCGACAAATTGTAGTCTCGTACTTAAAAATAACATTTATGTTCAGAGGACTAAGTAAACGAAGTAATTTAATGAAAATATCGTTATAGAGTAAAACTAATAGGTTTTTGGTCTTAAACTTAGGGATATTAACATTAGTTTGATTATACGAACGCTTGGCTGACTTATAACAATTGTCGAGAAAGTACAGAGGGTAGCACAAATTTATCCCTATTAAATATATTCTATTGACTTCTTTCTCTGTGTATTCTGGTCAGACGATTCTAAGGCCACGCAAAAACATAGAGGAGAAAACACTTTGTTTGATGCTATTATGGTGGTTTGAATAAAAATTATATAAGAGTCTATGGCTGTGGGTTTTCTATATATTTCATATTTGAAACAATGGTTTGTCCGATGAATTAGAATATCTAGGAAAGGAGGTGTGCGATTTTTTTTCAAAAATGGTTCAAAGTATGGCAAGATAAGACACCGGTTTTCAATTACAAAAATTGTCTTATCATGCCATACTTTGAACCATTCTTTTGTGTCACCCGTATTTTTAGGCAACTTAATATATCTGTAAATTTCAGATATGAATCCATTTTATATAAAATGTTAGTCCATAATAATACAAAGAAAAAAGGTGGAGTATATTCTATAGAATGTTCTATTTGTTATTTACCTCACTTCGGGCAAACTGATAAACCTCTATATACTAGAATTTACCAACATAAGTATAATATTAGAAGAGGTGAAATAAACAGCGCTTTATTTTTACATTTATCTGAAAATAACCACCCCATTGACTGGAATTCTGCAAAATTCCTTTATCATTCCGCTGATTTGACAAAAAGAAATATTGTCGAGTGTTTCATAATTAACACCTTACGAGTACCCAATATAAATATTTCCCTAGACTTATTTAAACTCGACCCTGTTTAAAAAATATTTTTACTAAATGAAATAACTTCTTAGCCCTAACTGTTTTCGCTCTAATGATAATCCTTTAAAATGTTGTTGTTGTTTTTTTCACCCACTATATTCCATTCATATACATGGCGTTGTTGTGTATATATCGTTTTAGGGATTCATGTCTGCTATTAGTTGCCTATTGTTCTTTTTCTTGGTATTTTTCTGTCTTGTTTTTTCCATTAGTTTGTACTATGTGATGGGCGTTCCCTTCGTATCTTTGTACCCTATATAAGGTTGTCTTCTCCATTTTCATGCTATTCCTTGAAAATGAACTTGCAAATATAGTTCAAAATGCTTGGATTCATCTTTTCATTTTCCTGTGGGTTAATTTTCATATTATTGCTTCCCTCACGTGCCACTTTGTGAGTTTTTTCATTATATACATCATAGATAACGAATACTTGATTGGTAGCTTCCGCAAATTCCGGAGTCAGCTGCTTCCATAGTCGGGCGATCCCAGTCATTGTTACGACTTAGTCTGGGTGAGACGCTGCCGCCATCTTGGAAAATTTTGAAATCAAAAGTTAATTGTATTTATTTGCCGTTGTAGACCTGTTAGCTCTAGTACTTGTAGCTAGTGAAGATGTGGACTCCTACTATTTAAGTGAATAAGTAGTAATGTGTGTTAAATAAAGGAAGCCAGCATATGATACCTCTTTGTTGCTTGGTGAGGGACGCTGCCGCCCACGGTAATTGCATTTAAATACTTCTCGTTTTAGGCCTGTTAGCTTGAGTACTTATATCAAAACGTTGTGTTTAAGTATCCAGGAGCGGGTTAAAGTTAAAATACCCTGTGAAATATTAATGAACAATCATAATATATGGTGTGACACAAGCCTATAAATTATATGATATATTTTTACTATACGCTATCTATGGTAAGGTTGCACCGATAATATCAGCAAGTTATGGGTATCGCCCATATCGGCCACTTTGCCGATATATGGGTATCGGTCATATCTTTCTGATATATTATATGCTTGCTTATCGGCTAATCCTATAAGTATTCCAATATGAGCTTTTTTAATGGTGTTTCAGTACCCCTCAAACGAGTGCATCCTCATGGCCATGATTGCCGTGGAAGTCTTCAAGACGATGACCACACCGGGCGAAAGGAGGGCCAAGTTGCTGGTGGCCTACTCTTCAGAAGAAGTGTTCGTGAGTGTCTACAAGGAAATAATGAGCAATGACTTAGGCATGTCCCTACTGGACTGTGAAAAGGGTTGCAGCCTGGTCAACACCGTTGTTTCTGCCATCGCCAGGTCCCTCTTCCATGTCATAGGCAAAAATATGGTGTCAAAAACTAACAGAGATGCCCATGCAAAAGTCAAAAGAAGAAGCATAAAAGAGGTAATCCGGATGCACCCGAGAAAGCTACCAGGAGCAAAAGTGACTAAAAGAAGAAGAAACTTTCTAGTGAGAAAAAGTCCTAAATCAATTTACTCGTAAGTGTGCGTAGCCACTGACATTTGTTATGTATCTTTATTTTGTAGGGTAGATATTAGAATCCAGGTTAACCATGAAATAGGTTAATAGTACAAGGTGTCCACACCTTAAATTCTTATTAGCTATTACTTTTTATACCTATTTCAGAATAATTGTTTGCTAGATTGTTCAGGTGTGGGCCCTGGAGGGATTTCTTCTTTTTTTCTTTAATTGATGCTACCTACTTTATTTCATTTATTAAAATATACCTTGAAATATGTTTGTAGTTAAAGGTAATATACCCATTTTTCATTACAGTTTTAATTAACAATTTTGCCTTTATTTTTTTTAAGTACCTGGAAAATACCTGGAAAAACTATGGAAATTTAATATTAGTAGACACCCTGTAGTATCTAAGAATCCCATTGTATACAGCCTTATTAAATAAAATTGAATTGAATATAACCAACATCGGTTATAAATATAAGGTTTCTATTTTTTTTTTTTCATTTAAATAAGTCACACTTTCGTTCGTCACGCCGAATCTGTTCATCCAATAAAAGTTTGATTTCACAGCTCAAAGTACATTGGTCCCAGGGTGCTTCATACCAAATTTGGGGCAAATATATTTAAAAATAAGGAAATAAGAATGATTTTTGTTTTTTCCTGGCTAGCCCGACTATGGAATCGCCCGATTTTGAGACACAAATCAAGTATTCGTTATCTATCTATATATATATATATATATATATATATATATATATATATATATATATATATATATATATATATATATATATACTATTGAAAGTTATTCACCTAGATTTTATTGAACATATATAAGAAATCAATGTTAACTTTCATGTAGATGATAGAACTGTTTCCTTCTGTCCAATGTACATACATACATGATGGAATTGTATCCTTCTAGCCAATATATAAGAAATGACTCTTAACTTTCAATTAAATAGAGATATTCCCTTTTCTAGTATTTATGTCTATAAATTATTTTAATTTGTTAATCGCCTGCTAAAAACTTCCTTATAGACAATGTCTCTGATTTTACCAGTAAGAGAAAAAAAGAAAAGATTTTTCTTACTCCCTACTCAGGAAGCCCCAACATATAACCGACCGTGTGATAAACAATCCTCTTCTAATTGCAAACCAGCAACTTTCAAAGACTGACCTTGGGACTTAATAATGGACATGGCAAAAGACAGACGTATTGGAAATTGAAGCTGTTTGAACTCGAAAGGCATGCTCAAAGGTATTAAAGGTATGCGAAGAATATGAACATCTTCGCCTTTTCCGCAGCTAGAAATTATTGTCGCCTCTATGACATGCCTCATTAATTTCTTGACCACGTCTTGTTCCATTGCTCAACTTTGGTTGAGAAATGTTACGCAAAATCATAATTGGGGGCGCCTATTTTCAATCGAAGGCAATGAAGAGGAGCTCCTCGTGGCTCCAGTGAGTTTAAGACCTCAACCGGATAATTAACTTTTTCTAAGTCATTTACAATAGAGACTATAAATTTATAAGTATGTTCATTTCCTGGTAAAACTTTCAAGAATCTTTCATTTAAATTATTCACAGTAATGTTGTTTGATGCCATGATTGCTTTCTCACACAACCAAGCAGCATTTGTGTAATTTAAAAGTAAACTTGAAAAAACATTAATAAGTTCCTCAACTGAGCTCACCAAGGTGTAGATTTTTGATAGATTCAAATCACCTTCATGATTCATACTTAGCCTTCCTTCTCTAAGTTGCAAAAATAGTATTTGCAAATTCTTCCGACAGGTGATCTCTATGAATATATGCCCTCATATTTGTTGAAAGCTTTAACATTTTGACGTGTTTCCATAAAATAGACGGTTTCAAAAAAAGCTTTTAATTCATTTTTGGTCTGGCAAAAGTTTCGGGACATTTTCTTCAATGAATCCGGTCAATGAATCAATATCATATGAATTTTCTTGAAAAAAAATATGTGACCAAATTATTTACCTCACTTCGATGAGTTTCAGTTAACCCAAACTTGTTCAGCTACTCCCCTCCCATTGAGAAAAAACGATCTTCAATATTAATCAATGCAGAATTATATATTTCCTCATTAATATTTGTAGTCCCGATAAATCATTCTTTTATTTCTGCCACAACGCTAAAAGATTACTTACTTCGCAAGTCTTGAGAATAATTGCAAAAAGATCTCAAAGAAATAGGTGTGCGTGACATTGAAACTTCAGCCATGGCTATATCCTACTGATTGTCATCTTCTAACAAATTTAAGGCTAAATATGCTTCCCTGTAAATACCAACAGTTTTGACCATCAATCATTCTTTGGAAGAAGAAGGAAGTCGGTCCTCTTATTTCAAGAAGAAGCAGTCTCAAAAAAGAAACATTCACGGTGACTTGGATGGATAGAATAAACTCTTCTAATTATAGAGTCAAATTTTATACTAGGATGACCTTCAACATCAACTCCTCTTTTTCTTCTGTGTTAAGTGTTGTCGCTCCATGTGTAATAAGTTGGAATTTGATGATAAAGTAGAGTTTTTGCGAAATCATCTCGTTGGCACAATTTAAAAAACGCTGTAAAACTCGTGTCTTTGGGATTTTGGGCTACAGGTGTAGTGTTTCATTTTGTGAAAGAAACTCTGACCATTTTCGAGATGAACTGCAAGCTGTTGGATTGCAGGATGCTTTTCATGGATAGGGAACCCAAATATACGCAAAAATGCTTCATTGTTGATGATATATCTACCAAGCTCAAATTGAGAAACTTCATTTTGAACATTTTCTTTCTGTAAGGCAAACAAAGCTGCATTAGATCCCTTATTTTTGTACTTGCACACAAATTTAATAGATTTTACAGAATTGTAAAATTCAACATTTATGTGAGCATTGAAGATCCTTGATGGTGAGGGACAATAGGGTACAATCCATCGATTGTCAACCTCATGGCTACCAACAATACTTTGAAATCACACATCTTCTGGTGCTCTTCTCTTATAGGAGGAGTAGCCATCCTCACTAAACTGAGTTTAAAGTAGAAATTTCTTTGGGGAACTTTTTGTACATTTGCCATCAGCCATGTGTTTAGATATTACCGCAAGGCCAATGTACTATGTGCTTCTTTACTATTTTAAATAGGGTTGGATCACTTTCTGGATTGGGTAACTCAGCTGATATTATTGAATCCATTTGATTAGGGTTGATTTTTGTGGTAAGCCACAACAAAATATGAGCATGAAGCAGACCTCTTTTTGCCACTCAATTGTATACATATGACATCTTACTGACCCAAAGATTTGTGATTTGTTGATAAGATTCATCAGTTATTGTTGGTTTTATGCCCACCCTCAAATATTTAGATAATTCATATATATATATATATATATATATATATATATATATATATATATATATATATATATATATATATATATATATATATATATATATATATATATATATATATATATATATATATATACATATATAGAGAGAGATCCAATACACCGCAAGAAAGAGAAAACGGAATAATTTTCCTTCGGAAATAGTTTTTTCCTACTTCGAGAAAATCTGAGCTGGGGTGGGATTGGAACCGTGCACACTGAGGCAGTGAGCAACCGCTTTGATCTCAATTGAACCGTCCTTAAGCTCGGATTTTTTCGAAGAAGGAAATAACTATTTCCGAAGAAAAATTATTCCGTTTTCTCTTTTTTGCGTTGTGTTGGATTTACGAGTATTTCATCATTCTCTCGCACTCATGATATATATATATATATATATATATATATATATATATATATATATATATATATATATATATATACTGTTGGCATGCAGCATTTCTTAAGGACTCATAATTATATCTTGCATAACCCCTTGGTTAAGATAGCATCTGATTTCTGCTTGGTTTTCTTGCCTACCAATGAATATATTTGCAATTATTTGGAATCCTCATTTTCTGATGGCAATAAACTTCCTATTCTGTGATGAATTTGACCTCAAATTTTGAATGTAGGCATAAAGCCCTTTTCATTTACAATATTTGCTCCAAAGGAGGTCATCATGAATGCATTATTGTAGCATTCAATTCTTAGTAAAAAGTGTTGTGACTCAGCATTCGAGTCCAATCGCAGAATTTTTATGGTTGGGGTGGATCAGCAAGAAGAAGTAATTGAATCTTTCCCTTGCTAAGACAGATAACCAGCGGTTCATGAATCAATTTCTTGGCATCACAATAGTTACATAATATTGACATAGATCCTATGGTAACAATGTCTTGTGATTCATATTCATAATTTTGGAATGTAAATGAACGCAGCGATTTTCCATTCTTTAGTAGTAAAAGGGCGAAGTATAAATTCATGATGTCTAAATCTATCTGTTCTCCTTCTAGTGTTGAATTCTTCTTGAGATTCAAATCGTTTGGTTTATTTGAGGTGGTCGAGTATCCATTCTGTGTCTTCTTTCCCTTTCCTCTCGATTTTCAGATTGTCTGATTGCAGCAGTTCTTTGAGCATCTAGTCTGCGTCTTCTTTCATTTACTTCTCAAGTTTCAGATTATCTGGCTGCTGCAGTCTGTTGAGTATTTATTCTGCGTCTTCTTTCATTTACTTCTCAAGTTTCAGATTATCTGGCTGCTGCAGTCTGTTGAGTATTTATTCTGCGTCTTCTTTCATTTACTTCTCGAGTTTAAGATTGTCTGGCTGCTGCAGGCTGTTGAGTATTTATTCTGCGTCTTCTTTCATTTACTTCTCGAGTTTCAGATTATCTGGCTGCTGCAGTCTGTTGAGTATTTATTCTGCGTCTTCTTTCATTTACTTCTCGAGTTTGAGATTGTCTGGCTGCTGCAGGCTGTTGAGTATTTATTTTGCGTCTTCTTTCCGTGTCTTCTTGAGTTTGAGATTGTCTGGCTGCTGCAGTATGTTCAGTATTTATTTTGCGTCTTCTTTCTGTATCTTCTTGAGTTTGAGATTGTCTGGCTGCTGCAGTATGTTGAGATTTATTTTGCGTCTTCTTTCTGTTTCTTCTTGAGTTTGAGATTGTCTGGCTGCTGCAGTCCGTTGAACATTTAGTCTACGTCTTCTTTTCACTTGTTCTTGGCTTTCTAACGCTTGTGAAGTTGCATGCTTTTTTGCATCTTCTTTCCTTCTCTTGCTCTGCTGATCATCATGTTCTGCGGCTCTTTCTCTTTTCTTTCTTTGGGCATACTTAGATGCCCCAAAACGGGCCTTTGTGGGTAACATCGTATTAAGATGAAATAATTCTTGTTTTAGTTAGTCAGCTGGCAGCACAGGAATATGAAAAGCATAGAGCTGTTAAGGAATGGCCATTATAGTTATACATATTTTATTTGATGCCGGGAGATTAGTTATGAGGGGCTTGACATCACAGAGTTCCGATGGAGGGAAACTTCTAGGCTTAAATAGGCTCGTATCCTTGGCAAGTTCTTAGGATGGAACCATGAGTTATTAAATTTATTCTTGGGGGGGGGAGGCTTTTTGTTTTCTTTCGGGTATAATGTGTGGCTCGACGCATAGATATCCGTTTCTTCTATGCACTCTTTGAAGGAGTTGCACCGATGATCCTTCACAAAGGAGCGGATCTCTGGTTTTAGCGATGCTAGCAACTGATCCCGTAGAAAAAATCTATCAGAGACTCATGATCGTGAGGGACTTTCGATGCATCTAACCAAAAAGTAAAAGTACGGGAAAGTGTGTATCCAAAACGACCGAAGGTCATATTTGTTTGGGTGCGGGCCTGGCAAAATTTGGTGCGGTAGAAGTCAGGCATCATATTGTATGCCGCCAGAAGTTCGGATTTGAGGGTGAAATAATCCACCGTAACTTCAGAGGGGAGCTATACGACTAGGTCTCGTCGCGGTGAGCTTGGTAGAGAAAGAAGCTTAGCGACACCGTCAGTCTCTATGTCCCAATGATTAACTTCAAAAGTTTTCTTGAATTGAGTAAGTCGGTTTACCTCTTGATTCAGACGAGGGAGCACTTGTCGCCTTCGGAGATGGGAATCCTTGTCAGACCTTGCCGATTGGCTGTGGCAAAGTTCACTGATGTTGAAGGTTTCCGAGAGACCAAGGCAGAGCTCACGGATCGACTTAGCCTTCAACTTAAACCGAAATCGCCGTTGGTGGGAGGGGGAGAGCGTCCTTTAATTCGTTCGTCGGAGTAGGTGAAAGTCTAACAGTGCTGCTCTCTAAACTCAGTCGAAGCTTTATATAAGCGCCTGGTAAAGTGGCTCCAAACGCGAGCGCGTATTTGGGGAAAAGTCGGCGACTCCTTTAGGGGAAGGGGGAATCATGATAATGTTCGTTGGAATATCCAACGGATTTCAATCTTCAGGCGGAAAGCCAGAATGCTAGCGGAACGGTGACCGTGAGGAATGATGACATCGGTCCCTAGGCAAATACAGCTGGGGCATGTGATAACGGCGTCGGCCGTCTCCTTTCCCAGCTTCAGCCATGCTTTTTCAGCTCCATGCGGTGATCTCAGGATCCACGTGGGTACAGAAGAACACGTAGCCGCCATTTGACCTCATTCTGCTACAATATATATATATATATATATATATATATATATATATATATATATATATATATATATATATATATATATGAATAACGTTACAGCCACGAGGAAAATGACACAACGGAGAACTGCGAGGCCTTTCGACTAATGGTCCTTTACTGAGCAGACTAAAAGACAGGGAAAAAGAGAAAGATATTTATACACCTGATTAATGAAAATAGGGGATATAAAGATTAAAAGGGGTGGGATTTCCAGATACCTGGAAAAAACCTATTAACAAGATGAGCCGTCAGGGTTAAAAAAAAAAAAAAGAAGTTTACGGGTTACACAAGAAAGGGGGGGGGCAATGTTTGGGAATCACATATGCATTGCCCCCCCCCTTTCTTGTGTAACCCGTAAACTTCTTTTTTTTTAACCCTGACGGCTCATCTTGTTAATAGGTTTTTTCCAGGTATCTGGAAATCCCACCCCTTTTAATCTTTATATCCCCTATTTTCATTAATCAGGTGTATAAATATCTTTCTCTTTTTCCCTGTCTTTTAGTCTGCTCAGTAAAGGACCATTAGTCGAAAGGCCTCGCAGTTCTCCGTTGTTTCATTTTCCTCGTGGCTGTAACGTTATTCATAAATTCCTCACGTTCCTTATTTTCGTGATTCAGTTATACATATATATATATATATATATATATATATATATATATATATATATATATATATATATATATATATTTATTTATTGAGGGAAAGAAAATGCACGATAGAGCTTCGAGGGTTTATTCTGAGCTTTCAAACCCAAGCTAGGGTCCTTCTTCAGGGAAGTGAGCAGAGTGGAGTCTAAACTAAAAAAGCTCCAGGTTGATGATGATGATGATGTATATAGAAAGAACAGAGAGGGATCACTGTGTGACACAGGCTATCAGGTAGTCGTAGAGGAAAAGGGTACGAAAATAACTTGAAAGGAGATAGGAAGAGTTGATAGGGCGGTGGCTAGACACCGATGCCAGGTGTAGTTGGGTGTGTCTTGGGGTGTTCGTGACTGGACGACGGTTGCTGGGTGGTTAGGAAGGAGATCGTGTCTGGATAGTCGGAAACGCGTTATTTATGATGCTCTTAACTTATGCGTAGAACAGTATGGGTTGCGGGTGGTCATGGGCTGCGGGGTATCGCAGTGCCATCGCAACATACAGTCTAGCGTGTAGTGCGGTGTATATGGGGTCTCTGGCGAGTTTCCCGATTTGTTTTGTGAGTCTAGTGTGAGCGTATGTATTGAGGGATGCTAATTTGTTGTTGGAGCGTAGTGTGGACATTCTTACGTACATGGGAGAGCGGCAAACGCACTTCTGAGCAGAGTTCTAAATGCGCTGAGGCTTCTTCTGCCACGTGACACTCGCAGTTACGAGTGACAGTGGGGCATACGTGAGAAGAGGTCACACGAGTGTTTTATATAGATGTAACTGTAGTTTCTTGCCGTCTGGGTAGAACCAGGGCAGCATTTTGTTTGTGCGTAGGGCTCATGCTTCTATTATGTGCTGGTGTATATTGAACCTAATGGACTTGTCAAATGTTACCCCAAGGATTTTTGTCTGTTGTGTATTCGAGCCTTGTTGGGTTTAAGTGATTCATGTCTGGTGTGTGTGAGAAAACTTGTAGGTTATGCATGTATTGATCTCTTGCACCGAAGAATGTCATCTGTGTCTTCTGAGGATTCGTGGCAATCAGCCATTTATACTCGTATTCTGTCTTTTCGTCTAGTATTATTTGTGCGTGGTGCGCGATCTCGTCTGGTCCGCGGCCGCTGACGAGGATGGTCTCGTCATCGGCGTAGGATACTGTGTAGGTGTGACGGCAGTTTTTGGGTGGGCGTGGGGTGTCGTTTGTGTACATGATGTAAATTGTGGGTGCCAGTACTCTTCCTTGGGGAACGCTTGAGCGTGATGTGAAAGGTTGTGAGAGAGTATTGTTGTATTTTATGTGGCATCTCCGTTCAGTGTGGTTGTGCAATAGAAGCCTTCTGGTGCAGAGGGGTAACTTCGTATTGTTGGAGAGTTTCCAACGGAGTCCCTCGTGCCACACCTTATCAAAGGCCTTCTCCACGTCCTTGCTGATAGAGTTTGTCTTTTGTCGTACCTGGCGTTTTTTTCTTATATTCTGTCGTGAACGATAGTCACAGCCGCCTGAGTGGACCGGCCCCTCCTGGAGCCATATTGGTAGGGGGGAAAACCAGTCCCTCTCTTCCAGCTAGTCCTGTAGGCGGCAGTTTATCATACGTTCGAGTATTTTGCCTTGGTGCTCTAATAAAGCAATAGGCCTGTAATTGTTTGGGTATTTGGGCTTTTTGTTCATTTTGTGTAGAAGTATGTTGTGAAAGACTGAATATTTTGGGGAAGTGGTCTGAGGCTAGTGAGGCGTTGAATATGTGTGCAAGTGTAGGATATATGTTTGCGGGGAGGTTGTGTATTAATGCGGCTGGTCTTTGGGAGGGGCCGGGTGCGCGTTTTGGTGTTGTTTTAATGTGGTGTTTTGTTTCCTCGACGGTGATGGGAGTGGTCAGTGTAGATGTGTTGTCGAGCAGCTACATTCGTATCAGGTGAGCGGGCCTTAGCTCGTGAGCGTGGGCCCGACACCACTCCTGGACTTCTTGGAAGTCTCTTGCGCGTGTGGTTTGGATGGGTTGTGTGTGTACTGTGTCCCAGTGTGACATAAATGCATCGAGGATGACGTTAGTGTTTGTGAATGTTTGGTTATTTACTTGTAGGGTAATGGGTTTGGATGGATCGGTGCCTGCATCCTTTTTACGCGCCGTCAGAAAAAGGAAGGGTCAGTGCAACGAGTATCGTCCGCATTGCGGACGACCTCTCGCCACTGTCGGTTCCTATCTAGTTGCACCGCACTGTAAGATGCGGGCACGTATGTGAGTGATGTGTTGAGTGGGCCTCTGGTGTAGTAATTGTTGTACTGTGTGATGAGTCTCTGAGTGTGTATGGAATATGTGAAGTGTTTTATACATGTGTAGATTTTGTGTTGTGTGTGTAGGTTGCGTGCTGCGGTCATAGTGTTCAAGATTGAGCACCATTGGTTGTCTAACAGATCTGGATTGGTGTGATCCAGGTCGAGGTTTTGCGGCGTGTTTTCTGTTATGTGTCTCTTGAACTCTTCCCAGTTCGTGTTTTTGAAGTCGAAGAGAAGTAGTGTGGGTATGATATGGAAGATGTGGATATGATAAAGCATATCGGTATGTAGTCAGAGAGTACGTGAGGACCCGGTGAGATGTAAGTGTAGAAGCGTGTAGCGTGGTCGTTGCGGAAGACCACGTCCGGAGACGTGGTTCCTCCGCGAGGACCAAATAGTGTGGGAAAGGCCAGACCGATGTGCTCGCAGCGATAACGTGGCAGGGCACCGGCCAGGTACCTTCCTGCATCATTCGTGGTATTAGAAAGGAGTGTTGGGTGGAAAGCGTTGAGGTCCCCGCAAAGAAGATAGGTAGGTTGTGGTTTGATACAGCCCAGAGTGGGACTTCTATGTTTAATTGTCGGCGTGGTGGTCTGTAGTGCGTCACCACTAGGATGGGGCCGGAGCTAGTCTGTACCTTGCAGGCTAGAAAAGAGTCATCGCGTGTTTGATTGAGGGAGTGGTGTATAGAGCGCTTTATTAGGATGGCTGATCCTAGGTGCAGCACTTGTGGAATTAGATACGTGTAGTAGCCTGAAATGCGGAGTCTGTTGTTGGGAGGGTGTAGACTGGTCGAGTTTAAGACTATTATGTCAGATCTTTGCGTGTTTAGGACCCAGTTGGCAACAGTATGGCGAATACCGTGCCAACTGTTAAGGCGACCTATTGACCTAGGCGGAGTGCGCTTGGGGCTGATTTAGCCGGGACCGTTCCCCACTTCTTGGTTATTTCCCAGGAGGCGTGGGGAGTGAGTACCTTCACACGTTTTGGCTGTGGTTTCAAAGGAGTGGAGAGGATGTCAGTGGTCTTATTGGGTCGGTAGGCCGTAGTAGAGGGGAGAGTGTGTTCTGTGGAAGGAGAGTTAGAGATAGTGGGAGAGTGGGTGGTGGTCGTGGAAGGAGGGTTGGAGAGAGTAGAGTCTAGGAGGGGGGAATTAGGATCAGAGGAGGAGGGAGTAGAGCTAGTATATAGGGGGCTAGAGCTAGTAGGGGAGGTGCAGATTATGAGGGTGGGGGTGTTAGGAAAAAGAGGAGGTTGAGATGGCGAGACAGGAGGAGAGGAAGGAACAGCAGGGAGGGGGTTGGTTGGCTTTACGAGTGGATGTGTGTGGCGGGGAGTGTTTCGTGGTGTTTTTTTTTGTTTAATGCGAAGTGTTGTGGATGATGTAGTTAGCGTGGGGGAGGTGGAGGAGGTGGTGGTTGTGGTATCAGTGGGACTGGGGTTGGGGGCTGTAAGAGGGGCGGATGGTAGGAGAGGGGTTGGTGTCAATAGAGGAGAGTTGAGGCTGCCAAAGGAGGATTTATGGTGGTAGGAGGGAGTTTAGGTATAGAAGAGGAAGGAGTGGTAGCTGTGGAGAGAGGAGATGTGGGAGCAGTGGGCAAAGGGGCAGGTAAGGAGGGTACAGTGGCGAGAGGGACAGGAACAGAAGGGCGCGAGGAGGCAGGAGCGTGGTGAATGTTGGGGGTGGGGGTGAGGGGGCAGTAGGTCCAGGGGGGAAGGTGTTCGTGCCTACCGGGGTGGGGAGGAGTGCGGATCTCCTGTGTGTATGCCCGTTCATTAGAGCGAGCACCTTCTCGGGGAAGGTGATCTGTTCTAGTCCGTGCGAGGCAAACAGTGTAATGAGTATGTTTTCGTATAATCGGGCGTCACCCCTCGACATGTCGTTTGCCACCGTTGAAAGCAAGGCGGCCAGGAGTAGCTTTAGGTGTTTGCTCTCGTTGGGCGTGTGGTGTGGGGTAGGGGTGGGTGTCGGGAGTAGTGGGGGTCTCTGGGTGTAGGGTGTTTGGGTGGGTGCGGGTTTCGTAACATGTCGGTGAGTCTGGGGTAGGACAAGAGGTGGTGTGGACAGCGTTACGCCGGCAGCAGCAACGAATGTTCTTGTGGGGGAAGAAGGAACAGGGGCAGAGTGCGTGGATGTGTTGGTGGGTTGTGGACGCCGTATTGCCGCTACGGCGTCAGAGCAAGCCTAGGGCATTAATGTTAACGGTGACATGGTCGCCGCCGCAGTTTGTGCAGAGGGATGAAGTAGCTGTGCAGGTGGTGTAGTGGTGGCCCACTACACTACACCTTGAGCAGACCAGGTCTGCTTGGCAGTTTCGTGTCTGGTTTTGTAACACCGGTCGTACTGTATGAGTTTTATGTTCAGCTGTGGCTCGATGTTATGTGGATGTGTTAGTGTGCCGCAGACCTTGATGCCTTGGTCTAGCAGCAGAGTTTTGTTGATCGGACAATGTAATTACAGCCCATTGTTTCGTACGGTTGTAATAGAAGTCTGTGATGGCCTCCTCCCCATACTTCTGTCTGAGGTGTGTGCGGAGGTCATCGGTGGAGAAAGCCAACCATAAGTAGTTGGTCTTGAGGACTCGTATTTGGTGTTTCTTGTGTACACCGTCGGCTAATTTTGTATGAAGGTCTTGTGCTGCGAGTGTGTCCGACGCCAATTCGTGGAACTTGACTGCGTCCTCCTGTGAGCGGAAGACGAGTTTGTGGCCTGTGTGAGTCTTTATTATGTCTGTGATGGGGGTCTCATGTGTAGCAGCTAGGTTGATAAGTGTGTGTTCATTGTTGTTAGTTAATTGTATGTTTTTTTCTGTTATGTGTAGGAGTGTGAGTGTGGATGTATTGTTGTGTACCATTGAAGATCGGTTTTTGAAACTTACTTTCCTTTCTTTAGAGGGGGTTCACCTCCCCGCCGATAACGACCCTGTGAAAATGACTGGGAGGTGATGATGATTAGTGAGTGAGTATGCACCTGGTTCGGCTCCTCAAAGGGTGTGAAAACATAGCGGACTTAATGATGACTGAAGCCCGAATCAACTGACTCCAATTGATACACGAATATAAATAATCTAAACTGAAAAAGAGAGCCATGCTCTTTAATAAAAATAACTCCATGTGCGAATAGTCTATATGCCAAAAAATGTCCATATAAAGAATGAGGTGAAACAGTAATGTATATATCTTTGTAAAATACCACTGTATATTTTTCGTCTATGTAAGTAATAGGAAATGTGCGTGACTAGGCGAAATAGATCCATTATGAGTCCTCACAGATGAGCGTCATAGGAACTCTATAAGGCCATGTAACGGTCCCTAAAATAGTGACAAGCCATTCGCCAGAAATATGTCAGTCATATATTTTAACTCTGTAAGGCAGTATTACAGAGGAATACTGTAATGAGAGGTAGAGGGATAAATATACACGCCTCATTGCCTCTATATCTTAGTGTATATGTATATATATATATATATATATATATATATATATATATATATATATATATATATATTAAAATGTATTTGTTAGGTGTCAGCTTAGTATCATATAGGAGATACTTAGAAAAATGTGTTAGCAATGATTGTATTAATGTCGTTCGATATGGCAGGACTCGACATAATGGGCCCACTTAAATACAGGCATGGGCAGCTGTAAATGCCGACGCCTGAGTGTTTATTGTAAATACTACTGCTATCAGGAGTACAAGAAGTGATGTCACATTTATATCTACATATGTAATACGACTTTCATTATAACCCCCTCCTCTTTGTATGTACCGAGGACAATAAATAAAGTGATGAATAAATTATATGGTTAACACTCCTCTACTTATAGCGATTGTGAGGAAGTCAAACTATATTGTGCAGTAAATTGTGACTTTTATATAGGTATGCTCTCTAAGAGCACATTAATGTATATATGTAGGAAACCACATTATGTATATTTATCGACTCTCTACGAGTCCAAGCATTTGTATATATAGTTTATTTGTCGAGTCTCAGGGTCATGAATTTGGATGTATAATGTGTATCTATGTGTCGTAGTAAAAGCCATGATAGCACTCCATGCTCTTAGGGCTAAGTGCGTAGGGCACACATATATTCACCTTAAGGGTGTACATGTAGATACTCTACACAACGAAACCTGAGGTAAGGAAGAGAGAGGGAGTTTAGAAGATCGAGATAAAGGCTCGATTTTCTCACTGTAATAAAGTGGTAGTCTCAATATCTGTGCTTAAGTCAGACAGGCGCCAGAGAAGTAAAACATTAGGAAACTGAGAATGTCTGGAGGTAATAAAAGGACATGTGATAAAGCATTTCACCATTCTGTAACAAAGATAGCCAGAAATTATACAAATATAAGTCTAATAATAAAGCTCCGCCTTCTAGAAATATTAGCCAATAACGAGGTACGGCAGTGTAGACGCCATCCAATCAGAATTAAATAAAGGATTAATTTAAGCCAATCAAGAGGCGAGATAAAGGAATGAGTAGCTAATCACGTGCGCTAATATCATTTGTAGGCGGGGCGTGAGGCTGACTTGGTGAATGTTTCTCCCCCTTTATAAATGGGTGCAGAGATATTAAAAGAGAGAGGCTTTCATTATTACCATCTTAATCGTTATGCGTTGATTAATTCAATAAGTCGATCATTATAATCGCCCGGTCGCTCTACCGGTAATATTCCCGCATTACTTTGTTGTAAACTCGAATTTTGAAATTGTACTCGGAGTACTTCCTATTTTCGGTGCAAGGTAAAATAAATAGACGGAGACTCGTTTAGATAATCAAGACTGTCATCTCAAGAGAACTACCGAGCGGAATATAGTTCCGCAAATAAAATCTACTCACAATTATCCAAGGCTCCAATATAATCATTAATACTGACCCCTAAGCATTTTCCCTCGCTTTTAAGACCCCAAATTTAAATTTCAGGCAATTAGATTTTATAAGGCAAATCGTTGACGGCATAAAATGGTAGAAACCAGTTCCGTTATACCGGATGACAATCGCACTCACCAAAACCGTTGAAGGGAAATTCTTTGGTTATAAATCTACGACTTAAATAACTACATATTTTTTTAATCTCCATTAAAGCTCCATGTCTCAATTTATTTTGATGCATTAGATATGTATACATTTTTTTTGATTAAATCTGCATTTTTAAATACAATTTTCTGTATTGAATAAGTATATAAGTTTTTAATTGGATAATTGGTTGATAGGCTTGCCTTATTTTTTAATTTATCTTTACAAATGCATCTGAAAACCATTCTCTTAGGCTAGATGGCTTTGATAGCAGTAATTTTATTTATTCATAATTGAATATAAACATCCCTGAACTTAGAAATAAATCCTATAAATCATAACTGTGAGATAGTAATTTACTTTCTCTGAAAAATTGTCGTTTGCGCGGTCCACTTAATGTAGTCTATAAAATACTAAATGGTTTCACTAAAGGAAAGTATGAACAATCATTTGAGTTATTGTAGTTAAACGAGCGGCTACTGGAAATACCATTACTTTAACATATAAAACCATTAATGACCAATACTGAATATAACTGATCTCCAATTTATATTCTTCACACTCTTCATCCCCATCAATTTGACCTCCGATCCTCCCTACTTTTTCTTTCTGGACTGGTCTCGAGGGGATCTTAGGGTATTGGATATCTTTACCTGTCGGTACTTTTGTAATTCTTTATTCACCTGAGCGTCTGTCATCCCCTGCGTTCTCGCTGGAAATCCCTCCACTTTACCTTGAGTATGAATTAGCCTTTTAAAAGCCATACGAGATTCAAATCGGAGCCGTTGAAGCTCTTGCTATTTGTACAAGTTTCTTTGAGCTATTCAAGTAAATTTAATGTTTCAAACACAACTTATCTACAACATAGAATTAAGATTTTTCCGAGTATAGAGTATTAACACGTTAATCCATGAATAGCGGAGCTCTTTTTAGTCGCGTGCGAGTCTAGTCGCGAGTGACTCTACATCTCACGATATCGGTCGGTCGGTCCCCGTTTTGCTTTTTTTGGTAATAACATTGTAACTATTTGGCCGATTCTAACAAAATTTGAAATCCTTATATTGTTTTACATTCTATTTTAAATAATATAATGCCGAAGACCTCCCAAGGTTAGCCCGGGAATTATTTTTGGGGGGCAATAACATCATAACTATTCGGCCGATTAAAAAAAAAAATGAAATCTTAATGTTGCTTTACATTCTCTTTAGAATGATAGAATTGCCAAGATCCTAGGATCCTAAGGCTAATCCAGGGATTTTTGAAAGTTTTGACGGTCGTAAAGTCATAACTCAGAATAAGTGAGAGCACGCGACTTGTTGGTCAGCAGACCTTATATGATTTGTGAACTCGTTAATCCTTTAACAGTTTTAAGTTAACGGATTATCATTAACTTCAGCTAAAATTTCCCTTGATGTTTACCTGTGTGAGGCTGAAGGAAAGGCACTCCTAGTCCTAGGATGCAATGTACTTGTCAAGGCAATAGAAGAGGATTATGTTGACTTGTGCATTGACAAGTCACAATAACCAGAACTAAGAACGCGCAAAATTTTGGCAAGGCCTACATCCAGTTTGAAGGTGAAAGTAACTTGTTTCGTCCCCTCCCCCCCCCTCTCCTGTGGAGACTGCTGGAACAGCTGCTTACTCATGAAAAACAGAGGTCGAGTTTGGGTTCTGGGCTGACATGGCAAAAGAGAAGAGTATAGAGGAGGAGAAGAGGATCAAGCTAGCAGGCCACAAAATGTATGAGTTACACACGTGGAACTTGGCCACCTCAAAAGGCTCTGATAAGGTCCTTGAGAATGTCCTCTTCAAGAAGACCTACAGGACTGCCCTTGCCAAGGCAAAAGCCCCGTGGAAGCTTCATTCGAAACCAGATCATAGTAACCCTTTCTATAAGGAGCTCAACAATCGCATCATGCATTATCGTCTACCTCAAAAAGATAATTGGTGATAAAAAGGATTGTATGCACAGGATGGCGGGCCAGTTGGGCGTGACGGTTTTACTGAGCAGGATATAGACTTTGTGACTATGTCATGGTAATGCAGCCTATGGCAATCAAACTTCCCATGATACAAGAGGATAAAAATGCCTTAGTTGGGGAGACTCCTAGGACTCTGTTATCATCACTGCCATCAGGCTGCGTGAGGTTAAGAACAGTCACCTGCAGTATTGCAGCCCTCTTGGGGATGCTAGGGTAAACAGCATAAGGAAAATATTCGATCCCATGCGGGACAATGATGAGCGCAGGTTGGCTGCTGGCTTCCATCGTAGGTTAATATAATGTTGAGTAAAATCCCTGTGGAGTTAGCCCCAAGAGAGGTCAAAGGTGCAAACATTCCCAGACCTAGTCTGGCCATATCACCTTAGTTTATGCCCCCCAGAAAGTTTAATCAGTTCGAAACTCTGTCGGGCAACCCCCCCCCCCCCATCCATTATGCTCGGTTATTATCCCCCAGTGGAAAGTCGAAAACGAGATCTATCAATCCCCCCCCCCTCTAGCCGCTGTGAGACGCCAGTGACTTGGGGATGTTTACACGGCTACATTCCAAGTCTCCCATGGAACGCCAGGTGTCCCTCGCAGAAACCCGCCGTATTTATGCGAGCGACTCCATTCATCGTCAGCGAGAGTTTCTTCCGACGTCCGTCCGGCACGTTCCACGTTGGTTCGCCGTGTCGGCGCCTGTGATCCATTGAGCGGGTCTTACGTTCGTAATCCCTCTGGTCAGGGACGGATTACTCTCCTTCGTTATTCCCAATTCGTAGGGCTAACCGGAATCAACTCGATGCTCATTCCCTCCATTTTACAAGGTCCGTGTACCTTAACCTCAACCGTGAGACAAGAGCAAGAAAGTCCGAGAAGTCCTTCCGCGCAGATTCCCATCTGGTCGCCAAGTCAACACCAGTCCCTGGAGTGCCTCCCCCCTCCTTTGTGATTCCCATTTGGAGAACAACTTGGAACCTAATCTACGCTCATCTTCCGCTCTACGAAGTCCCCCCCGAGGCTTCATCTAATTTACTGCCGCAGAGGTAAAACCGAGGTCCGAGTCCGGTGATTTTAACCTCCATTTAATTCACTCCCTGAAAACCCCCCGTAATTCCCCGCATTCAATTAATATTATCTCAACCGGCGTATAATAACGGTCTTTCAAGTGATTGTTGCAATTCCCGGGCTATTCCCATTTATTCCTTGCCTGCCTGTATTAACAACTGGTCACTTATTCATTATTATATGAGTATTAGTTGCTTAGTTTTCGTGACCAATAATAATTTTATTATTTACTTGTATATTAAAGGTTATTTTTTGTAACAGGTTTTTCTTTCAATAATTCCTGAGATGAAACGGCGATCTCGATTCCCCCTTTTATTGACTAACCTTGGATTAACGCACTCGAATATAAATTGGGCATAATCCCTTAGCCGGGATTTGCCGGCCTTGTTGAATGTCTTTGGGCCCGACTCTGAATAGAGCATGACACCACGGTGTCGTTCCATAACAATCACAATAGTTAGTACCTAGAATTGTATATTGTTAGCTAATTGTCTAATTGATAAAATTTTATGGTCCCTATTATTATTATATAGTGTAAATTACCAAATAATTGATTAATAACTTTTAATTGAACAATTTTATCAGGGTTTGTCTGCTTTGGCTGAAAAATTATGACAAGAACAACGGCAAGATGGAGTATGCCAAAAGGTTGATGGAGGGCAAGGTGGATGAATATCCCAACTGTGAGGCCTGGATATGACAAGCAACAGTAGCACCAAGGAGAGGACACATCCTGACGAATTCATTGACGCCATCTCTACTCATAAAACCAGCACGTCTAGAAGTTCAGTGAAGAAAGAGCCCAGGACTTGGTCAAAAAATGATTGGATGGCAAGTTAGTAGACAGCCTGCATGACGCAATTTTCATGCATGCTAAGGCCTTCGTGGAGGTTTTCATCGGGTTAGGCTTGTTATTTTTGAGTAGAAATATTTTATTCACCCATTATGTATTATTTCAATCAATCAAAACATAAAAAATATACACGCTTTACATTATTTTGTTTTTTTGTTTTTGTCAAGTGCAACACAGCTGTTATTTCTGATGCTGCAGTAGAGCGCATGTTCTCCCTGGGAAAGGGTTTCATCGGAGCTAAGATTTCCAAGCTGTTTGATGAGAACTTCAACATGTTTATGTTTATGAAGGAGAACAAGGATCTGCCTGTCAGGAAGGATTTAAAAGGGATGTATAGGATTGTGATAACCTGATTGAGTGATTGTGATATTTGCATTTCTATTCATCTTGATTTCTAACTGTACTTTTTTTTTAATTTGTGGGATGAATGAAACTATTTTGCTTAAAATTGCCTTTATTAAGGAAAATAGAGTTTCGTATGTAAGAACAAAAGGCTAGCAGGTAGGTAATTACCAAACTATTAAACAAGCGATTAACTAAGTTATCCTTTTTAAAAAGTAACGAATTAACGGTTAACTTTCAGTAATTTAACGACGGAATTAACAGATTAACTTTAACGGAGCTACTTGCCAGATTAACGGTTAACGAAACTTCTTCATTAACTTGTCCACTACTTGTTTTTCTTATGCTTCTCATTCTAATTCTTTCAAATTCATTACAAATTTTCGTCACAAATCACTCATTTTATCATTTTCTCAACCACAAAATTTCAAGTCCCCTTCACTAAAATACTGAGAAAATCAAAAATCGTGAGTTTAGGGAAGGCAAATGTACAGAATTGATAATTTGCGATTGAACTAAACACCGAGTTTGAAAAAAAAGAAAAAAAAGAGTAACACGACCTTTCAAAACTAACTACCTTTCATTTAACCTCCCAACCTTCTGCCGGTGTAATGATGTTTACACCACCGTGATTTTATAGATTAAGAAATAAAAGTCAGCAATTTGTCCTTTGTAATCTCCAGAAACGCCATCAAATTCCAACCAGTTCATTTTCATCAACTTTTTTAACAGAATTTGCAAACCATCTGCCCTAGATCAGGTTGCGAGATCAGATTCACGGAAACTCGCAATCATTTTCAGAAAAAGTAGCCAATTTGGTGAGAGAGAAGTGTCCAATATAATTAAATAAAGGGTAAAAATAGTAGAGTAGCGGGGTTTTTTTAAAAAAGTAGCCCAATTTGCCATTTACAAAGGGGCAGTCTGGGGTAGAATTTAAAAAAAAAATAATGGGCATGAATTGGAAAAGTTTAAGTACATCTGCTGAAATAATGAGTAAATTTTCATGGCGAAAGATTTGAAAATCTATCGGTTCAGCACGAACTTGGGCTTCATTCAAATATTGCATATCATAAATATAATATCTATACATTTATATGTAAATTCTAGTAAACAAAAACGTTTATATCGACTAGAAAAACATAAAAATATTATTATAGAAGTTGTAAAGCAATTGCGTAAGAAAATGGAATAATGCTTACTCTTCGTCTTTTCACTTTTCAAATTGCATGTAGTTTTATTTATTATTTTTGTAGTATGAAGTATAAATATGAAAGCATTATTATTTAAATGTGTTTTACTTATTTTTATTTCTAGTACACAACGTCAATCAAGAAAAAGTTTCTAGAGAGCATTTGATGTCTACTTACCACATATATAGCGTTATTTCCTGTATCCAAAACAAAGGTAAAATGACAGGAGCAGAGCAGGAAAGAAACTTAGATTACCCCTATACATAAAGCTTCTATTCTCGCCCTAGGTTAGCTTATTTTAGCTTTCGATTACAAAGGAAAGAACTTGAGGGGATCCATAAACCTTTCAGTAAAACAATAGAATTATAAATCCCTCTTTAAACTTTTATGATTATAGAAGCTTTGACTTCTAAACACCACCAGATCATTTATACGATAAATTCTAAGCCAATCCAATTTCAAAAGACATTAAAACTTCTAAAATGATGATCCAAAATGCATTTTAAATTTATTTATGAGCTTGCTCCCAATAAAGAGTTTTTAAGGTCATTCCAATAATTAAGAACTTTGTGAGTAAAGCGAATCTTTGCTGAAGAATATATAAATATTGGCACTTATCACTCGTTTCCATCCAGCGCTCTTTATGTGGGTAGGGAACATTTGAAATTTTTATGCCATTAAAACATTAAATCAATTCCCACCTTTAAAAAATGTATAACCTTACCATTTATTCGGGGATTTCTTCGTAAAGTTAGTCAAGCAAGGTGAATATGCAATGGCTTGACGAGACCTTTTCAAAACATTGCTGAATCCTATGTAATATTAAAAGCCTTCAATACTATTGCATTGCCTTGTAGTAATGAGGCCATAGGTCACTAAAGAACTTGGAAGACGAAGCTGAAAGTGTTCAGTTACAAAATTTTAGATGAAAATTTTTAACCATTTTAAAAGAAGAAACGGACAATTAGACCTTTGAACGGATTTATTTAATTAAGAAAACAGTCCAAAAAGATGTAACCAACAACACACTTTTAGGGTGAAATTTATGAAGGTAGAAGCGGTGAAAAGATGAAAGAAAAGAAAATAGGATAAAATACAGAAAAGCCGTAGTGAAAAATACAAAAGATCTAAAGACAGCAATAGCAAACCTCCTAGATACTATGTAGATACTGGTGCTAGAATGAAAAGGAATAAGCAACTTTCAGCATGATTAGAACCAGCAAATTCTCACAGGTAAAAGGAGGAGGGGGAGAAACCGCTGAGACATGATTTGACTTCAAGGGAAACGAGACCTAAGCGCTTTAAAAGAGATCCGAGGGCAGACATATCAAATGGACAGAGCTCTTTTATACGTTTCTATGTCCGTCCTCTGGGAATGGCTAACGCTCTTCAGCTTTCGCGAGAGACGCTTATATGCTTTAATGAACCGTTGCCAATAGAGCGTATTACAAAACCTACAGAGATCTGTCCGCATTAGAAGCACAGACACGTAGAAGTGGAACTTACAATTCAGGTAATGGTATAGAAGAAAGACATGAGATATATTCTCAGAAGTGACAGAAAATTAGTACAAGTTAATTAACATTTAAAGATTTTTAGACCATTTTAAAAAAAATGTTTTAACTTCACACAATTTTCTGAGGAGATAGGAGCACCATCAAATATCAAGTAACTTCATAAGTAATGTACAAATCTGATGTCAATAAATTTACCTGGACTCACTCAAAATTGTGCCTTTACGGTAAAATAATTACACACTAAACAAAAAATCTTACCATTTCACCGTTTACCGTTATCTGCATCACTTTGGAATAGTGAGTAAAGTTGGGAAATGCATTCTTCATCAATTGATAGACGCCAACCGCAAAGCAAGAGCAGACATCTTCACTTCTCTGTATTTTTCTTAGCACACTCGTCATTTCTAGACATATTGACTGGAGATGAAAAATGAATATTCTAGAGGATTTTAAAGCGACCCAGACAATGTTTTGTTGGAAGCGAATCTGATAAAACACAACCCAGGATGGACGTTCATTCAAGTAAAATTTGAGTTTTTGATGGGAAAATGTTAGTATGATCCATTTTGAATTGCTACCAGATAAACCAACGTAGCAACATACACCTATTGTCAATAATTGAATCGTTTGAACACCACGTTGAGGAAAATAGAATTTCTCTGATCAGGTGCCAAGTGGGAGACATGGGATAGTTACTCTGCCCATGACACTTATCAAGGGAGTTTGAGAGTCCGAATGAATAGACTCTATATCTATAGGGCAAACGCAGAGCTTCCATTGGCGAAGGGAACTGTCAATGGGATTGCGGTTGGCCTTAATGAATCCGAGAGAGCCGCAACGGCTAAGGGTAGTAAATCCAAGAAGTTTCAATAGTGGTCGTAGATAAGTTTATCTTAAATTAGTTTGAGATGAGCAGGGTCGGACACGGCCACATTGCGAACAAAGCTACCACGGTGTTCACTGGTTTTATGTGACCAAATCTGGAAAGGCCTCTGGTGTAGGAACTCAAAGTGTCATGGCCAGCAGGCACCTATTTGCGCCCCCCTTATCCACTCAAAGAAAGCAGATTATCAGAGGGACCACCCTTCACAGATAAACTTGAAATGCTCTCTAAAACAGTTCGATTTGTGGGGGTTTTGCTCGACAGGGAGAAAGGTGAGATTCAGATCACCAGTCCAGGCATAGAACCACTGCTTCTAGGTAAACAGAACTCACGTAGCTTAACAGTTGTATTTAAAACAGCGAGTTTGGAGTGGCACTTACAGAGAAACACCGTATCTTCAGCTCTGGCACTCACTCTGTAAAGGCATCTTTCCATTTCCGACATTTTGTTGAAAATAGTGGCACCAGCGTCCTTCTTAGTGAGAAAGAACCACTACTAGGCCCTTTACCGGCATATGCGGTATTTCACTAGCGAAAATGGTGTCGTAGAAGCCGTTTAAGATAGGGTGTACGGTAACAGTGACAGCATTCCATATTAAGCGTTGGAGGCCGTACTTTAAGCAAGGTCTGCTGACCAAAGTTGCGTGCTCTCACTTATCCTGATTTATGACCTTAAGAACTTCAAAACTTTCAATAATTCACGTACTAAGCTTGGGAGGAGCTTGGCAGTTATATCATCCGAAAGAGAATGTAAACCAGCATAAGGGTTTCAAATTTCGTTAGAATCGGCCGAATAGTTATGATGTTATTGCCCAAACAAAATAATTCCCGGGCTAACCTTGGGAGGACCTTGGCAATTATATTATTCAAAAGAAAATTTAAAACAACATAAGAGTTTTAAATTTCGTTAGAATCGGCCGGATAGTTACAATGTTATTACCAAAAAAAAAGAAGCAAAACGGGAACCGACAGACGGTCCGACCAACCTTTTGATTTGATTTGATGTATAAAGAGTGAAAAAGTGTAGAAGATAAATATAGGTAAATAGATGTTGAGGTTTGGTCTGGTGTAGAGGGCATCTCTAAGGTACTTCCTTTTTCATATAGTGTCTAGCCTCTTCTTGTGCATCGTCAGTGTTTGCCTCAGGTGCTTGTTTGGCCGCATTGTGACCTTTTTCTTTTGATTTTTCCTCTGTGGTTTTTCCTTCAACTTTATTTATTTATTTATTTACTTCATTTTTTTAATTTTTTTTTGTAAATATATGTAAAGATATATTTCCTCCGTCACGGCATTCTAGCCTTTCAAGTAATATATTTGGCATCTTTTAATTTGCTGATAATTTGTTATTGTTTTACCTGTATTCTGGTAATTTATTTTTTATTGTCGGTATTTGGGCATTTCGCCTCTTTTGTTTGTTTCTTTTTGGATGTGGGCATTTCGCCTCTTTTTCTTCTTGTTCAGTTGTCATTTTCATGTAAAGAGTCCAATTAGGTTCTCTCGGGAGCAGATTCTTCCACTTTGGAATAGGGCTCGCCTAGTAGCGCGTCCCCTATCCGCTCTCGGAATGTCGAGATCAATTTCCATATTTGTAATTATAACTTCCTCGATTTTGTCCCAGGTCTTACTCCCTAGCCTCTGGAGTTCCGTATTCAATGGCTTCAGACCTGCTCTTTCGTGCAGATCTGTCTGCCGAATACGGTCCGTCCTGCGCGCCCCCGCTATCAGCAGGGCTGCTTTGTTCTGCACTCACCGACATAATCAAATACAGAGTCGCAGGCGACTAAAAGCGTAAATAGACCCTCAAACATCAATGTCAATTAATATCAAGAAAATTAGTTTAATTGGTATTCTTAAGTTCTTTGGAGACCTTATATTTAATGGTTGGGCGTTGAGAATATAGCCCTACATAAAATTTGCTTACGAAATAAATAAAAAATTATATATATATATATATATATATATATATATATATATATATATATATATATATATATATATATATATATATATATATATATATATGTACCTATAAATGCAAGAAAGAAACCACAGTGTCAGGATCGATTTATTAGCGAAATAGGTTTTGACGAAAACATTCGTCATCTTCGGCTTTTTTGAGCAGAGGAAGGAAGAATTTTCTGCTTATCAATGGATTAGTGTTGAAATGGAAAAACTCTCAACATTATTTAAATTAAATAACTACCCGCCCCATATTTTCATGCGTTGCATCAGAGATTTTTTTAAATAATATTTTTAACCTTTTACAAAATTTTGATGTTCTCCACAAGAAATTCTATATCTCCTTTCCCTTTTGAGGATACTCAAACTAGTGTTTTTAGGAAAGAATTATTGAATATTTTGAAAAGATCCTATCCACATTTTAATTTAACGCCAATCTTTGTTAACCCGTTAAAAATTGACTCCTTGTTCACTGTAAAAGACCACACTCCTGACATCATGCTTTCGGAGTGGTATATAAATATACTTGTCCCAAATGTTCATTGGTAACGTAGATTGGTTGTACGGAACGCCTTCTCAAGGTTCGCATCGATGCCCACCGAGGAGGGGGGGAGGCAGCTACAGAGCAGGAATTGATCTGTCTCGAAAAGAAAATTCTTTTATCCGATCTCATTCCAATTCATGTAAAATTCTTAAATATTATAATCAATTTAAAATAATCTCTTCACCAAAATTTAAATCTGACCTTCTCATTATTGAGTCCCTATTAATTAAACACAATCAGCCTCAGTTAAATAAAGACTAGTTCCACACCGTTATACATTGCGTAATTAAAATTAAAGACACTTTTATTTAACTAGTTTATAGTAATTAATTACCTCTAAAACAACCAACTAGCTAACACTATATTCTTTCTCCCAACCAATTCCATAGAAGTCAAAAAGACAAACGACACTAAATCAAAGCTTTTCTAGTTACAAATTTTTAAATTTCATTCAGTCAGTTCACAGCTTTCTCCGAATCAGGAAATATGTGATACTGTATTTATTGTGTGTACCTTTTTATTCACTTCTACCACCATTAATGTCATTTGAATTCATTTTGTATTTACTCAAAGTACAGAAATTTGTCCTTCATATTGAATTTTTATCTTTTTATTGCTTGCATTTTTAGTATTTGACATTCAACCCTTAGCTTTCGTCATTGTTATATTTTTTAAAACAATTATTCTTTACATGTATGTTTTTATTATTCTAATCCCGAAGATGGGTCCAGAGCCCGAAACGTTGGTCAATATATGTTGAATTCAGTGTCTGCTCTCCATTTCTTGCTGATATATATTTATCCTCAGGGACAAGCAAATGAAAACGCTTCTGATGAGAAAATGAAGGAATCTCCCCAGAAGTAGGCTACTGTTGTGTTAGAAAATAATAAAGATGAATCAAGTGATGAAGATCCATTAAAAGATGAAGAAATAGCCCATAAAATGAACGCTATAATTAGATCGGACGTTGAGGGCTAACAAACAGATGAGAATTAAGAATCCAACGGAAGATAAAAGACCCATTGATAGAAGGTCTCCCAGGTAGGAACAACATGCACAATAAAAGAATATAAAAGGAACAAAGGAAAACGAGAGAGGAGGACACTTCTGACTGCGAAGAAGGAAACTCTTAAAGCGAACAGATTAAAATAGCCTTATAACTCAAAAGAAAATCATTAAACAACAGAGACCACTAAAACACACTCGTATGACTTTTAAAGGGGGAGTTCAATACGAAGAAAACCCTCTCCATCCAAAATACAAAACGCATGACTTTATAAAAGGTATCATGAACAGTTCATGTAAATTGGTCTACGAAACGCATCGTGAGGAAAAGAGGAAAACGATATCTGCAACTTGCTCAGAGACAAATGCATCATTGTATTCCCCCAACATCTAAAAGTCCTTAAATAAAGAGTGAACTCCGAATAATAGAAAAGGGAAACTGAAAAAAAACGAAAGAAAGGAAGGAGGAATAAGCAAGAGTAGACACAGATTACCGAAGAATGATTTACTGTAATATATCTAAACCTTACCAAGAAAACTGAACTCAAAGGAAAAAGAAGAAGAAAGGCATAAAAACATAAAATTTAAATAATGAAACTTAAGAAGTTGTACAAACCCTCCCCCACGAGATGCTTCTTTGACTCCCTGATGGAATGGGAAACGGATGGCCCCATTCCTGTGTGGTTTCTTGCCAGAAACCACACAAAAAAATGTATCAACTACCAGAGTGGAGACAGTCCATTGCCATGAGATAGCCCAAAAGATGCGAATTAATTAAAAATAAAAAGCATGAAGCACAAAATATAACATAGCCCTAAAATAAAAACATGCGTATCAATTGCCAATAATACCCACCAAAGGAAAACAACACAAATCAACCAGGAAGGAAATATTAATGTCAAAATTCTCACGTGTTTACTGGATTCACGCGTGGTGAATATCGCTAATCCAAGTTAATAGGCAACAGCACTTAATGACTTTCTATCAGCAAATGGCCTCGAACCAATGAAATTTCCGGGAGAGGTCGATTCATCAGCAAGTTTTAAGATAAATATTACAGAGAACACAACCAAGGCTTTAATAGAAGAGTGGAGGAAAACCGGATGATAAAGAACAAGAATATACAAAAATGCATGTATAAAAGTAGAAGAAAAAAAGAAAATCTAAGCTCAGACCATCTCTGAGAGAAGATACTTCCATAAACCCAACACACTCCACCAGCAGAAGGAGAGCCAAAACAACCTCTAGAAGAGTACAAAGAAGGAAACACCGCTATGGTCTTTCATTCGAGAATGACATAGCAACAAATAAATAGAAAGTAGAAAACGGATGGAAAAACAAAATGATCCTCATCTTAGGACATGGGAGTAACCCAGAAGCTGAAAATTGAAAATATGGGACAACAACGTAATAGCCTCTAACTCAAGGAGAGAGATTTGATGTAGAAACAATAGCCTTAATGAATGAACTACAATATAAGACTACAAGGATTAATCGAAGCGTACTCATCAATGGAATTCAAATGGCACTCACAAACATAATAGCAACAGATAACTAACTGCTCAAACATAATCAATAATAGTGCGGTATTCATCTTTATAGTGGTTTTAAATGCTCAATTTTTACATCGGAGTATCGAAAAACTGAGAGAACAGGAAACACCAGGACGATGCTGACTCGGGAAATATTGTAGCACTGGGGACCAAATTCCAAACATACGTTCAAAGAGACTCGGCAACAAAACCTGACACCTGTTTAGCTAACTTCAACCTTCCATTCAAATATTGCATGGACCAAATCGAAATGCTTGCAGGGACCACACAGCAATGTGACTGTGTATAAACAAACAACCAATACAGATCCCAGTGAAGAAGTGGAAGGCTTATCTAAGATGGGGCCGGAAGACATATAAAGAGATACTTCTCACCTACGTTACAATCCTCTCAGTAAATCGACTTTAGAAGAAATAGACGAAGAGCTGCTTAGAATAAGATAATAGATAAAAAAGCAGATGAAAAATCCACTAGAATTCGTATAAGACTATACCTTTGTGTCGATGGACTCCAGAAATGGTAAGCAAAGACGAAAAGATAATTTCAAGTATCAGAAAACATAATATGAGTAGGACCAACAAGGAAGACATACAGCGCCCTCAGGAGGAAAAAAAAGAGAACTAATTACATTAATCACTGTAAAACAAAGAAAATGGGACTAAATTATACATCAATGAGATAGAGCATCCCCGAAGTCAGGATGAGTATGAATAAAATGAAAGCAAAACCCGTGAGCAAAAGAATGAAAATCAAAGTCTCAGGAGGAAATATTGTAAAAGATGAAGCAGATATTAAAAAAATTTTCAAACAACAATGAGAAGGTGCATTTAGTATAAACTTTGAAAATCAAATAATCACCTAACTTAATGAAGAGATAGAACAAAACCCAAAAGAGATGATACCTTAACAGCAATTTAATTATAAGAAACCATTAAAAACCTCTAACAAAGAGCTCCATGATGTTCCAGCTTCACGAATGAGAATTTGATGGAAACATTCAATAAGATACTAGAGCGGCTAAGACGAATTTTTAATGGATGCCATAATAGAGGGAGAACTCCAGACCAACTGGGAACCTATCGCCCTTATTCGCTTCTCGACATTATCGGGAAGATTTATGAGAAAATTATTACCAACAGACTGACCAAGTACATACAAACCAACTATCTTCAAGCAAATGCCAATCTGTATTTAAAAAGAAAAAAAGAATCACAGAGATAGCACTCAGTGTAAGAATGGATAAAACAGACAAAGCAAAAATAGAAAATTTGAGCGTGGACATGTTTGCCGGCACATGGCCAAGGCCTACGATAAAGTATGGTAGTGTGGTATGTATTAGTAAATACTAAAACTAACAGCTGTATGCTAAAACAAATGTTAAATGCACATTTGAGCAGAAAAACTTCTTTTTTATATATATATTTTACATTTTAGCCTTTTGCATATAATAAATTTATAAATAATTGTGAAACTAGACTAAATCTGCTAAAAGTGCATTTCACATTTTTCTTAGCATACGGCCGTAAAAATGAACATTAAAATTTAAATGATGCTGTGCGACTATGTCTTCGAAATATGCTTTTATAGAGATGGGTAACCATCAAGGAGAAGAGTTCAAGCTCGAAGAACTCGCCAATAAGAAAACCCAACGGGGAAGGTCAACATCTCACTGCTTGATCCAAACTCAAATGAGTGGAAGAAGTTTATGGTTGGCGTTAGATAAGACGATGGAAACGCAAAGAACCTGAACATGCCCGATCATAATTATTAATTAAAATATTAAAAATCACCGAACTGTAGCACAAAACAGAGAACCAAATAAAGACGACTAAAATAAACAGCAACCAATCTGATTATGACAACTATAATACACAAACAAGTAAAGGAATAACGAACTAGACAAATCAAGTAGATTAAAACATAACAAGGAATAAAATAAAGAAAAGAATGTGAGAAAGAGAAACTTATATCCAGTACTAATGATGAAAATGTTAAAACGGTTTGATCGACTAACATGGACAGAAAATAAGAGATATAATTAAATATACTAACAAATAGTGAAATGAATGAGGCACGCAATTATTATCCTTTTACTTATTGATTTGAAAACTACAACTCTAATACTAAAGGACAGAGATTAATTATCTTGATCTGCAGGTAACCTTTGCAAACCTCTAACTTCCTTCAAACTTCATCTTCCTTCTATCTTATTTACACACTGGATTTACAGGAAACATCAGGGACAATGGTCAGTGAAGGCAAAATGAACAGATAGAGAAAATGGTTCCAGACACCGTAGTTCTTTCTGATTTCACTTTAAACAGTCGCTTTAATGCTGACAAGGTTACCTTTTATTTCTACAACTTCACTTTCAGCTTTAATATCCTTACTCTTCCCCCTCCACCTACTGAACCTTTCCCCGTTGAGCCTATTGAAGCTCTAAGTGGAAAAAGTTCCTAGGGCTAAAATGGAAGTACCAAGCGCTCGAAATCTCCGTCTCCCCTTCCGGCCAATTCGAGGAGTATCCGAGGGGAGTAGGAGCAGTGGGAGAATCTCGGGTGATCTGTACCTTTCCCTCCCTCTTTCCTCTCATCACATTTTCGCTCAGTTTGCCCTGAGGATAATGCGTGATAGAGTTAAAAGAAGCCTTGGATAATAGAAGCAACCCACTTACCCAGCCTTTTCTCCCGCTTTATCCTTTCTGAGAAGAGCGTCTTAGAGTAAGTTAAAAAGCTCTAAATTAAAATTTACAAAGCAGCCGTCGCTGTTGTATAAACTTCTCTCAAGAATACAATTGTATTACCTTTTAATCCAGTTTATGGTACTCTACCTCCTATTTGAAAAACATTAAGCATTTCTAGTATATTTAATTATAAAAATACTATTTATAAACTTTTAGTGCAGAATGCTCCTTCCATTACTGGCAGTGTATATTGCGTAAAATGTCTAGATTGTTCAAATATTACTTTGGGCAATCAGGTAAATGTTTAGCAAAAATATATCTTCACCTAAAATATAATATCCAAAGTGGTTCATAATGTTCATAAGGTTTATGAAGTTGTAATTAGTCTTAGAAGTTAGAGGAAAGCGTTGAAATTTTAAATAAGTGTAGATAGATGTGTTGTGAGAAGTGTGCATGGTTTCCAGGTGGCCGATGGTCCTTTTCCTTCTCTATCTTAACTGTTCTTACTCCATTACGAATATTGTCTTACAGTCAATCTAGACACTCACTGTTATTCCTGTTTTAACCCTTTTTATACTTTCACTCATTGCGTCTACAGTCTAGCGCATACTTATTACTTACTGTGGTATATATTCAGTCTTATCCTTCTTCTACTACTAGGAAATTAAAATTTCGTCACAATTCCCTCTTCTAATCTCAATCTCTACTCATAACCATTTCTCAGTTCTTCCTCGTTCCTCCTCCAAACTTTCTTTGCCCTCTCATGTAACATAGCACTCTTCCATGTCCTATGCAGTGGAACAATTGGATACAATAGGGTGGATCTGACTATCGCCAAGTAATTTCCTTTTTTTCTGGGCGACAGTCCTTAAACATCCCTAATTGAGCCAACCTCATCTTAGCTATGCTTATTCTTTCCACTACATGTATCTCTACAGAGTTTTACCTATTTTAAGGCCCAGCAATTTAGCTTCCTCCCCATACTTCAATCTATTGCCATTAAAACTTATGCTCGCTACATTCCTCCTGCTGATGGGTATCACTACGAGCTTATCAATATTCGTCTTAATCTTCCATTTGCTCTCGTACCTATTTAGGCTCAGGATCTCTTCTGCTGAATTTTTGGCCGCCATCCTTACTGTTCTCGTTGAGGTCGCAATAATCTGGGTGAAGTCATTCGCGAACTGCACATAGGTTGTTTCGCGGATAAGGGGGAACGGTAAATCAGCTTTTTGAAGCTGCATAACAGCCTAATCATTTTCTCCGCCTAGCTTCATTCTTACCAGCTTAAAATTGAATCCCTACTTCCATACATTGTCAAACGCCTGCTTCACATCACGCGCCACTAAGTCAACCATCTTATCCTCACTCTTTACTTTGTACAGCTTCTCCGTTATCAACGCTAGGACCATCTCCGTGACTTTCTTTTACCTTAGCCAGTACTGTTGGGGGTTGAGCTTACTGTTCGTCTTGAGGTAATCTACGAGTATCAGTCTCCGGCAGACACTTTTTTTTTAAAAACCTTAGCTATAAAAATTAATAGCTAGATGGTTTTGTACCCATTGACGGCCGTACGAGACTTACCTGGTTTCGGCGCAAATACAATTTAATTTTGGCCATTTTTCATCTGTCCAGGAAGTAGCCGATATTCTAGATTGCATTGAAAAGTTCCAACATCTCATCAAGTACGTTGATCTGAAACTGATTTATGCTTGGTCTCGTCATTCCAGATGGCCCTGAGGTTTTCTGTTCGAAGGCTTGAACTACCGTTCTTATTTAATCCATATTTATCTTCCAACCACTTTCTTCACCTTCCTATACAGTGTTATAACAAAGTATCCTGTCTAGCAAATAGGTCTCATCAAGTTGGAGATTGAGTTCCTCCATAAGCCTGGTTTCATGGTCCACGTTAAAATTCGCATTATCCTCTCCTGTGATTTCAAATAACTGCTTGCAATGGTAGCTCTTCTAATTCCTCTTAGTTCATTATATATTCATTACCTCTCTTAATTCTCAATTTCTTCAGTGGTGGATCACCTTGCATTTTTTCATTGATTGCCGTAATAGTCTCGGATTCCGTTCTCTGTCTAGCCTAAAAATACCTTCCCCCCGATAATCTGTCTTTCCCCACTCTCATCATTTCTCTTACTCTACTTTGAAACACACGTTTCCTTAGGTACAGCTCAGCAGTTGGGCCTATACCTCGCGTAAGTTGGTTAATGGCTTCGATCTCTCGAATAGCCATCCTTATTTTAGGTGACCAGCTTGGAGCAAAGAGTGATCTCAGCGCCACATTAGATATACTTTCCTCCTTTTTGCCTTAATCTTAACCTCCATGCTTTATATTTCCCATTCAATATCTTCTACTCCTTTACCTCCTAGCACTGGGGGCCGGTAATTCACCAGTACATCTCGGAATTTGCCCCAATCAGCCTTTGCATATTATTTCCTGAACGGGCCTGGTATTTGGATTGGAATAAGTGTCAGAAACACCGCAAAGGAATTGTGATCTGTCGGGAACACAGAGCCAGCTCGGACATACATGTTCCAGTGGAAATTCCGACTGGTTAGTATTATGTCTGGCTTTGTTGCTGCTCTTTCCGTCACGTACGTGGGAAACTCCAGCCTAGCCCATACCATTATACCCCTATGAATTAATTTATCCATATTTTTCCGCATCCTGTTCTCTGAGGTATACAATGAATGCCTGCAGCGCTCATTTAGGTCACCAAGGCAAATTATCAGAGTGCTCCTTCCGAATACTCTAAAAGTTGTGGAGGGGCAAATAATAAAATTTTGGATGTTGGTATCCCCCATTACTACCACCGTCGTACCTCTTATACCGTCGTGGCTCTTATTCGGGTGGCTTTTTGGTGTAGGTATAATAGTTCTGCAACTTCAACTCATACTTCTCTATACTCAATCCGTGCTCACAAATCACTATTACATAAAAGTCCTCCCTTACTAAAGCGTTCCAGAAATGGTTTCTCTTCTCATTCAGTCCATTTATGCTTACCTCAACTATTTTCAATTTATTACCTGGAGTACTAATTATTCTTTACCTATTTAAACTTTAAACCTTTCGTTGCCCGTTCCTTAACTTCTTGAATTTCTCCGTCCACAAGACATGGCATCTATCCGCTGTTACCGGTAAACTTCCGAGAAATAGTGCTCTCTGGAATATATCCGATCGGTATTCAGATTGGTGAGACTATAGCAATGCCTCTGGGCATTACTATAATAAAAACCTCCTGGGAAACTTAAATATATATATATATATATATATATATATATATATATATATATATATATATATATATATCATTATTTATTATGTATGAAATTCAATTCTTTTGTTATTTAAATAATTCATGCAATCCTTTAACTTTGTTCATTTAATCATTCATTTATTTTACTCTAACTTTGTCAATTTAATCTTTCAATTAATTTACTTCAACTTGTGTAAATTAAATCATTTTATGTTAAACTTAATAATTAATTTATTCATTTATTTTCTTGTCAATTCAATTAACGTATACTGTTCCAAACAACATCTCTTAAATTTCACACACAAACAAACAAACACACGTTCCCAGCTCGATCAAAAGAGCACGCCATTCCGCCCACTCGACTCGCTGCTTTCTTCGTATAAAGGTCGGTAACCATTCCTTCTACAATTATTCATTTACCTCCAAACAAATCATACTGAGTTAATTCCACTCTCACATTCTTTGCAAACGACCATACGAGAGTAAGTCCTAATTATATTTACTTCTCATTGCAGCCCCAATTCAGTCCATTAAAGATACTACATATATACATTATACATACTCTAAATTACTACACTATATCAAAGATACTCTATATTATTTACTATATTATTATTTACTCTATTATTCACTCTATATTGTTTCACCATATTATTCACCATATTTACTTAACCTACTTATCTCATTGTACATTCGTTGATTTTATGAATATATTTATATTTGTGTAATTGCCTTTCTTAACGCCCAAGCCATTATTCCAAATTTATTTCACTGTCGCCTATATGCCTAAAGCTAACGGCAGACATCTTCAATCAAACCAAGTTTATGGTTATGGTTTTAGAAACGCTATCTAGGCTGATTTATTAACCGAAGATAAATCACATTGATAACCATACACCATAAGACCACTGGAAGTTCCCGTCAACTATGCCGTCTATTATATCCACTATGTTCATTTCCCCTGGTAACTAGTTCCCAAGAGTGGTTTAGAGGTGTAAGTCTACCTCCTCGCATCTTGGAAATGCCTTATTCAACCTCTCATTCTCGATATCATCTTTCCTTGCTGCAACCAATTTCTTTATTTCCTCTAGATATTCCTCACTCTCAGGTTCCGAAGTGGAATGCTCTGAGTTGGACTCTTTCCTCATGGTCTTCTTCTTGCTCCTTTTCTTCTTACCCTGTTTCTTAATAATTTATACAGCTGTTCATTCCTTCGCCTTTTATTCCTTACCGCTACCTCCTCCTCCTCGATTATTTTAATTTTAGGGATGTATCGAGAATGGAGTTGTCCAGGAACCAAAAACGTCGTCTTCATACCGTTCCTCTTTAGTAAGGTGTCAAGTTCCTTTGAGAAGCAGCCTGGGTTTGCAATATTTGTCATATGAACGTACATTATCATTTCCATTATCTCATGATCTGATTTTCAACTATGAGATATGTCACATGATTCTCTAACGGGGCTGGTACTGCTTGGAGGACCGTTTAAGCTGCCCCTGCGTATGATATTTCTCTTTCCTCTTATGTTCTGCATTTAACCTTTTCTTCTTATTTTTATGAGTTGTCTTTTAGCAGGGAATTCATACTAATAACCCTATGTAGGCCTTGGTTGTTCTGGCACTTTTTTCCTCACTTCTACACTCTAAAAACCCATGACACAATTGGTTATACTCCGATCACTTCTTTTCCCCCCTTAACTCTCTAATGATATGGTCCTCAATTACGAAGCAGTTAGTACAAATTTGTATGTGGACATATTCCTCTACGTCGAGCTGTTAGGGAGAAATATAGGGGGGGGGGCGAAGTTACCTAATGAGGTTACCGGTTTGTGTGGGTGGTATAGTTTACCAGTTTGTGTGAGTGTGGTCGAAAAATATAATGGCGAGTATTGAAGAATCCTTGTTGCTATTGCGCTCGACGGGTGACGAGGACTTTAGGCAGTGGGCCTACTTCACGCCTTTGTCGAATTGGTTCTGACTCCTCCTCACGAGGGTTTATGTTTTAGGCTGGGCTTACCGAAGGTGGTTGGGTAATCGGGGTAAGTACAGGACTTGAAAAGGATGCTGCAATGAAAATATAACTTTATGCTTAAATTGGCCTGCTAAAAGGGGCAAGCGAAACGTCTCGAGTTCTTTGCGCTTAATGTGTAGGCTTTCTGTCGGGTCTAAAGGTGGCAGGATATAGGCGAGTAAACGGGTTTCCGTGTCGATGCTAAGCGAATGAATTGAGTTAATGAACAAGGAATAATGATTTTAATATATCTTGACCCACGAGAGTCTTCCTATATATATATATATATATATATATATATATATATATATATATATATATATATATATATATATGTGTGTGTGTGTGTGTGTGTGTTTCCTCTCCAATGGGCGTGAACTTTACTTGTCCGTGGGACGGACTCAGTGATCTAATTTGCTCGTTATTTCCATCCCTTGGGCGGAGTTTCCTACAGCTCTATATACCAGTTCCATCCCTTGGGCAGAGTTTCCTACAGCTCTATATACCAGTTGTGCCTACATATTTAGCTCTATCATAGGAAATCGCTTGTTTTAAATCTCTGGGAAATTTTTTTGGTTACTGCCTATATTTGTTCAGCTGCTGATAAATCTTCCTAACACGCGTATGTTTGTTTGTGTGCAATCTTTGAATTTGTCCAGGTGGTCACTTTTGATATCTCTGTATGTTCGTGAGTTTCCCCGGGATTCTAACGACTGCTTGCCTCAGATCTATTTCCACAGTTTAACACATACATATATAGTTCAATTTCCTAATTCTCTTTGGTCTTTTATTTATTAGACTTAGCATATTATTTCCCTAATTTTCCACACATAGCAATTTTTTAGGGTTTGATAACTCCAACGAGTGTCCATCTGTGGAGTTTCTTGCTGAGCCTATTAAATCCTACAAATCGGTGCCAGAGGCCTACCTACTTTAAAAGTTAGTCCATATATCTCCTGGAGTCCTGACAACGCAACCGAACCAAGTGACTACGCCAGTGTGCTGGCTATGATTGGTGGGGCGCAAATTTCTGGCAGCGCCACAAGATGCAGGCAAGGCTTTGCCACTGGCGAAGCTGGATGGGTCGACAGTTATCCGTTTGGTTGTCCTCTCCGAGCTAGCGTTTCGTGATACGAGGACGTCTGGTTTGACGAGTGCGGGTGACCAGAGGCGGAGAGATGGTCCTCTCCCTGGCCAGCTCCGACAACTGCGTTTCTAGCAAAAAAAGAGGAGGTGGAAGCAACCGGAAAGAAGATATAGATTACGTAGAGGTGGTTGGTGGAGAGGTTAGGTAGTAGTAGCTTATGTGAATAACTGGATCGTTTTGCAAAATATTGGAAGGGGAAGGAAACAAGGTCTGTTCAGGGTGAACAACATAAATAATGGCGGATTTCAGGTTATCCTGAGAAAGAGTATCCTACTTGGTGTCAAGCTGTAGTACAAAGAATTTAGGCTTCCTTGATATTACGAGAAATGGACCGACCATCATAAACCGGTTGTAATGAGAATGTGGTCAGTAGAAGTAAAGAATTCACCAGAAAGACGTAGTTAGGTAGCATAATCAGGTTCCACTACAGAACAGGCCAGATTCTCTTTCAAGGAGGAATGAATGCTTAGAAGAATCAAAGGTAGCTTATCCACCCGATATTTAGAACAGTGGAGCGTAAGCTTTCTTTGAGTTTCCAATGCAGAGGCTCGACGGCGGTGTTGCTTTGGCGATGGTAGCCTGTGGTGCGAAGCGAAAAAAAACAATAACTGTCATGAATACATCTCACTGGTGAGATTCAAACTGACTACTATAGTCAGTCATGATTAAAAAGATACACAAAAATGAGCAACTAGCTTGAAATAAAGGCCTGAGCAACAGTGTTTTCATCCTGTTCCTGGGCCAACGCTATTTTCGCATGGTCAATGAGCGTATGAGAGTGTTGCGTGCCAGATATTGAAGAAATGCGAGAAAGCGCGTCCAGTACGACGTTTAAAGAGCCAGGAACGTACTGAAAGTTGCTTGTAAGTTGCAAAATATAGTCTAGATGACGAGCATCGACTGCAAAGTGCACGTAGGAAATGTTATGAGCGGATAGTGCACTACAACAGTTCGTGATCAGTGAAGAAATTCAATTCACGTCCTTCCAAATATTGTCGAAAGGGGCGGAGTGCGAGATTTATCCTGAGCAGGTTCCTTGAAAAGATGCTATATCTCTTTTGAGAAGGTGTTAAAGATTTTAAGAAGAAAGAGAGAGGTCGTCATGAGTCTCCAACCTTTTGTCGTAAGGTTGGACCTACGTGAGTAGCTGACGCATCCAAGGTAACGCTCATAGATGCCCATGGGCAAGTATGGGTTAGTGAAACGGCTGAAGCCATAGCCTCCTTGTTACGAGAAAAAGATTCGCACGCCACAGAAATCCGTACAGAAGAGAGTTCTTCTTGATGGTTGAGAGGAAAAGTGTATAGTGATGATTCTTAAAACATCAGGAAGAAATCTATGGTAAAAATTAACCATACAACAGAAGCGGTGAAGTTGCTTGAGCGAAGATAGTCTTGCAAAATCCCTAATGACAAGAACTTTGTCCTCGAAAGGACAAATTTCGTCAGGAAAATCATGTGTCCACGAAAGGAGAGTTTTGCGATACCAAAGAGACAGTGAAAAGTGTTGAGTGGGATACCATTCTCTTGAAGTCTAGCGAAAACCTGACGGGAGTGAGAGCGATGCTCTTTTAAAGATGAAGATTCTTTCAGGAGGTCGTCTATGTAACAAAAAGACGAAAGGAAGACCTCTCAGAACCTGATCCATGAAACGTTGGAGGGTCTGCCCATTGTTGCAAAGACCATAAGGCATTCGGAGATTGAGGAAAGGACCAAATGGTGTGGTTATAGCTGTTTTGGGGCTGTCATCTGGGTGAATTGGGATCTGGTTGAAAGCACGAACCAGATCGAGTCGAGAAAAGATTGAACAACAGAAGAGAGCAGAGTTGAAGTCAAAAAGATAGGGGAGTGGATATCTATCTGAGATAGTACAGGCATTTATTCGCTTGTAATCACCCACAGCTCTCTACTCACCCGGAGTGGATTTTGATACGATAGAAGTGCGAGCTATGCCAAATTGCACCATGAAGGATAACTCTTGTTCCATCAATGCGAGATTATTTGAGGCTAGAAGAAAGGGCTCGGATAATACAGGCCCTCCAGTCGACTCTATCCGTTGACAAACACTGTGCTTAATAGGCCTGCCTTTTTAAGATGGGAGACAAAGGCCAAGATATTCCTGTAGAAGGCGCTGAAAATGGGGATTGGTTGAAGGGAACCGGACATAGAGGATAGAACTGTGAGAGAAAAAAAATTAACCCTAAACTGTGAAGTAGTGCGGTCAAGCTTGTGGTTGCGAGAATCGAAGAAACTGGTCATCAACCTTGGCAAAAAAAAACGTCGCTCAAAAACCCTAAGGAAGTGGGGAGACAACTGGATTAGTACGTCTTCCATAGGTCTTAATATCCGGGAAATTAGTGGGTTTAAGGACAATGTTAAAAGAAGAACAATCTTTATTGTCCAGAGAGGCTGAAATAACACAGCAATTAACACCAGTGTCAACTAGATATGAAATAGCAGAAAGTGGATCGTAAATATGAAATGGTGGATCAACATGAGGAAGTGAAGTAGCGGCAGAGGTGATAGCCCCATTAATCACTTGCGTTTTTAGTTTAAATTGGTTGAAGAATTTTAAACATTCGAAAGAGAAGAGTGAATTGAATGTTGAGGAGACAAAAATGGTCGATTAGTGTAGAATGACACAGATGAATCAGTCGAGTCCCTAAAAAAGTATCCGATTTTCTAAACAGTATCAAAATACACTACCATCCCATCGACAGCGTCAGTAAAGAGATTAGGTATTTTCATTTGCGGGACTCACACTGGTTCTAAAGAGGATCATGTTGAATGACGTACTAATAGAACAACTGGTTACTGGTGTTACTGAAGAGCGAAAAGATACTAACATAATAATAATAAGCTTCAGGGTCTCATCTAGAGCCCTCTTTCTCTATATTATACGGCCGCAGTTTCGTGGAACAGTATAACAAACTTTGAGGAGTAGGTTCTCGTTACCGTAAGACAGTATACCCTTTTTTTTAAATAAGTTAGTATAATGCAGCATTGTCTACACGAGAAAAGAACACTAAATTAAAAAAGGGGTAATTAGATACTTTCTGTGTATTCAGTATTTAGTATTTATATGCATTTGTAAAATGTATTTAACATGTAAATATATTTTAGTGATATATTTAGTATTTAATAAAGTTGAAATATTTAGTACCCATCTCTGAGCAATACGCTTCACCCTTGCGCTAGCATTATTAAAAAATGGGAAGGTCCACTAATTGCATAACTTGACCATGCTAGTGATCGCACTTGTGGCTCCAATGAAGGTCTCTTTCGTATTTTGAGACTAATATAGAGAGAATTTGGTGCGTTTATGTGCACCCTTGTGGAGGTCGTTAGGGGGCTCTAAAATGTTGGCAGCATATTCGGTATGCTTTCAGTAAAAATTAACTTATACATTCGGATCAGATCTTTATACATAGTGTTTAGTTGTTTAATTAGTTGTCGGCTTCCCCGGATTAAGACTAAGTCAAGGGAGGTTGGGAGTAGTTTTGTGTATTGAGCGTAAATAATAGGGTGCGTAGCAGAAAGATTGACTGTAGAACTTCTAGAGTCAAGTCCTTAAACAGGCGCGGTCTGAGTGACTTGCGGGGCATGAAACGTGGGAGTGCTGGAAATATGACATTCAGACATTGAGTCTTTAAGTGACATTCCTTTCAAATCAAGGATGATTGAGAAATGCTGCCATGGGAGAGAGAAGCCTGGATTTAGGGAGATGGAGAAAAGTTGTTCTGATGACAGAAATTAGCTGACTTGGCTCATTCTAAAGAAATAAAGCTATTGGAGATATTTTCCTGCCACATGGCGACGTTAATATGGAGACTTTCGAGCCGCTCTCAAAAAGAAAATCCAATCCAATGGCAGGATTCCGGATGTCAAGGCAGAGGTTCGAACTCTTTACTGCCCCTAGATCGGATGCGGATACTGGTTGATTGTGTCCTCCAGATAGTGTTTCTCCCGGAAGAATTCGCCGACAATGTGTAGCTGGTGGCACGACCAGAGGATGCTGAGGGTCGGAACTTACTTATCCTTGTTCCTTGGTCCATCTTGATCAGGACTAAGTCTGCGATATTGTATGGGTTTTTTTGCATGAAATGCAAAACACTCTGCTACGGTAATACCCGCATTGGTATGGAAAAGATAATTAGGGATCAAAAACTTGATATCTGGGTGGGAAGATTCTGTAGCGCCCCCACGACACATCTAAGGGATGCAGACCATCCTATCGACTGGAGTCAGCAAGGGTGGTGGCCATCAACATGGATGCCAGGAGAAGGAGGGTGACGAAATCTGCATTCATTGCGTCAACAAAATTCATAAATCCACCTTCAGGTTTCGCCCAAAAAAGCATTGGCCTGGTTCCCAAACCTTTTGAATCCATTAAAATGGAAAATTGAGTAGGGAAGTGACCTATCCATTGAGAACACGTTTCATACCATGCTTCCCGAGAGTCTTATAACCAGCAAAGGAAGATCCCAAGTGTAACAAAAAACACAAAAGAAAAAACAACTAGCTCCCTTCACCGGAAAAAACAACCAAAAAGAAGTAATCGCAAAATGAATCGATAACAGTATATCGGAAATTAAGAAAGTGAATATACTACAACTGAAAACAAAACAGATGGAAAGACAAAGAAAACCTATAGAAATTATTTCAGAAAAATCGACAAAGCTGGACATCTGCTGGTCTAACTTCAATCTGACCTTCAACTTCTACATGAAACAAATAGAACTACGTTGCAGTAACCACACTGCAACTCTAATACATGGCAACAAGCAACCTATACAGATACCTTCGAAGAAATGGAAAGCATAAGATTAGAGAAGAAATTACAACGACAGATGAGAGAGTTATCCACCATTAGACGTGAAAAAACATCAAACAATTCTGATGGTCACCAGAAATGGTGGAGAAGAGCGAGAAGATTAGCCGGGTGGCAGAAAGGATAAGAAGATACGGACCAACGAGGGAAAAATTCAATGCACTCAAGAAACAGAAGAGAGAATTAGGAGTGTTAATATGTGAGAAAAATGGGATCAAAAGATCGAGAAGCTAGATGCGGGAACATCCTCAAAGGAATTCTGGAAACACGTGAACAGATTAAACCCAAAAGCGGAAAGAATAGAATGGAAATTAAAGGCGCAAGAAGTAATATTACCGAAGAGGCGGCAGAAATAGTGATATAATTCAAAGAAACTGGAAATGTGCTTAACATCAGCGAAAAGAACGAAAACTATGACATAGGTTTCTGAAAATCAAATTTTAGCAGAACTTAACGAAAAAAAAACTAAAAGTCATGCCCCTCTAACTTTTCTGAGGACATTAGAAAAACCAACTATGCCATCCTAACAATCTAAGAATTAAAGGAAACGATCAAGAACTTCTGACAAAGATCCCCTGAAAGATCAAGACTCACCATAAGAAACTATCTAGAACCAGTCCAGAACACACTGGAAGGAATTAGAAATAATATTCAATATTTGTTTAATTACGGAATACTTTCCCGATGGACTAAATGTAGTAAGGATGATTTTCATCACCAAAACGTAAAAAAAACTAACATTTCGAGTACGAAAGTACCGTCCCATCTCGTTACTAGACAGAAGTACCGCAATGCTAATAAGTGTTATCATGGAAAAAATTGCGAAAGCATAAAGGGAACAGATGAGCGTAGACATCGTGATTCGGGAAGTGTCCAAGTCTTTTGACAAAGTATGGCAGAAGGAATGCAATTTAAAATATTCAGACCTGAGATTAAACAAGATAGAAAGAATATTATGCGGCTATTTATAGGAGGGATGCGTTTTTATAGAAAGTAAGAGTCACTAAGGAAAAAAAGATTGAGCTCGCTACCAGATTCTCCCAAGGTGGGTGTCTAAGCCCATCTCTCTATTTAATCTACACCGCAGATATACTGCCACCGAGAAATGAGGGCTGCCCTAACATCCAATTCGTTGATGACACTAGCTAGCGGTCCATTTGCCTATACAGGAACGAGCGATGCAGGCTAGAATGACGGCGGAAGAGATAGGCAAGATTTACGACTACGAAGCAAACTGGAAGATAAAAACTAACTGGGATAAATTTAAGCTCGTAACAATTTACAGGAGGGTATTATTAGATGTATTTGTAGAAGGATAAAAATATTGGTATGATAAATAATGTAGGTTGCTTATATTAAAAATTACAACAGGGTAAACAAGCATGTTATAAAGAAAATGAATAGGGGAAAACGGATTATATTACTATACAAGTTGAGAAACCTTGGTGTGAGGGAACCCCACGTGGAATCTCTTGAGCAGACGGAACTTCCACGCGCTGCAGAAGGCCCGGTTAGGCCTAAATTGATAAGCCTAACCCCCCCCCCTCCTTTCCACAAGCGGTAGCCCCGAACCGCGTCCCCCACGATTCACCTTTACTCTGACTAGAATAGCCTCTGCAAGAATATTCGAGGCCATTCGAGAGTAGAGCTGTTTCCCGCTAACCCCCCCTCGGGAAGAGCTTTGGACATAAATAGTGTTCGACTCCCATGAGAAGACACAGAGTTGAGAAGTCTCGCCCAGACCCAAGAAGATTCCCCATGGTTCCAAGTCAAGTGCTAGCAACAAAGCAAAGTGACAGCTGGACTATTTTGTGTATTTGGAATTAGCCCCAGCCAGGAGGTAATTCCACTGAACGATCACCGCCGAGTGATTTTCCCGACTTCTCTCATCAACTCCTGTCGAAGCCCTCTTGATTTCAGGTAGCCAAAATACTCTCCCCTGGACCGGAAGTTACCCCCCCCCCCCTTGCTTTTGGAGAACCGTCATCACTCCAACCTCCCGCTCAGAAGTTCCGAACGGCCTCACCTCGCGTGCAGAAGACATCCGTAAGTCAACCCCTCTTCCCCCTTCAGTAACCCAATTGAGTTAATCTTATCCCCCTTCCTCCGTTTGAATAGTCTTCTCCTGGAATACCTTAAGTTCTAAATTCATAGCCTGATTTATAACTACAATTTCCCCTTTCATTTACTGATGTGATTTTGCCCGTTAATTCTCTGAGGTGTTTTTACCCATCAATTCTCTCATTATTTTTGTGTAAATAAAATTATATTTTTGTCATGCCTCTCTAAATAACCTTGAACTTTGCCATTGTCCATAATTTACCTGACCTCGTTGCACTCTCTCGCTACTCAGCCCGTCTAAACGCGTGGTTTTCCGTCCCTTTTATCGGTTCGCTTTCAAGTTATTGGTCCCTCCCTGATAGATATAATATGGTATTGATATAATATAATGTCATACCACGACACTTAGTATGAAAAACAAGAGAAAGATCAGCAATAATTTATCCAACAATAGCTATGTACATTCTCTTTATTATTAACCATTTGAGACTCCAAAAGATGCAGAACAAAGCAGTGTACATTATTACAAATACTAAAAAGTGAACTAAAAGACAAAGAAACCTACAGAGAGAGGCAAAAATAAAGCCACTCTGCACAATAGGAAAGTCATAGAAAAGACGCAAAACGAAATAAGCATAGATTTTGCCAACAAGATAGCCCCCAAAGGAAGAGTGGAGAACTCGCCACCTATTCCCAAGCTTACCGCCGCTAGATGAACGAAAAGAAGAGGAAGAAATCTATATCCGACGAAAAAGAAGATTATACTAGAACGTTAAAGATTAGTAAACCCGAATAAATACAAAGGTAAAATTAGCTATAAAGAGAGCTAGAGTAATATACTAAAAAGATAATAAAATACGCGCTGTCATCACAGAATAGCGTGATTCACTTAATCATACTAACTATAACTACTTACAATGGACAGAGACAAGTTTAATGTCCAAGCAAACTATCATCCTTTGGCAAATCGCTTCCTTCCTTCAAATTTCAGCATCTGTACTCTTACCTATCATAGGCACACATGGGACTTACAGTAGATACGTTTGACAGGGGTCAAGAAATAGGAATTATTAGAATAGTTAACATACTGCACATCTTGGTTTGGATTCCACGTTAAGCAGTAAATCCCATAAATAAATAACTCCACTTTGTTGTATCCTACAAAACTTCCCCGCTATCCTACCCTGAGCTTTTCCTCTTCCGTAACCACACTGACCGGAGTCTACTTAAACTCTGGTCAATGAGAGTGCGGAGGACTAGAAAGGGATACTAGGCCCCGTGCCCTCACCGCGTTTGCCACTCTTATGAGGTTCAGGGGGGTAAGGGGGAGGTACGGAGGATTTTTCACCTCATTTCATTTTAGAACATCAGTTCCTTGAATAAGTTGATCCACAGCGAAACGTTGGAATAAACATTCCCTGGAATTTGGGCCTTCCCATTCTCCTTCCCTGTAAAGAAAATATCTCAACAAGCTCGTTGACAGATGCTGGGATTGATTTTGAAGAAACCTATGATAACTAAAGCAGTACTGCAAGATGATTAGCGTGCGACATTGACCATCAGTTACGAAAAAAATAGTAATGAGCTCAAAAACAAGCTTCAGATCTTGCTCATCACGCAAAGACCACTTTGCTGAAGAAGGCTAGAGTGTTAACAGCACGTAGGTTTGTTCAGGAGCACATAGAGAAGATAGATCAATTATGGATCAATGTTCTTTGGTCTAATAAGGAAACAATTTTACTATGGCTGCAATGCAGCTTGCCATATTTGATGCCATGATACAACCACCTATGTTCGGAAAAACACCATCCCCACAGTCAAGCATGGAGGCGGTAGCATTATGATGTGCGCCTGTTTTTACTTGCAGCGAAGCGGCTGGTCTAGGCGTCGCCATTTTTCAAAAGGAGTAAAGTTCAATTGTACCTATTTAGAGCCATGAAATGACCCATATGACCATGGGACATATGGTTATTCACCCTGGAGATTTCAAATCTGCCATCGGATTTGGCGCTGGGTAGCGCCATCAAGTGACATAAGCGTAATTTAGCTTTTCAGCCATTCAAAGGCACTTGTAAGTGATTTGAACCTTGGGAAACCATCAATGCAATAACCATTTATCATCTTATCACAAAACGTCGCAGGTCATTGAAGGGACTTTCCCTCTTGTTTTGATGGGACTGGCCAATAACTTAAACTAACTACTAAGAATTCGAGGATGAAGAATAATTGGATCTTCCATCAAGATAATGATACGAAACACACAACAAAGGCAACACGTGAATGATTCCTACAGAGATCGTAGTAAACCGATGTTGAGATCCTTTGTTGTATATCAATTCAAGTGTGCCAGCTTCAATGCCTGTTACGTAGACCAGACTAGCCTACATCTTAAACAGAGGGTCAATAAACATCTTGGACTATCCCATAGAACTCAAACACCCTTAACTACACCGGAATTCTCCAGCATAAGAAATCATGCAGAAAATACTTCCCACCTTATTTCATCGAGATAATTTTCATTCTCTTTAAGGCTCCATCATTCCATTTATTAAAAATATTAGAGTTGCTCTATATAAAAAAATAACAACAACACTCCCCTACATATCTCATAACTCTACAACCTACCAAGTTAATTTCATGCTCCTTTGTCGTTCGCTTTTTCATTCTTGGAAAGGAACCACTATGTATCCTATGTATATATTTGCATAAAGTAATGTGTATATTTTGAGGCATCATTTACGTATTCAGTTCTTTTTAATTTTATATTGTATCATATTTAAACTTTAGTCTCGTTTCTTTGGCTTTATTTGATATGCCCTAAGCTTGTTTGTTTTTAGTGTTTTTATTATTCATGTTTGTTTGGTTTTTTGTTAATGTACGGCCCTAACTTGAGTAGTTTTTTGACTTTGAATAGAATCACTGAAGATGTTCCGATTTGTGGAACGAAACGTCTGACAGAAATAAATGTCCTTTTCCCTCTACTCGTGGGTTTTCATTTTGCTGCTGAGATTAAGATTTCCTTGAAGCAAACCAATTTCAACAATTATTCGATCCCGCTACGATGAATACATGCTGCCTAAATTTAGACAACCTGAATCTACTTCAAAGAAGTTTGATAAAGCTAAGCTGGACTTAAGATATTTATCGATTTGTAAAGGTTATGGTAACGCTTTAGGGGAATTGACTCACTGTGCCTGGTATCTTAACGCTAGAGCATCTGGCCAGCAATCAGCAGACCCGGGTTTGTGTCCTGGTCAGGAATATTTAACTTTTTCCCCTGGCGTTATTTCTGTCTCCTCAGTATGGCTTGCCTTCATTATGCCGTCCTTTGTTTTCTTTGATCTTTGTGTTCTTCCAATGACCCTTTCTCTTGCCTTAAGAAAACCCTCCTGTTTCTTATCTCATTGCTGATTAACGTTAAATTTCCTTTCTCATATATATATATATATATATTATGATGTCCCAGAAAATTCAAGATAGTAACAGTGATACACACTCCAGCACATGACGCCCTGGTTGCCTCTCGTGTGAAAGTAAATACTGTAAAATTTTTAATGAATTTCGGCTATATTTACTGGTAACACGAATTGTCTACCTTGTGTATTTGGAGTGATATTGACCACTTTAAGAATTATGTTTTTTCTTCTCTTCCTCAGATAGCTGAAACGCAATTGTACGTGCTCAGCGATCACAAGACGCTTTTTGATGTGGACTCTTCTGAGAGCTTTCCCGGGAACAGGCTGCCCTCTCGGAAGGAGGTGTTGGCCGTGTTCTTGTTTCACCATGTTAATAAAAAGGAGTTGGTCACGACAGCCGCTGACTCCATCACCACCAAGATCCTCGACGTCTGGAGAAGGCCAACATTCCAACCTCTGACCCTACTTAAGTCAAGAAGAAAGTCATGAAGCCTTTCAGTAACTTCAAAACAATCAAGAAGCTGAAGAATCGCACGACAGAGAATGAGGTGGCAAATCGAGGGATTTTAAAGGACTCTTTGGAAGACATCTTCGACGTGGCCCACGTGGATGCCCTGACCTCAAGAATACCAGAGAACAAGGAGTTCCTGAGGTACCAACGTGAAGACAGGACGAGCTCTTATAAGTCTGGGGTCGACCAAACTTCATGAAGAAGAAGAAATGGGCCTGGCTGAAGAGGAAGCGTGAGGACGACCGACGAGAGAGGGAGACCACAGCTGTGTCTTCCATACTGACGAAGGATGTCGCTCTCGAGACATCTTCGGGGTCGTCATCCTCGGCCGAATATGATAATACGTTCCTGGCTCTAACGCCCACAAAATCACCTTGTCGTCGCCGTTCAGCGAACAAGTTAAACAAGGAGGTGACTATGTCCTGGGATCGGAAAACCTGTCAGTTTGAGTTGCCACCTCGTAATTCGCAGCGACTGCCATCGCTGTTGGCCACAACATCACAAGCTGACCCTGTCGCGCTCCTCTGTTCACCGCGCTCGAGTGGAGAACAGAGAGGAGATCGCGGCTTCGCTGGCCTGGGGCACGGAAGTATCCTTGGTCCTCCACTGGGACGGGATGCTCCTTCCTAATATCACGGACGGCAAATCATTGGAGGAGAGGATCGCAGTTTTGCTCACTTGGGAGGACACATAAGAACTCCTGGGCGTCCCTGTTTCCGCTGACGGAACAGGAAAAACCGTGGCCGAGACAGTCTTGAAGCTTGTCCGGGAAAATGGCCTGAAAACCCGCATCATCGGCATGGGGTTCGACACCACAACGTCCAATACTGGCCTCGTGCGAGGGGCGTGTACGTGAATCAAGCGGGAGCTTCACCGTCCCATGCTCTGGTTGGCGTGCCGGTACCATGTCTATGAGGTTGTGCTCCAGGACGTCTCAAATGCTGCTACGGTCCTTGTTCTAGCCCGGACATTGACCTCTTCAAGAAGCTGCAGACACGATGGCCATTTATCGACCAGAGCAAGGCTAAGCCCTTGGACACCGATTCCTTGTTGACCAAGCAGGATACCCGAAGGCAGTCCATGACCAACCTCCTGCGCCAGCTCTTGGAGGCTGGATCTGCTCCGCGCGAAGACTAGCAAGAGCTGATCCAGCTCTATCTCGAGTTCCTGGGCGGTCACATGCCAAAGTTCTTTAGAGTTCCTGGCGCTTATCACATGGCCCGCTAGATTGCGAAAGGGATTTACGCCATCAAGATCACGCTTTTCGCCGATCGGCTCCAACTAACCGTTCGGGAAGAGAAGGGAATTATGCAACTATCGTTGTTCGTGGCAATGGTGTACATCAAGTACTGGAACGAAGCGTCCATTGCAGACCACGCCCCGATGAACGACAGGGACTTCATCCAAGACATCGCGCTGTTGTCGTCCGTGCCACGCGCCACAACCTGATCGAGCTGGCGCTCTTCCACGAGAGAGTGGACGAAAGGGAGAAGATCGCCATCGTCCAGGCCATGAAGACACGACCAGAATTAACGAACAGCTCACGACAACTTATGGAAAGAATCTTAACCTGCAAGAGTCACTTTCCACCTGGGCAACGGTCCGATCGTTGAAACTTATCAAAGGCCTTCTGGGATAACAGACCTTCCTTGACGAAAATGTTGTGACCTGTCCATCCAACCCGCTGTACCAGCTGGCCTAGAAGTGGGTTGCCACCCGCCGTGTGACCAACAACGCGCCGAGTGTGGCATCGCCCTCATAAAGCGATTCCTAAGTCAGTGGACCAAGAGCGAGGAACAGACGCAGTTCCTCCTGAGGATAGGCCCGCTCCACACACGGTCGTTGCCGAAAAAGACAAAGGAGCAACTGAAGATCAAGATGGTCAAAGACGTCTAAGACAGCCGAAGAGGTGGTGAAGGGGCCCTTCCGGGATCCGAGTCTTATTAGCTGATGTTCTGTGCTATCATTTGTCTCTGACCGTCGTCTTTGAATAAATTATCTTCCGTTTTATGCATTTTTCTCTTTCTCTCGTGATTTTTTCTTTAGAGAAACAATCATTGTGTGCTACCAGAAAATATGGACCCATTTTGATGAAACTTTCTCTGAATCATTTCCACACATGTACGAGCAAGGGCGAAGTGTGCTGGTATAAATACCGCCATATATATATATATATATATATATATATATATATATATATAAAGATAAGGAATTTACATAAGCAGAGTGGTAAGAGTTGGTTCGTTCCTGTGGCATGAGATGTCAAAGCATCATCGAGAATAAAGTCCTTTACACTTAATACTAATTACTTAAAACGTACAATTTTTGCCACTGATATAATATTCCAATATAATTTGGTTTCTCTTTTCGTTCGGATCATTTTGGACACTTCATTTTTTTAGTAAATTGCTTGTCTGCTGATAACTTTCGTTCTCTTCATCCAAATTTGACTCACCTTTATCCATACGTAGTTTATACAATATTTTGCATATATCATTTATTTTCCGAATGGCATCAATACAGTTTAAAAGTGATTTGTGTTTAGTTGGACATCACAGAGCGATGTTAACTGGTCGCCAACTTACCTCTTCAAGAGTAGTTTACAGTTTGTTTTATCTCCGAAGTAATGACACATTCAAAGCCTTGTACCTACAAGCAACAACTGTAAGCCGGGAAGTTACATAATTCTGGTAAAAGGCTAGAATTATTAGAACAGAACATAAAAACATTATTCCCCCCAAATCAAGTTTTGTATAAGGATCGGCGAAATCTAGAAAAGTCAAAATATGGGGTTTCAGAGACGGAGATCAGTAAGATAATGATCCAAAGCACACGGTTAAGTGCACACGAAGATGCAGTTAACCTCATGAAAAATCTTAAAGTTATTCCGTTTCTTAAAATACAAAGGGAACCAGAAAGATGTGGTTGTATGATGGGTACTGATAGAAAGCTAGTTGAAAAGAAAAGCAAAGGGTAAACGATCCCGCGCTAAATCAGCAGAATTTCGAGAACGCTTTTACAGCAGTGTCAGCAAGCGATAGAAACTGTAGACGTGGATTTTTTTTTATACTGATCCAGAAATTGAGATAAACGAGAAAGATTGTAAAACCTCTAACTCTTATAAGATCACTAGAATGGCAAAGTAAAAACGTCCCTATGGCACGCCGTTGATCAAGACATCAATTAGTGTGGCCCTCATGATAACGCAAATGTGACCCATATTGCCCTCGAGAGCCTTCATTTTGACATGTCTGGTGTAGAGGGTTGCATTAGTTAAGATCGAAGCGGATGCTCACTGGTTCAGTGTGCTTGGTCCTATCCTGCAAGCGAGTTCCCCTCCGAACTATACGGGGGGGAGGGGGGTCTTACGAGGACGGCCGAAATCGAAAGTATTTAACGTACCATTAACATCCTCCTCATTAGAATCATCGACACCCCTACCGGTTATACGACCATCTGCCACTCCATGCAGGATGTGGAGTGGCTGGTCTCTGACGAAGCAAAAACCCACCTGAACAAAATTGGGCTGGAGGCCAGTATACCTCAGGAGATACTAGTCCAACGGACAATAATCCTACGGCGCTTGGACCCTCTTTTCACGGATAACTCTTGCGAAGAGATTAAAGAAGAACTCACCGCTAAGCAACCCTGGGTCAACATCACCAAGGAGGAAAAGTTTGGGAAAGACCAAATCATCGTTAAAGTCATTTTTCTAATATAGAAATAGCGATAAAAGCAAAAAATCAAGGGCTGCTAGGGTTTTACCTAAGGGTATCACCCTAACGAATACAAACGGAAGAATTTATCCCCATCGACTGCTGCTATTAGTGCTTTGTAGTCGAGAAGCATTACGCAAATGACTGCACAGCAACTGGAGTAGCGTGCTCCAACTGCGCCAAAAGCGGGCATGGATAGAAAGAATGCAAGGAAAAGACACAAAAATGTGTTAACTGTGGAGGGGAGCACAAGGCTTTGGTCATGAGGTGGCCCATCCACATGGAAGCCATTCGTGCAAAAAGGGAGCAAAACCAAAAAGAAAAGGAGGCAAAAACAAAAATGAACTACGCAGAAGCAGTGGCCCGGAAGAATAACGAGAGAAACAATGCTTCGAAGCTGGTGATGCCAAGGGAGGGTAGAGAGGTCAAGGCTATGGTCATCTACGCTCATCTGGCAAACTTAGCTAATTCCGGCTCTTTCTCTAAGGAGCTTAACCGTCTCCTCGCAAGGAACGGGACCCAGTAAAAGGTTTGGTTCACCGACATTCAGTTAAGTGACGTGCCTCAAGTGGAACAACATTCCAAAGAAGAAGCGGTTAAAATAATAATAAAGAGCACAATAAGTGAAGTAACTAAATAAAATAATATATGTGAAGAAACGAAAATCTAATCAGTAAAAGTGAGAAAATAATCAGTGTGCGTATATTAATATAAATAAAACAAATAACCTAACTCAATCTGAAATAATTAACAACTTACATAGATACTAGAAACAATCTATTTCAAAATAAGTTAATTAAATGTATTAAAAGAAAATGTAAATTAACATAGAAATACGATGGGATTTAAATTAATAGCTGGACTAACTAGCTTATAAAAAATATTACAGTAAGTAACTGAACAAAAGTATTTAATAACCAACTAACCGTTAAGAAGTGTATAAATATTGAACAAATTAACAAAAAGTAATTAAAATTGTATAATTGAGAAATAACGGTGTATCATAATTATGTAGAACGATTGTATGTATATAACTTAGAAAACTATATTTTCAACTCCTATGAGTAAAAATGTAAATAGAATATTGTACTTTATAGCACTAACTAATTGAATTTTTTGTTTCCGGGAACCTTTATCCTGTTTACTTGTACTATTAACTATCTCTTTTCTACTAAATTCTATTTTCCACACTGTTGGTTATTTTACATGTATGTAATTCTCTCATTTGTAATTCATGTCTTAATAAACCGTTCACCATTTAATTTCATTCTTCTCTTCCCCACTATTAACTATTTTGTAACACTAATTTGTATTATTTTTTTTCTCTCAAATATATCTTTTTTTTCGCTTCTCACGACTAGTAAAGGAGGCAAAACGAAGGGAAAACAACAAATCAACGCAGCCTCAACCATAACGAAGATTTTCGACTGAAGATGCCTTAAGAAAGGCGAAAGCTCACGGCCAAAACTCAAATTAGTTGTAAAAAATAAAATGGACCTTCCTCAACTGATCTTTTATCTCCAACCAGATAGAAAAAAAAAACTGCATTCGCCAGTTGGAACGTTCCAAAATAAAATCGATAAAACCAAAATACAATCTGGTCTTAAATAAAACATGTATAGATGAGAAGCTGTTACCAACATACACACACACACACACACATATATATATATATATATATATATATATATATATATATATATATATATATATATATATATATATATATATATATATATACATATTTATACAGTAGTGGCCATAATGATACGGACACCTAGGTTTCCATTACAAAACTTACAGTAGCTTTAAACAAAATAATGGTAATTAATGCATGATAAATTACAGATATAAAATAAGTATATTATAAGTTGTAAATGTACATTTTACTTGTTAGGATGGATGAAACTGCTAGTTACGTAACCTGCAGAAGAGCATTTTTATTCCAAATATATGGTGGTCAAAATGATCTGGACAGCTTAATTCTATTACTTCTCGCTTTGAGACAACCAACAATTTTAGAGTAGAAACTTAACTCCATAAGTTCTTAGCGAACATGTTACTGGTACGTCTAGGAAGAACGCAAAGAGAAATGACCCCCAAGTCGTCAAAATCTCAAAAAAAGGTTGACTTGACTCTTGACATTTAATCAGAATTGGTGGAGGGCAAAAGGGTCTAGGTAGGGGTGGGCAACCGTTGGCACGCCGATGACTTATTTCTGACATGCGAAAGCACAGGTTATCGAGTATTTTACATGCGGTTTTTGTTTGTGTGTGTATTTCTTTGCATACAGTGGTGCATTGACAGACAATTTTCAGTCGTTCCAAGACACTACTCTTTCCTCAAACAACTCACATCTTAAAGCAATTTTCGAATATGAATGCATGTGAAATTTGAATTACTTTTGCCTGGATTTTTGGAGGGAATCGACCACGTGACAACCTTGGTTAGCGACTACTTTCGCTGGAAGGCGCCATTACCGAAACCTCCGTGAGATTCCACTCTCGCCGTGTGGCTACAAACCTGGCTCACCGTACAAAAACGTTATTTTTTTTGGTACCTCGTTTCTGCAATCAGCTCGTAAGCGTGCCCTGTTTGTTTTTTTTATACCTCCGCCATCTTTTTGCTGTTCATTGTGAAGCTATGTCTGGTATAAAGTTGATGAAATTCTTTGAGACTTATTCATTATATTCGCACTTTGACTTATTTATATTCTTCCTACCCTTTCATGTATAACATTATCTCATCTATTTTTATTTTCTGCCCTTTACAGATTGTACAGAATGGCACGACCACCAGCTAAGAAACCATGCCATTCAAATGAACAGGATATTAGAGAATTTAAAGAATAGTGGACTGAAAAGTTTGGCATGATTAAGAAAGACAATAAAGCATTATGCATTTTCTGTTCCGAAAAAGTTGTATGTATGACTTCTTCTGTAAGGAGACATTTTGAAAGTGTTCATCAGAACTTTAGTAGTGAAACTGAGGACGAACTAAGAGAATTAATTTCTCGTGAACTAGGTAAGACAAAAAAAAACAGGTTGATACTTTTATGAACTTTATTTCAGGTAGGCCAAATTCCAACTTAGTTGCCGCTAGTTTTGAAGTTTCAAAAGTTATTGCCCAACATGGAAAGCCACTTAGTGATGGGAAGTATATTAAAGAAGCTTGGCTAGAATGTGGACCTTTCATTTTTGACACTTTTTCACGGAAGGAAAAAATTATTCAACGCATTAAAGATTTGTCTGTAAATAGGAAAACAGTTAAGGATAGGGTACTTAAGCTGTAAAGGAACAATTGACAAAAGATTTGTCTTCATGTAAGTTTTTTTTCTATTTGTGTTTATGAATGTACGGACATTCCTTCATCAGCTAGGCTAGCCATATTTTCTCGATTTTGTAAGGGTGATGAAGTAGGTGAAGAGAGGTTTGCCCTTTTAACATTACCTGAGCGTATTACCAGAGCTGAAATTCACATGTAAAACAGTTGTGAACGAATTATCTACCCAACAAATTGACATTTCAAAAATAGTATCCGCCACAACAGATGGTGCCCCCTGTATGATTGGTGAGAAGGAAAGTTCTTTGCAAGATTTGCTAAGTTCAGAGAACTGGAAGAGACGGCAAAATTCATTAAGCTTCCAGACAGTATCAAAACTGGATAAACTAAACTTGCAAATGTTTTCATGGATAGACATGGATGAGTTTGAAATGCAGTTGATTAAATTTAAGAGTAGCTCAATTTGGAAACAAAAATCTTTGGACCTTAAAGTGGATTTTTAAAATATTGAAAAGGAGCGATTAAAGATGGTAGTAACAGAGAGAAATGCGGAAAATGAAGTATTAAGGATTTGGAACTCTATTCCAGAAAATTATGTCTGTTTAAAAAACCTTGCAACAGCATTACTATCCATGTTTTGGTCTACACATGCTTGTGAATCTTTGTTCTCAGTGATGAACTTTGTTAAGTCTTGTGACAGGATTAGCCTGATGGATGAAATTAGTAGTGCATGCATATTTCTCTAGTTTACTAAATATAAACCCAGTATAAAATCTGTCATCAGTGATGCAGCGACAGAAATCCCATTGATAACCTTAGCCTGCGTTTTAAAACTTTTTTCCAAAGTCATAGATTATCCAACTGGTTTAGAATCATTATTTGCATGCTAAATTTAAGAATATAATTAGTTTTCTTTAGGTCAAGTCTGGTTTCTAAGATATGCTCGATTTATATTAGAACGTATATTCCAAAATAGCACCATGATCCAACCATTTATTACTTCTTTTTTGTCACATCTATTGATGAGTAACCATACATAATCTATTTTATTCATCTTTCAGGTCTAGATTTGTATTACAATATATCGTACGTGTAAGAATCATCCGATTAGGTTTTGTTACATCTGCGGACATGTCGCTCTTCCAGACCGTCAAGCAAGAATCAGGGATTTTGTGAAAAAGACATATCATGCTTACTTTGGAGTGAAAGTAGTGGACCAGGATATGCCATTTGATCCCCTTATTTCCTTTAAAACATGTGTGGAAAATTTACGGGATCGAAATAATAAGTAAAGGAAGAGTATGCGATTCGGTATCCCAATGGTGTGGAGGGAAGGCAAAGATCACGTAAACGACTGTTACTTCTGCATGACAAATTTGAAAGGCATAAATCGCAAGAACAAGCACCTTGTTCAATACTTCAATGTTCCTTCTGCTATAAAACCAGTACCACATCGCCGCTATCTTCCTGATACTGAGCCTGATTTTACCATGGCTTCTAGCTCTTATTCCTAATCTAGTGTCACTACCAATATAACTGAGTTTGATGTATACAAGCGAGAATAGGGCGACCAGCTAGTGCCATTTACGCAACTCAAACTCAGCAATCTGACACGAGACCTGAAACTTTCTAAAGAATCTACCCAGCTATTGGGTTCATGTCTGGGAAATAAATGTATGTTGGCACCTAGGACAACATTCTATTGGCATCGGGACCGAGAGAAAGAATTTAGGATTTTTTTCACGTTTGATGAAGCTGCTTTACTGGTCTACTGTAACAATATTGCTAAACTGCTCAACTTAATGGGCCTAAAGTATGATGATATTGAATGGCAACTTTTCATTGACTCATCTTACAGAAGTCTCAATGCAGTTCTTCCTAATAACGGCAATAAGTTTTCATCGATCCCTGTTGGATACTTAGATGCATTGAAAGAAACCTGCAACGGCATGGATCATATGTTGTCTACTTTCAACTATCACGAACACAAATGGCTGATCTGTGGAGATCTTAAAGTTTTTGGACTCTTCCTAAGACTTCAAGGTGGGTACACAAAGTATCCATGCTTTATGTGCTTGTGGGACAAGACTGGCCGTCAAGACAAGGATTAAAACCCGGTTCACACAAGGTTCTTTCCCACCCTCCGGTTGAATCGAGTAAATTATTGCTTCCACCCCTGTACATCAAACTCGGTTTGATGAAGAACCTTTTTAAGTCAATAGAAAGGAAATTTAGAGGATTTGCTTTACTCCGTCACATGTTTCCACGAGTCAGCATGTAAAACTAAAGGCAGGTGTATTTGATGGTGCTCAAATAAAGGAGCTCATCAAGGACACTAGTTTTGATAAAGCACTAAATCTTGCTGAACTCTCTGCCTGGTTGTCCCTTGAGGCAGTCATTACAAAATTCCTTGGCAATCACAGGAGTCCGCAGTATTAGAAGGCCGTTGATGAGTTGATGGAGAATTTCTGCAAGCTTGGTGCGCGCATGTCAGTAAAAATACACTTCCTTCTGTCCCACCTGGACTATTTTCCCGAGAATTGGAGAGACTTCAGTAAAAAACAGGGTGAGGGCTCTTACCAAGATATCCATGTGATGGAGGTAAGTTACCAAGGGCGTTTGGATGTCAAATTTCTGGCTGACTACTGATGGTGCCTGAAAAGGGATTTGGTCTGCTAGGCACAATCGGAAGCCCCTGAAGAGACCATTCATCCATGAGTAGCTCTTTTGTATGTTGTACTCTTCTTAGTATCAATTATAACATTCTGTAAACCTTCTGTGTATAAATCAATACAAAATTTACTGTTGTGTGTACATTCGCCTACAAATAGATCCGAATATAGGGAATTCTTGCATATGCTAATATCTCTAGAACTTGATTAGATTAGATAAAATGAGCATGATTTGGGGATTCAGCGCGTAAAACTGGCCTAAAATCAGATATTACGTGTTAGATCTTGAAAACAGCGCAGACCAGTGTAATATATAGAAAAAGACTTGTTTTTTGTCTCTAGTTTTATCTGATGTTGTTTTTTTAAAGTGGTTTTTTAAATGTAGTTTTGAAGGAAAATAAATATATTTTCTTTTTTTATACATCAATTGCGAGGGATTTAAAATAAGCAAAAGATTATCTGTAATAACCTTTATTGTGATTTAGCAATACAAATGTATGACTGGAATAAAATAATGACTGATTAATCGAAAAGAATAAGTGTTATTTTTTGTGTTGATGCTGATAATAATGTCTTTAAATTGTGTGAATATGTATGGCAGTTACAGTTATACTTATAGGCTAATAAAAAATATCCACAAAAAGAAGCTTTTCGTAAAAGTCTGTCATAATTTTTTCATTCAGTCGGTTTTACATAATTTACATAATAAATCAGTGATAAAAAAAATACCTAACCGGATAAAATCGGATCTTGGCCAAAAAATAATACTTTACTTCTAAGCTAAGGCTCTAGTGTTCCACCAAGTTTGGCAGAAATCGGTCCAATAGTTTTTGAGTATGTTTCAACACGAACGAACGCGGTCGATCAAATAATTTCCCACTCCATTGTCAAAGGTTTATAATTATAACCTTTGGGCTTTTTATTTTTTTATAAAGCAGATATTGTTAGCTTTAAAACTTTAGCATGTTCTGCGCCGAATATGGTTTGCGTCGAAACGGGCCTACGCCGAAACGGGTCTTGCGCCGAAACGGGTCTGCACCAAACTGGGCCAATCCCAGGGCAAAACACTGGTCTAGTCGCCCGGTGATTGCAGACTGTTAGGTACCCTCATCATCGCCCTCAATAAACGCAATTCCTACATGTCCAGGAAACCAGCAGAATATAATCTCTACATCTCGTGGTTCGCAGCAGCCGTGGTATGACATATACTGCGAACCACTAGATGTGTGGATTCTAATCTCTAAAATGCGCTCTGAGACTCGATATACGAGGGGCGGTCAATAGGTTTTGCGAATCGGTAGGGCAAAACAGAGGAAGGGGGATGGCTGTTTGTGGGGGTGTTATGACAGGTTATGACAACTCAGGACCTGCAGCTGCACGCTCCTGCCTCGTCTATTTAAGAAGCAGTAGCTGATCGCAGATCGTCAGTCACAAATATTTCAACAATGGAGAAGGTTGAGCACCACGTAGTGATCAACTTTTTGACCAAGGAAGGCAAGAATGCAAAAGAAATCCATGAACGCATGGTTTCAGTGTACACCGACACCACCCCTTCTTATGAAACCATTGCTCGCTGGAATAGTAAGTTCCGCCATAGGCGTGAGTCCCTTGAAGATGACCCCCGTCCAGGACGCCCGTCAGACGTGACTAACGAGGACAATGTCGCCCGTGTGGAGAGGATGATCCTTGAAAATCGATGGATGAAGGTCGAAGAAATCGAGCGAGAACTTGGAATATCACATGGAAGTGTTATCAACATCACCCACGACAATTTGGCCATCACCAAGGTCTCTGCCCGTTGGGTCCCTAGAAACCTCACGCCCCATGATCGACTTCAACGTCGTCAAAGTTCGGAGGCCAGAGTTGCACAAGCTGTCCTGCGCGAGTGCGGATTCGAGGAGCTCAACCATCCCCCCTACAGTGCAGGTCTGGCCCCTAGCGACTACTTTCTATTTCGCCAACTCAAGGCTGCACTGCGTGGACGCCGCTTTGGGGACGATGAAGATGTCTAGCTCGCCGTCCAGGAGTGGATTGAACAGCAGTCGGGAGATTTCTGGTTGTCGGGAATTCGAAGCCTCAGGGACAAGTGGCGCAAGTGCATTAAAGTCGAGGGTAGTTATATTGAAAAATAATAAAACACTTTTACTCATATCTTGTTTCCTTATATCCGAATTGCAAAAGTATTGACCGCCCCTCGTATCATAGATCACAATTTGGTATCCAACCAGACACGGCGCGAAATCTTCTGCATCGATCAGTGTATTGAAGCCAACTCGGTCGTGAAGAGAGACGCAGTACCGAGAATATACCCACCGGTTTCAAACAATGACGAGATGGCATGGAAACCGATCCCATCTTATAATTTGTGGAATTCTGAAAACACTAAAATGACTCCAGCTTGAACAGAAATGTACTCCAATAAATGCTAATGCATTATTGACAATACTGTAGAAACATTGGAAGCAGTAGTTTGGCGGCAATCGTTTAAAGGTTGTATTCTCCAAACGGAGACCAGCGCAGTGCCTAGCCTCCGCAATTCAATTTCTGTTGCTGATGTGAAAATCTCTCATCCCTAGTCTAGCTTAGAACGAACAAAGGTTTGGAAGAAAAGCAAGCGGTAACCCATTCAGCACCTCATGTATTTACCGACACTGAAAGAAGAATGTCCATGGCATGAAAACAAGAGACACTAAGGTTGCAAATATGCGCCTCAGGGATAAGGCGTTGGTCGAAAACAAGATCAAACAAAAGGTGAGGCGCTACCATATATAGGGTAGCCTTATTCAGGAACAAGCCAGGGTCGGTTGAAGCCTTGCATGGTAACAGAAGTACAGTGCCTTAGACTTTGCCAGAGAAAACCGAAACCTGCGTGATTCATCGCCTGTTGAAGTCGGCATTCCAGTGTAGCTATCTGAGCCGTACCGAAATAGATCAAAATGTCATTTAAGAAAAGCGTAGCGAAATCATATTTTAGCAGCATTGGAGTAATATTGCAAAAGGCAAAGAAAGTGACATTTCCTTTGTTGGGGTGCTCCATTCTTGCCCTAATGGGTCTGAGAAAGCTCCCACTACCTGAAAGCGTAATCGAAAATATTGCTGAAATTCTGGCCCGAAAATTGTGAGGCATCCCATTGCCCCCAAAAATGGAAGCTCTATGATATTATACCGCTATGCGATATTGTAGAACTCCCAGATCAAATAACATCGTGGCGGAATTCTGTCCTCAAAGGAAGGCCTTGCATATAGCACTCCCCAGCCGCTCCTAAGCATCCGACATAGAACTCGCAAAAGCAGCACTGTGTAAGAGACAGGCGACCTCCGTTGTTCAAGAAATAATCTAACATAAGATTAACCAATTTTTTTAGCAACTTGCACAGGTAGAAAATTGGATGGAAACCAGTCGGGATAGAGTGATCTATTTGCAGATTTGGAAAAGCAAACACGGTACTCATTCACCATGAATCTTGAAAGATATCCTCCGTTCATATCCTTTTGAACAGCACTAACAAAAAGGACATGCTTGGCTCACCGTTTTGATACATAGCGTATAAGATATTTTTCGAAACAGTGGCGGTATCTACCCAAGAAGCAATAGGTCATGGAAGGGTCCCTCTCTGGGCGGAAATTACTCGGCGACTTTCAATGAGACAACAACGAGCTGGAAATGCTGAGAGAGCAGTGTTCCAACTAGAGAATGCGTAAAAAGCAGTCGCGAACAACTCCGTCACTTAGGCGGGAACCGAGATCGCAGTTTCCTTTTACCGAAATACTGGATAGAGATCCTACGAAAACTTTCCTTGAATCATTTTGAGGCGTGCCCATACGTATTGAAGCTGGGTTTTCCATTATGTGAAGGCACGTATATCCACCAAGAGTAGCAGCGAGTGTGCTTTGAAACGTATGTACATGAATTTGGCCCTCGGTCGACAAAATTCACCGACGGTAAAATCGTTAGACCAGTACTAGTAGCGCATATAGGTGTATCTCTTCACTTTGTGGGTCATCTCGCACTCAATTAACCACGTTTCGAAGCAGACGGCGTGAAAAACTACCATTCTTTTTAGGAGTGGTGGACAGGCCCGCAGCAATGAGGATGCCAGAGAAAAACTCAACGGCCTCATCAACCGACCTAAACTCATCGACTCAAATAGCAAAATCACTCACTTCCTGGAATGAGCATCACCCCGCGCACTACAACCACCACTGCGGTGATTTATTTGTAGAGCACAGGGATATTCGATTCAAGATAATAAAGCGGTTGTGCGACAATGATAGGTAAATTCATCAACATTTAGGACAACGATTTACAGCTCTTTGATAAATCCGCCGGGATCTGGCCCTTAGAATTAGTCGTGTAGTTCACCAGAAGGCATGCATAGCGTTCAAATCCTCAAATAACATTAAAAACATTGGAAACCATGCCAGGATGCGGAGAGTATGCGCCATATCGAGGTCATCTGACATTGGAATATACATCAAAATATTAATATACCTACTATCCAGGTGTAGCTGTATTCTTGAAAAGATGTATCGGAAGTCAGAAGGAGAGCGGGGCCATCACGTTGGGTGTAAACTGCTTATCCACCTGCCCGGTTCTCATCTCGTAGGGTAAGGTTGCTAAACTTTTATACCGTCTCCACATCACATTTAAGTTAGCCCAGAGTCCACGACAATTCAATTAAGGGAAAATTTTCTTAAAACCTGGCTAGAATGGAAAGTGGGGAACCTCTTCGATAAGAAACCCCTTAATGAATGGCCGTTGCTTTCCTGTCAGCAGAATCTTGGCTCTCTTCCTACCATGAAACCTGTGGAATTAGAGGTCCCTCGTCTTCGGAAAAAGCCCGACTTTTCAAGCGTTCCATCATGTCTCAGTTAGGAGCGGGTTAGCCGAAGCTCTCTTGTTGCTGCCTTCCTTTTGTTGGGCAAACTTTGTAGCCTTGGGGATGTCGGAACAACCACTTTCTGGGGATTTACCTGCTTTGAAGTTAAAGAGTCGGTGGATACTCGCGGCCGCTTCGCTTTTTGCTAAATGCTCGCGAGGGTGGGACTGAGGCTCCAGTTTTAACCAGAGTGGAGCACGAGCCCGTATTACCCCCAGATTTACTAGCATGGTGCCTGGAGAGGCACAATATGCAGAAGCGTTCCCACGGGGCGCTGGACTTCTCCTGCTCGTAGGTCTTAAGGGCCAAGAGCAAAGAGAGTTTTCATAACTTAATAGGCAGAGGAAGTCCCATGTGAGGGAACAAGCACATGAAAAAAATAACGTCGCTTTTAAGCATTGCCTCCACGTTATGGGCCTCGTTGTCGCTTACAAGCAATTTTCGAAGCTCAAAAGCGTGAGAAAGAATAGGAGCGGGCTCATGGAACGCAACACTTATCAATCCGTGTATTTAAACAAGGAATCTTCCCCGCAACCCCACCCCCCTTCCAGCCACGCTGGGAGTGGCTGAGACAAACGCCAGCCGGGCCGCGTTCGCCATTACTCAAATGATGGGCGATAGTCCCCCTTCCCTTCTATGGGGTAAGCTCCCTCACTCCAGGCGTGCACATGTACCCGTGTGAGGAGGAATCGAGAGAGGTTTGTGCAAGATATCTCACGAGAGCAAACGATATTACTCCTCCTCGATTCGGGTTGTCATACGCTGAAGGCAAGGAAACGTTGTGGGATAAAACCGAGTATCCCTCCTTGGATAAAACAAATATCCACCCTATAACTAGTTAAGAACTCTTCTCCCCGTAAGAATACCCGCCTGACTCCGCGCAACGACGCCATCTCCAAACAAGAACCAAGTCTTGTCCCAAAAGGCTTCAGTGAAGATTAATCTTAGCATAATACCTCCTTAATTACGCATAGTCGACCAAACAAACCGATTGACGTCTCGGAGAAACTTACCCTCCGTTTTCTTCAAAGGAATTTACACCGGAAGAATTCCCAGCCTCCATTCTTGAAGGCTTTGCCCCCCCCCCCCCCCGTATCTCGAAGGAATACTTCAACTACAAGCAAGTTGACCGTTGGACCCCGTCGAAGCGACCCAACCATCATCTCACCGCTTCGCCGGAAACAACCAATGTCTCCCCCACCCCCTCCATTTGTGTACAAGGTATTGTAACGAATATTTTAGCTTCCGCAAATTTAGAATTTCCGTCTACCTTTCCCCCCATTATTATTTGTGTGCTTACCATGTTCATGTGTAAAGCTCTATTTTAATTCCATCTCGCCTACCCCATTTTTTTTGCATTTTAAATACCTAATCTTCTTACTGTCCCGTTGACCACTGTATTTATTTGTCTTATTATATGTCTGTTTATTGTTGTACCATTTAACCTAAATTATTAATATTTATTAAAGTCTATTTTTTTGCCGGCTCCTTTACTTTCCGACCCTTGAGCTCATCATAGCCGTGCAACAACCTTTAACCAAGTGAGATTTGGAACTCTCAGCCAATACAAAGATTTAAAGTAGCTCTATTGGACTAGCCCTCTCTTACGAGAATCTGACCTCGTAACCGGACCTCGGCCGCCCTAAAGTTATTAAATGGAAACCCCCGCGCATATATAGAGCTATACCACGACATTCCAGTTCGCGCAGTATGACAAGACCAATTTCTTGGCGTCTCGGTAAGTTATTCGGTCCGCAGTCTCTGCGCTCAGAACCTCCCCATTGTGGTACGAATCACATTGCTTTGGGGCAGAGTACAGCTCCTCGCAATTGGCACACTTGGCCTTACACCAGTGGATCTCATCCAGGGTTCATATGGCCCTAGAATTCATGCAACTTTACGGGGGTCTATGCAAACAAAAAGTAAATTAGGGATTCATGGTAGTGTTTTAGTGGACTATAGAGCAATTTCACATTAGAGCGTTTATTACAAGACCACACATTGTTTCTCTTAGGTTGGAATTTTTCCGCTAAAAAAAATGGAAAAACACTTGAGAATATTCTGGAAAAATGCGTAGAGTTGTAACATGTAAGTAATTTGTTGCATAGTTTTGTTGGTAAGAACTTCAAATTGAGATACATTAATTCAAAAAACAAGTTATTTGTACACACCGACATCGTATCATTACATTAATTTAAGTACGTAAATATTGTCAAAATGCGTTTCTACTTATTTATTTGGACTATTAACTCCATATAGTTAATATAGTTAGTGCAGAATGCTAAAGAAAATAAGCAAATGGAAATTTGCCTATTTTCTTTAGCATTCTGCACTAATTCCCCCGCAAGTTAAAGGCAGGGAAAGAAGTGCAGAATTTACCTCTCGTCCTCAACGACAGCAGGAGAAGTGGACGTTATTTTTAATTAACGAAAGCAATATTTCATGGCTCTGTTTTCAGTGACCTTCTTGCAGTCATAACGAGTGATGTTATTTTAATAGTTAAAAATTTCTCCCTCTAGTAGTCCTTTATATTATGCAGTCTCCGGAGCTGGAACGTTTTCTTCTTTGATTACAGCGTGGTTCTCTCTTATTATTTAGTAATAATGGCATTTGCCACATTGTCTTTAATCCGGGAAACCCTAAGCCTCCTGGGAAAAGTAATATTTATTGTCAATATAAACCATAAACAGTAATTTTCTTTGTCATTGAACAGGTATTGCAAATTTGGTGGATAAGAGAAGTATGTATATGTGTGCCTGTTCTCAATTTTTTCCATATAGAAATATAACTGTATAATCATTTACCTTAGACCGAAGAGTACACTGATTCCGTTAGGTTGGGGATGCTATAAAAGTTTCAGATACTTGCTTATTATCTTCTCGCAATGAAAGAAAACATTGTAGCCAATGATAGGATACTATTGTCAGCCTTAATTTGGCTTCCGTATCCTCGTGTCAAACATCCATGAGGTTTGCTCTGTTAAACTTTGGATTATAATTGACCCTTTGTTCTTGCTCTTTGCGAGCATATTTTCACGAAAATGATGAACACTAGGAAAAAATTAGTTAAGGACTCAAGCAAAATTGCAACGGCTAATCCCGTCTCCAATGGCACAATTTTACAACGAGTGAGGGACACGCTAACAAGATCAAGGAAATGAGAGAGAGATAAGAAGAGAAAGAGAGAGAGAGCAAAACAAAAATAGTCGAGAGAGTAACCGGATAAACCTTTGGTGTAAATATAGCCTTTATTATTTATATCATATAAACATTATTTTTTGTTTATATTTATTTTATTTTGTTTCAACAGATTACCTCATGGATCCTCTGAAAGGCCGACAGAATGTAATGAAACCATTATCTCTCATGTACCCTAAAATAATAGAATGAAGCCATCTAAACTTAGAATCTATCTGGAGACAAAGCATAAAGAAAAGACAAACCAACCAATAGACTAATTTAGAAAATTCAGTAATGATTTTTTAAGCAAGAAAAATTGTGTCAGGTATTTATGAACCAAGTAAAAGATTATAATAGCAAAGGCTTGGAAACCCCATAATACTGGTGAAATTATAATTTTGCCAACATTATCTGATATAATTTCATCAGTATTGAAACAAAATGTAAGTGAAATTGCTAACCTTATCCCTTTAAGACACTCATCAGTGTCGCAACGCATTGGTGAAATGGAAGATGATGTAGAAAAACAACTATTAGCCAAATTGCAAGTAAAGCAGTTTGCCATGCAACTTAATGTTTCTACGTTAATGGATATTGGCGTATGTCAGATTTTTGGATGGCGTCGTGGTATCGTAAGTGTATACCTTAGCAGCTGTGAAGGCAATTACACTCACGTGGCAGGCGGCCGAAGGATGACCGGCTGCGCAGTGCTAATGAGCTGAGACAGTAAGCCCTCCTTGGGTTCGGGAAAGTTTAAAGCTATTAAATCTAGGCGAGTGCGTAATCGTTGGCCAGGGAGTTCTTTAAATACAAATTTTCATTCAAGGTTATCGAAAGATTAAAACCTAAAATAAAGGTTTAATTGCCACAAAAGCAAGATAAATAAGGAAATATGTACATAGGGATAGAGTAAGAAATAATTTCGGGCTCAAAGGAAATAATGACTCAATGACTAAAGAGACAATCAGGGGATAAATGTTTGACTCGGTCAGAAAAGAAAATAATGACAATAGGGGATAATCTTCGGGACGGAGTATAAAAGGTGGAAATGCTTTTACCTTGGATACTTGACTCTTGGTGAAAGGGGAAGGGGTGAAACCAAAGCTCGGATTCTTCGGGATGAGATAATCTTGCGGCACGGGCGAAGTAATCTCAACGGCGGGATTGGATTACCTCGGCCACGACTGAGGTAATCTTGAATACTGGGCGAATTACTCTTGAAAGGTGAGTAGAGATATTCTTGAACTCGGGGCGAGATGCTCTTGGGTACGGGAATAAGTAATCTCGAAGAAGGGGGTGAAGTATTTTTGTAAACGGGATGAGATGAGTGGGTCGCGCAATTTTCCGAGGAAATGCTGCTTTACGAATTATCCTATTGACTATGACCAAAATTCACGGCAATTAGTCTAGTCGACGAAACCTTCTAACTCTGATATTCGACTCGAGACGAGGGGTATGTATCCTCGCGAAAAGTGAGCGATACTCTCTCTCTCTCAAGTAACGGGAGAGCCCAGAATGAATACTCTGTTGGCTTGCTCGCTAGAAGGCATCCAGAGCATGGCAGTCCCAGAGGAATGTTGTAGCGGTGTTCTTTGTCTACCAGACGAGATAAGGCCTTGGAAAGACGTTCGTTCAGACGGCGATCCTCGCCTCAATGCATAGGGGGGTTAGCTGGAGACTCGTGTCTGCGGGGGATTAGTATGTCCGCTGAGCATGGGGAGAGAAAAGGGCATCCCTAAAACTTGGAAAGGGGTCGTGCTTGGAGGATACCAACGGATGTGGACGCGAGATTCCTAGCCTGCTTCGAACATGTGCACATATTATCACTACCTGACTGAACCGAGTTTGGTAGTCGCTACAAAAGGGGATTTTAATTTAAGCCGTCACTGAGGCAAACCAATTAATGACTAAAAGATTAATTTTGATCCCAGGCGTTGGTTCTTCATGGGTTAGTAACGTATGTAAAGAAAAAAATCACAATTGATACAGAAGTCACCGAGTCGATAAAAGCAGATAAAAGAAATACTATTACATATAGAAAGAAACACAAAAAAACACATAAACGATTATACAGGCAAAGGGTAGTGGAACGTAATAAAAAAAGGACAATTGTATAATATACATACACAGGGGACTAAAGCATACAAAAAATACATATATATATTTTCCCCAAAGGCTTTTATTTTTTTCATAAAACAATGAGTATTATGCAATTATAGTCAACAATTTAACATTAAGGAACTAAAGTTTGCATTATAAAAGAATATAAACACAAGAAATTAATATTTTGGGGTTATTGGGTCCAAATAAGCAACCTATTCTTGATGATTTTAAAGTTAAATCATTAATTATAAAATTATTTTATTAAAATTCCTTTCTTTATTTTTGAAGGACCCAACCAAACTAAAAGAGTGTCAAATAAGAACATAATTAATGGTTTAACTTTAAAATTATCAAGGATAGGTTAGATTAGGTTTAATTAGATTAAATAGTTTTTTTTGCCCTTAAAAACAGATATGTTTTGACAAGGACCTACCTAATCTAATAGTTTACCGTTTATTGTTGCATTTAATCTTTAATAATTTTCCTATCAGATATAGGTATTCATTTTATTCAATATGGGTAAAGTTCAAGGCTCAGGCCGCAAAAAATTTAAAATAAATATGCTATTTAAGGACTCGATGAACAGTAAATTTAAAGGTCCAAGAGCAAAGTTTATTTTTTGTTTTAAAGAAGTACCAAAAAATGGCTCACGAATGATAAACCATATCAAGGAATGCAAAAAGTGCCGTGAATCAGTGAAGATGCCAAGTGTAGGCCATGAATGGTCTTTTGCAGTCTCCTTCTTTTCTTATGTTCTTATGTTCTTATTTACCAAGTGGAAAAATGTCTGATACTGGTGACTATGTTGAATCTATTAGCGTGGAAGATAACGCAGGTGCTTCACTTGATTCACATTCTAATGTATCATTTGAAACTGATACCTTTGAAGAACATAATAGAAGCCCACAAAGGATTGCCCCAATTTTTTTAGAGCCAAGTTGTTCCTCAACCCCTTGTGCAAAGACATCAAGAAATCTGGTCTCAAAACAATTGGCACCTCAATCAAAAAGAATCAGTGCTTTCATGGATTAAATGAATGATAATGATACTGTAAGTATCTAAAATTTAGGTAACCATGTAATTAGAAGTAATATTTAAATTTCACAACTCCTTCTTGAAATAACCTGAATATATTTAATAAAAAAACTCAATTAAATGCAGAATAAAAATGATTTCAGTTGAGAAAACCCTACTGAACTGGAAAATGCAAATATACTATTTTCGCTCTTGAATATATTATATACCTAACAATTTAGTTTTTTTATTTGATAAATATTTAAATTCAATTACAGAAAAAGTATAAAAAAAACTTGCAAAAGCAGTATATGTTAGTAGATGTCCACTCAGGATGACTGAGCACCCAGAGTGGGTAAAAATCTTCAAAATATTAAGACCAAAGTTCAAACTTCTAAACCGTAACAAAAGTTCTAACAAGTAATTAGATAACCAATATAATGAATATGCATCTGATATATGAGAGATAATCAGTTCCAAATCAAGTGTTGGCTTGATTTGCGATGGATGGAGCAATGTAAGGTATGTATTTTAAAGAAACATTTCTCCAATTAATTTTGATATGCTTTTTTAAATAGATTCTGATATATTATGACAAAAAAAATTAATTATGGCTCTATTTTTTTAACAGAAATGAACGGATAATCAATTGTTATAACTCCAGAGCCCATATTTTGGAAAGGAATAGAAACTGGTAACTACTTGCACTTAAAAATAAACAAAATTTAAAAGTTTTATTACTTTTCACAAATTAACTCTTTGATAACTAAGAATGAGAACATGCTTTCCATTGTGTGATAGGTTGCCTACTGCCTAGGCATAACATAAGCATGATCATTCTTTTGAAGTTTGGACATATGCTATTTGATATAATGAAAACTTTTTCTCCTTCAATTAATTAAAAGGCAATACATGTTTTGAAATAATTATGATTTGTGAAGTTGTGACTATAGGTATTCCAAAGTGGACTTTAGCTTGATTGAAAATCTAAAATATTTATCGTATTTTCTATACAGGATAAGAATGACATACAGAAAAAATACATGAGCCAGTTAATTTTCGAGGTGATAGAGGATATAGGTCCAACCAAAGTAGCAGCTTTAGTAACAGATAATGCTTCAAACATGAGATCTGCATGGGAAAAAGTTAAAATTCGGTACCCTCACATTCATGCATATGGGTGCTTAGCTCATGCTTTGCACTTACTATTTTTTGATGTAAACAAAAAATGAGACAATTGCTAAAACCCTCAAGACAGCAATAACAATTGTAAAATGAATTAAACAGTCTCAAAGGCTATGTGCGTATCTCAAAGAAAAAAATAATAATAAAGTTTCTCTAAAACTGCCAGTTAAAACCAGTTAAGCTAAAGTATACAGATAGTGTCAATGTTATAGTTGATAAATCATATTTAGCTTTTAAGTGAAATGACTGATTATAAAGACAAATATATTTTATTAGTAGTTATTTTCAAACTTTAAAAAAGTGTTGTTGAAAAGGAAAAATATTTTTAATTTAATATGATCAAGAATGATCATGATTCATGATTATGCATTATAATTCAAACCCCCCCAAATATTTTAATTTATATTTATCTTCAGATGGGCTTCAGATGTTACTTGCTTAGAAAGCATAATTCAGAATAAAGCAGCTCTCAAAAGACTCGTCAGCTGCTGAGAAGGCAGCTGACTTGATTGATACCAATAATCTGAGGTCCTTAATTCAATCCAACTCTTTTGGGGATAAAGTAGAAATGCTTTTCAAGTCACTGTGCCCAATAAAGGAGATATAGTTGAACTATCTATAGGACCAAAGATCTTTTTCTATCTCAAAGAAACTATCGCAAAAATTTCTCTTGAAACGGCTGTTTCAAAACAAATTGAAAAAGAATTGATAAGAGAAAAATTTTTGTTCTGAAGTCAGTTCATTTTGCAGCTAACTTACTCGACCCACGCTACAAAGGCTGTCACGTCACTGAAAGTAAAAAAGTGAGTACTTATGTACTAAATTTAATACTTTCCTATAATTTTATTGTTATCAAAGGTTTTTTTATTCATTAATATGCATTCATTTTTTATGAAGGAATAAGGTTTTCTGATTTTTAAATATCAAAACCACCCTACAAAAATATCAGTTTTTTCTGAACATGTCCACTTAAAATACTAATAGACAAAATAAAATTAATTAGTGTAATTTGAAGTCATTGAACATATAGGCTATTTTATTTTGAAAAACAGTGTTAAAAACTTCTAAGCCCATAATTTTCCCTTTAAAGCATAATTATATATAATTCTACAGGTGGATGCAACAGAAATGATTTTTAAGGCAGCTAGGAGAGTCCCAACCATCGAAGAAGCTTCAATTATGTAATCTAGCTGAATATAGGCTTAAAGAGGCTATCTTTTCAAAACCATTTCTATGGAAGCCTTTGGACAAAATGAAACCACACACTTGGTGGAGAGTAATGGCTGCTGTTTCAAATCTCTCATCTCTAACAACAAAATTACTTGCATTACCACCAACAAGTGCAGCAGTAGAAAGAAGTTTCAGCAAACAAGTCTGGATTCATTCCACACGACGCAATCATTTAACAAATGTGAGAGCTGACAAATTAGTGTTTATTTCACATAACTTAAAATTGTTTAAAAACAGTAGTGGAGGATCCTCTAAGCAAGCTGATTTTGAAGAAAGAGAAAATGTAGAGATAATGTCAGAATCTCTACAATCACAACCATCCTTTAGTGGTTTCAGTAGTAATCAAAATAAGAACCAAATGGATTTAAATTTAAGTTCCATTCTAACAGCAGATGATGATGAAATAGTTAAATTATTCTCAAATGATTCATCAGATTCATATATCCTACATGACACTAGCGATGAGAATATCTCCGAGTTAGATGGTAGCTCAAGTTAGAGAATCAGTACCTAGTCTTAACTTCATGTCATTCAACAGATTTAGATTAACTCTATGTACTTATATTAATTTTGTTTGCCAAAGCAAAATATTGCTAGTCACAGTCCACAGATATTATTTAGGATTATGCATTTAATTTAGTTCTAGTGGTTAAACTAATCTTGTTATAACTTATATATATATATATATATATATATATATATATAGCTATGGTTTAAAATTATATTATGTGCTCACAGAGATCTTTCAAATGAGTTACTGTCAATTTTCTAATGTAGACCATCGACTTTAGTCAAAGGAAACTTGTGATACTCTACTTTTTTATTCTATAAATATAAGTTGTAAGTATATAGATAGTTTTTTTAAATATATAAACATATATTTTTGTCAAAATTGTTATAAATGCTTGCAAATATCTTTCAAAATAGATAGATTCAAACAATGAGTGTAGACTGTAGTGAAAGGAAAGATATAACAGCTATTTTTATGTTATATGATTATGATATGTTTATATTTGTTTCAATGTTTAAATGAATAGTTATCTTTCACAATGTGTCCTGAAAGATCCTTTAAAATAATTAGTTTAGAAATTAAATTATATTGCATATTATTAAGAGTCAACGGACAAGTGTTATATTACCTTTATTATATTACCTACAAAATATCTTTAGTTTATCACATGCTTATTGGAGGGTTTCTTACTTGTTAGTAAATTGCAATTAATTCATTTATATAAATAAAGGGTGTTATCTTATTGTATACCTACTCTTCCTTTAAGTCTAGTCAAAGGAATAATAAGAATTATAATAACAGTTTAGTAATTGTTTAAATAATATATATACATTGAATTTAATTAATGAGTTTATTTATCATCCTAAAGAGCTCCAACTAATTAAACATTAGATACAAATTTTGGATAAGTAGTTTTTAGTTGTATTACATTTTATTACATATTCGAAATCCTTAACTTTGAAATTAGAGAGAGCCAGATTATTTTTGAATCATAGATCAACAATTTTTTGTAATGAGTCAGTACTAACTAATTAAGTAGTGTAAAGACAAAAGGACGCTACTGGCATTTAATATTCCTCTATACAAGATTTCATTAAATTTGGTCATTGGGGAAATTTTTTCCTAAGGAATTGGTGAGTTGGTAGTTTATTTATGCTAATCTTTATACAGATATCGTCTAAAATGCTTTTTACAACTCTGATAGAGCTAAAACTACTGAGAAATATAAAAATATGGTATTGTTTATCTAGTAAATGCTTAATGCTTTTCATTTACTTCAAAATAGTACATAAAAATGTTATTTTTATGTACTTTTTTTCAAGCCATGTTTTTTTTTTCAAGAAAAAACGTTTTTGGGAAAAAAAGTTTTGAAAAAAAGCCTCGGTGCAACTCTATGTACATATACTATCTAATTCGAGTTTTTTAACGCCAATTTCATTGTTGAGTACGTAGACTCAACAATGAAATTTATTTACAAGGGGAAACAATTGAGGGTTAATAATTCTTACTTTAACTGGCAGGATCCTCCGCCGGGTTCCTACTAAGACTGTCGGCTATGTAATTCTCAGTCCCTTTTATAAAGAGAATTCGAAATTGGTATTCTTGCAGGAGGAAGCTCCATCTCATTAGATGTAAATTTTGGCTCTTTGATTTTTTTAAATACGCTAGGCGACAATGATCGGTCTCTATAATAAGTTCTTTCCCTATCAGATACATACGGAACTTTCGACTACTCCATACATTCGCGAGAACTTCACGCTCTATAACCGCATAGTTCCTTTTTCGCGTCAGGAGCTTCTGGCTGGCGTAAAAAACAGGGTGGATGTCGCCATCCTCTCCATATTGGAACAGTACGCATCCGATGTCGTCGTTGCTGGCGTCGGGTCGAATGCCAAAAGGTTTGTTTAAATTTGTGAGCCTTATGATGGGGGCTAACGCAAGCTTGTCTTTTAGCTATTGAAAACGGGTGATAGCTTTGGAGTTCTAGGCAAGGGGATCTGGCCATTTTTTTCTGCAGCAGGAAGCAAAAGGGGGCCGCTAGGGAGGTAAAATTAGGGACGAACCGTCGGTAAAATGACATTGATTCCATAAAGGAGCGTAAGTGCTTCTTCGTGCGCGGGAGGAGCATGGCGTTATCTTCTCTTCTTGGGGCATAATTTGATTTTCTCCGATGTGAAATCCTAAATATTTGATGGTGCCGTACGCAAAATGGTATTTACTGGGGCATACAGTAATTCCATGCTCACGGAGCCTACTTAAGAGGTATTGGAGGGAGATCCCGTGTTGATCCCAGGTGCGGATGGCAACGTAAATGTTGTCAAAGTAGAAGGTTAGGCTATGCAATCCATCCCGTATTCGACGCATCATTTGATTATAATTACTGCAAGCACTAACCAGTCCGAATGGAAGCCTCCGAAACTGCATACCCTTTTTCGGTGGGGAATGCAGTATATTTCCGGGCGTTTTTCTTAAGGGGGATCTGATAATAGGCCTTATAAGAGTCTATTTCGGAAATAAATTTGGCCTCTTCGAATAGATGTAAGTTTTGGTCTATAAGAGGGATTTGTTCTGCGTCGAAAACGATCAAGGCATTAAGCTTCCGAAAAGCCACGCACATACGGAAGGTTTTCGTACCATGACGATGGGGGGAACAATAATCGGAGTTGGAGAGTTCAATAATCCCCAATTTCAAAATGTTTTCTACCTCTGCGTTGAGAGCCTGTCGTAAATGAATCAGTAAGGAGTAGGATTTTGAACAATTTGTTTCTTGCGTTGTGAGCGTGATTGTGTGCTCAAAGGAGTAGAACAGCCGAGTTTTTCAGAAATCACGTCTTGGAATTGGTATAACAAGTGTAAGAATAGCATCTTGTAGGAGGGTGCCAGTCGAGAGTACAAATCTAGTTTCGGGGCGGAATCTTCTGGAGAGCCGGGTAATGAGGGGGAGAGGATAATTATTATCCTGCTCAACACAAACGACTTGAACTACGTTAAGGGAGTCGGAGGGGTAAAAGGGATAGTAAACAGTGGTTTGATCGTCAGAAGCTTGCCAACGTACTCCATCAATTCTAAGGTGAATTATCTTCCTCTTACGGTCAAGATCTCCTTCGGGATACCGACCTGGGAGGTATACGCCCTTTTGTTGTCGTGTACTGGCAAATATCACAAGCCTTGCAAAATTCGGCAATTTCCTTAGCAGCACCGGGCCAAAAGAAGTACCGGAATTTTCTTTGTGCCATTTTTTTATGGCTGAAATGACCAGCCAACAGAGCGTCGTTGGCGAGTTTGAGGACTTGGCGGACGTGAGATCGGGGCATACATAAAGTGTGAGTCGCGGGGCCAACCCCATTCAAACAGGCCTGGTAAAGTAGTCCTTCCTTAATGATATAAGATACCTCCCTCTGTCCGCGGGGAGAGACTTGTTCGTGACTCCTCGCTTTTTCCCAAAGGGGAAGAAGAGTTGCGCATCTTTTGTGCTTGTGCTGGTATTCCGGGTCATAGGGGCCCTGTAGGGGAACGGGAGACGCGGAATTCTTCTGAGCCTGGGCCCGGGTAATGACGGGCTGATCCAGCGGATTAGGGGTTATTTGGGGGCTCTGGCCGACCAACATAGCGCAGAATTTGATCAGGGCCGCGACTCACTCAGCCAATCCAGTAAAATACTGGCATTCCAAGTAGCATCGGACGACGGGGAACGGTTTGCTCGTCCAAGGTAGTCGTGGACCACAGCGTATTTGTTATGATCAGGGCCTACTGGGGGAAGTTATTATTCGGACAATACGATACAGGTAAAACAAGTGTCCCTTACGAGGGACGTAGGATTTTCAATTACTTTGCTGTTGTGTAACTATGGCAAATAAACTTTTAACCATGTATCGGATATTTATTGCATCCACTGTATATATGTTAAAACAATAAAAACGTGTCCAACTGGGTCCTTTGTTGAGAACGTCGTAACGACAGTAACAGCACTTTTGCAATTCCCGGTAAAAGTGAAACAATTTTCAAATACGTTGCCACCTATATCAAAGAAAACAATATTCCACTAAAATATATAATGGCAGATAAAGAGATTTTATTCTACTTACACAATGCTGTGCCTGACGTATTTTGCCTACAATGTGTGATACACCTACAAGACTTAAGTTGCAAAACAATTAAGTGGAAGTCTGCATGACGCCCTAAATATTGCCATAAAAGCGGTTAACTATATTAAATCTAACTCTCTACCATATTGGTTATCGAAAGGCAGGTATTTTCCTCGTTTTATTGCACTTTGAAACTATTGTCTTATTATTCTTGGCTAACAACTAACGCGAAGAACAATTGTTGCAGTTAAATACGATATATTTTACTTATCAGATATATTTGAAAAAAATAAATTTACTTACTAAACAGTTACAGGAAGATATATCAGATATCATATCTTCCAAAGGATCTATTACTATTTTAATAGGAAAATTACAGTTGTAAAAATTAATATCGGGTCTGTATTAGATATTTTCCTCATTTGACCTCGATTAACAGCAATCTGTAAGAGGTTTGACCTTGCTTTTTTTAACATTAGAAAATTTTCACGATGATGTGTAAACTCTGTTTAGCGACCTATTCATGATAAATGGGTATACAAGGTTGTGTGACATTGCTGATGTAAACATTTACTTGAACGAGAATCTACTTGAATTCCAGCGATAAAATTTTCAAGCAAGATTCAAAGATGGGAAGTATAGTATATGGAAAAGTCACGACACTAATAAAAAATCCTAAAGACACCATTTGTATTGTGTGCTGTTCAAACATCATAGCCGACACTGAAATAAAGGAATTACGCAAGTAAGTTCAAGATCTTAAAGAAATCGTAAATAAACTCTTAAAGCACACTCCAAATTAAGATATTACGACTATACTAAAAGAGGACAAAATTCCACCACCACCGCCCTCCAACAATCTAGACGACAGGTTTAGACCCCCAAAGAGATACAAAAGGGCTCGCAATGATACAAATCGGATCTCCGGCTCCGCCGTCCCTCTAAACAACAAAATTGCCGCTTTGGCAGAGAAAGCTGGTGACGACGAGCCCCAATTCACACTTTATGGAGACTCATTTGCAAGACACTTAGATGAAGAGTTCTGCGCTAAAAGACATCGTAAGAGAAGACGGACTTTCATCCCGGGAGGTGACATAGACGATATTGCGGCAGCCGTTTGTGCTAAAACAACCGGTAACAGAGAGGAAAAGATCATCGTAATGGCTAGCGGAAACGATATAGGAGTACAGAAGCCGTCTTAAATCTTTAGTAAGTACAAATTGCTACTACAAAATATAATAGATAAGCGTATGTCAGTAGTCAGTGTTGAGATAGTGCCTAGAATACGATGGACGGACTACGAAACAGATCAAGCAGTGAAAGTAAACAAGATTTTACACAACTTATGTTCATCATTAAATATAATATTTATTAACGTTTGGAACAGTTTTATAAATCAAAAAGATCTCTATAAAATGGATTGTGTTCATCTCAATGATATAGGGATGGCACGACGGGGTATGCTTCGAGATAAATGTGTTATAAACCGTCCCTCAAATTTTCGCAATGCCGCAGTTCGAAGAAAAAAAATCTTAATTCATGGCCGCACAAACGGGAACAAAATAGAGCTCATGATAATAACAGCTCCCCACATAGTAGTGTAACTAATAATAACAGTAGAAAAGTAGATAATGTAAACAGAATGGAAAATGGCGAAGACAAAAGAAATGCAGCAAAAAAAACCCCGTATATTAAGGTGTACTATTGCAATGTTTGAAGCATCCGAAATAAACTTAATAAACTTAACTTAATTAGTAGTAAATATCCTTACGACATTCTAGCCATTACTCAAACGTGGTTACAGACAGCAAACCGGGACTCTCTATCGTCATTTCAAATTCCGGGTTACAGACTCATAAACAAGGATAGACCTGTAAGAGAAGGAGGCGGTGTCTTGTTTAACTTAAAAAGCGAAATAAAATACGAGGTTCTAAATCGACAACACAGCGAGTCAATGTGGATACAAATTAGCAATAAAGCATTTTCTTTAGTTATGGGGCTAGTATACAGAAGACCGAGTAGTTCATATGAAGAGGACCTTACACTAATTAATGATATTAATTTAACCAATAATTACAAAAATGTATGCATTGTAGGGGATTTCAATCTCCCAGAAATTGATTGGTATACGATGAGTTTAGATACGTAAAACCATATCTTAAACGCATTTTTAGCTCATTATCTGCATCAATATGTCGAACACTCTACAAGAGACAACACGACACTTGATTTAGTTCTAACATCAAATATTATTTCATTAATCAGAGGAAAGTGCAAAAAGTACCTGTATATAAATTAGCAAACTTCAAAGCGATTAAAGATGAATTAAACGAATGAGATTGACATATGGAATTCAATAACAAAACACCTGCTTCGGCTTACAGCCTCGTCATTGATCGCAGTAAAGGGCTTCAGACTAGATATATTTCTCATAAAAACGGTTTAAAATATACAAAGGACAAACTTTGGATTAACCAATATCTTAAGACTCTGATAGGACAAAAATAGTCACTTTATAAGAGGCTACAAAGCAGATAAAAAGAGAAGTAAACGCTTTTTAAATGCAGCTACGAAAATAGATTAGCAGAAAGGTCACGCGATAATCCGAAAGCATTATACAGGTACTATAGAACTAAAAACAAAAAGTCAGTTCTGATACTTAAACACAGTGACCGATTAGTTCAAAATGAGCTCGAAAAGGCAAATATCTTGAATAATTATTTTGCTTCAGTTTTTAACAAGTATATTCCGAATTTAAATGAGAAAAGCCTAGAAAACATAAATAGTAACATTCCAAAAATTAATGAAATAATAGTTACGGCAGATGATGTAAATAATTCAATTAATAAATTAAGTCCTGATAAAGCTAGTGGGGTTGATGAAATGTACGCGCGAAGTATTAAGGAAGTTAAAAACGAAATTTCCGCTATACTCGCTTTTTACTTTCTGGAGGCAAATTTGGTTCCTAGGGATTGGAAATTGTCCAATTTTGTCCTCATATTCAAAAAAAGGAGACGTAAGGAAAAGGTGAACTATCGGCCAGTAAGCTTAACTTCACTTATATGTAAACTAATGGAGTCAATTATTGATTTAAAATTACGCAATTATCCGGAGAGAAAGGGAGGTCTTGTGTCACTAGTCTGATCACATTTTATGAGCATGTAGCAAAAGCTGTAGATTTTTCTAAAGCCTTTGATAAACTCCCGTTCAACATCCTCCTTTCAAAGTTAAAAGCTATGCATATCCATGATAAAACGATAACTTGGATTAAAAATTGGTCGACAGATCGTAAGTAGAGGGAAATTTTAAATGGGTTCATATCCGATTGGCTGCCGATAACTAGTGGAGTTCCTCAAGGTTCCGTTTTGGGACCCCGACTCTTTATAATTTTCGTAAACACCTTAGCTTCTGGAATGAATTGCCAAGTAAATTCATTCTCTGACGATATTAAATTTGGGCAAATAATAAAGGATAAGGAAGACCCAAGCTGTTTACAAAACTGTCTGAATATGTTAACTAAATGGTGCAACGAATCTGGCATGAAGCTTAATGCTTCCAAATGCGGCGTTTTACACTTAAGAAAAAATCATGAATTTAAATATTATCTCCAAGACACCGAGATTACAGAAGTAAAAAATCAGGTCGATCTATGAGTTAAAATAAATAATAAATTAAATTTCTCCACTCAATGCGTTGCAATTAGAAATAAAGCGACAAGAGTTGCATCATTTATCAGGCAATCCGTCTCAACGCGTAATTCAGAGACGATGTTAAAACTTTACACGTCATTAGTCAGACCTATATTAGATTAGGCCCCTTCTCGTCTCCACGATTAACTAGAGATGTAAATATAATAGAACAAGTACAGCGTCGCTATACGAAAATCATAAGGGAAATATCTTAGCTACAATGATAGGCTTAAAAAACTCAATCTCTTTTCCCTCGAACATAGAAGAAAAATGTGTGAACAAATAGAAACATAAATTATTGATAAATATGCCCGATACTGCCAAAAATCTTTTTAATTTGACAGGCGTTTCCGCGACGCGAGGACACGACCTGAAGATGAAGAAGTGTAAATTCAAAACATCAATGGGAAAATTTGCCTTCAGCACCCGCATCATTCAAGTCTGGAACAATCTACCACAAGAAGTAGTCAGCGCTCCAAACACAGAATTTATGAAGACGAAACTTGATCAATACTTAAAAGAAAATAAAGTTAAAATAGCTTACAATTATTAGAGGGAGTTCCACCTAATTTAGCCTTATTCTTAATAGGGCCTACCATGTATGAGCTCTTATGGCTCCCTGTAGGTGCCCATAAATTGTTTGTTTGTTTGTTTGTCTACTCTGGGAGAATGCAAAGTTGTACGTTCTTGTTTTTCATATATCTTATCTTGTTGAATCTGGTTTTATCCGTGTGTTTCACTCACTATCAAAAGCTCCTAAGTGGCTCTATATTGTCAAAAAGGGTGATCTTCGATTATAATGAGTGACAAAGCTGGATGGAGCCCAATTTTGCAAAAACTCGCAGAGTTGCACCAACCATAAGGTTCCGTTTAAATAAATTAACAACTATTTTTTTATAAATCACATAAATAAAGTACATATGTATTATTATATGGTTTAGCTCTACTTTTATATATTATGGGTTATGTTACTAGTGTACATTCATGTTCGATTGAATTTACTTGTTAAATGAAAGTTTGTTTACAATAAGGGGTTGTATTTGTAAAACAAAGCAAAAATGTTTATAATTGCTACAATAGAATTGTTAATCCTATATATTGCTACAAACAAAATTGGGATTTTTTGCATCTAATGGCTATAAAAGTCCACTAAAGTAAATTAGGAGTCAAAAGGCACATTGGGTAAAAAAAGTTGAGAATTCCGGTCTTACACGATACCGCTTCATCGTGTAAGGCTTTGTGGCATTTAGCACAGATTTCGGGTTGACCCGAATTATAATATCTACAAGAACGATTGGTATCGCCAAAGCGACAACAAAGCTTGCAATTCTGCAGAAATAGCACGAACACTTTGACGCGGTAGCGATATCGACCAGCTCGCACCGACGAAGAGTGTAAGGTGGGTCTCGAGGGCCCACCCTGTTTCCTCGTAAAACGCTAGACACGGACCGCTGCCTGGTCGGCTAGCTCTTTAGATGATATATTTTAAGAATTGGTTAGAAATTCCTTCACATAGAGTACTCCTTTCATGAAGTTCATAGTAAAATGCGATCTCACCTGCACAAGCGAGTAATCGAGTGTTCGAAAGAGCATTCAAAATTGCCACCAAAGCAGGCTCAGCCGCATTCACCGGATGGATCTTGTCGAGAAACGGGCACCCTTCGGTTCCCTACCGAGAACCCTAACTAACACCTGATACTGATCAAGTATGTGTCTTTTGTACAACATGCACTAATCCGTACAACAGAAAATAAGAAAGGGTTTGAAGCCGGCAGGCTCTCAAGCGCGAGGTAACCTCTCGATAAAGGGCCACAACTTCGCCGAGGCTCCCTCAACTTACTATTGGATATTATTCGTTGAGACTTACCTTTTCCGCACGAGGGTGCCCTGAGCCCGGACGTGCTACCCTTGGTCTGGTCACCTGCCGGAAACCCCCACACCAGAAGAAAACTTTGCCCTAGTATTTTTACTATTTTTTTTATTTTTCTTCTTCGGCGAGGAGGATGTGGTTATCTCCCACCCCCAATCTCCAAAAGGGATGCCGAGGCCGGATAGGCCAGCCTCAGCCGGATCATTGCGGAGAAGGACCCAGCCGCATGTGGTTTCCCAAAAGAGGGAGAATGGCCCTCCTGTAATCTTGAATCCTCAGGGACCCACTAACCCGGGAGGATCTTGCCCAAGAGCGAAAGTCTTCCCCATACTTGAGAAGACAGTCATAAAGATCCGTGGAAAATTTTAAATATTTTTACCAATCGAAGCCAGGTCTACCAATTGCCTGCCGGATGCTCTACCACTGAGCTACCAGGAATAACATTCCAAACTTACACAAAGCGCTGCCAATCAATATCGTTATCTCTCTAAGCTTGAAGGTGTATGCATTATCTCTCAGGATTCAAATGAATTTAAAATGCAAAGATAAAATGGCGAAAGCCAGGTGGCACTCGTTCACTACCCGGATATATGTTGGGGGTTTCTTCTTGCATGTGTATTGATAAGTGAGCTTTCGAACTATGACTATGTTAGAGATTTGGTATAAGAATCCGCTTGAAGGATTACTAATCTTGATTGGATAATGCTTCGAGTACATTTCGAATACTGTACCTGGTAGCTTAGTGGTATAGCACTCGAGCGGCAATTGGGAGAGGTAGGTTCGACTCGGTCAAAATATATTAGATTTTTCCGGAGCGTTAGTCTTGTCATATCAAGTATGGATTGCCTTTAGTGAGCTGTTCCTTGTTATTGTATTGAAGTGTCTGCCAATGTGCCCTTTTCTACCTTTAAAATCGCTGTGGCATAGATTACAAAAGTGAAAGGAATACAATAGATCATTTTTATTCATGCCCTATAGATAGCTGTCTACAGTTATCTGACATTTGTAGAGGCCGGATTTTGGATGCGAATATATCTCGCCTCGACATCTGATAAATGTCCTATTGTGTTCAATTCTAGTGATGATACCCTTCTTCAGAACTACCCATAGTGCTCCTTGAACTAATGCTGCTCAATTTGGGCCCGATGACATTGTACATTATGCATATTGAATTATCCCTTCGTTGTTGAAACATATGAAGTCAATGAATGGATGCAAATGATCACCGAGCAGCGCAATGTAGCGGCCACCAGTCAATGGTGGGTGGACTAGCGGACAAAGGCGAGTAGGCTGATAAAGTTCACGCGTATATTGATATATGATACAGGTGTTCATTCAGAGCACGTGTAAATCTTAAAAGGATTCCTTGACAGAGATGTGTTAATTCTCTATAATTTTGCTAAATGGCAACTTGGCAAAAAATAAGTATATCAAGTGAGGTAACAATTAGTTCATTAGCTGATTTAGTTCAGTCGTTCCAACTTGCTTGTCGTTGGCATCTGTGGTAAGTTGTGTTTGACGCTGTATTTTCTGTTTTAGTTGCAGCGTCTGAGCGCCTAAATAGGCCAATAGGAATTTTGGATCAATTCAAGATAAAGAACCTAATTTCGTTCATTTCAAGGCTAGGCACTTCGAGCAAACTCATTTCAAGAATAAGCACTTCGAGCAACCTCATTTCAAGAATAGGCACTTCGAGACACCTCATTTCAAGAATAGGCACTTCGAGCAACCTCATTTCAAGAATAGCACTTCGAGCAACCTCATTTCAAGAATAGGCACTTCGAGACACCTCATTTCAAGAATAGGCACTTCGAGACACCTCATTTCAAGAATTGGCACTTCGAGCAACCTTATTTCAAGAATAGGCACTTCGAGACACCTCATTTCAAGAATAGGCACATAGGCACTTCGAAAAGCCTCATTTCAAGAATAGGCCCTTCAAGCAGCCACATTTCAAGAATAGGCACTTCTAGCAACCTCATTTCAAGAATAAGCACTTTGAGACACCTCATTTCAAGAATAGGCACTTCGAGCAACCTCATTTCAAGAATAGGCCCTTCAAGCAGCCACATTTCAAGAATAGGCACTTCTAGCAACCTCATTTCAAGAATAAGCACTTTGAGACACCTCATTTCAAGAATAGGCACTTCGAGCAACCTCATTTCAAGAATAGGCCCTTCAAGCAGCCACATTTCAAGAATAGGCACTTCTAGCAACCTCATTTCAAGAATAAGCACTTCGAGCAACCTCATTTCAAGAATAGGCACTTCGCCTGGAATCAATTTAAGATAACGCACCTACTCTCTTTCAATTCAGGAATAGGCGCCTGCCGCAAATAAAGGCGGATATGACCTATTTGCGACTCACAAGGTATATGGTAAGGAAGAAAAAGGAATCTTGTAAAGTTGAGGCGTCCCAAGTTTTTTTTAACTTAATATAACCTAACCTACCTAAACCTAGCCTAACCTAACTCAACCTAATCTAGAATAGGCTAGGCTAGTTCTAGTTGGGTTATATCAGGGATGCTTCATCTTTACAAGATCCAAGAAAAATATAATAATTTACAAAATAAAAATTTATTAAATTAAATTTTAAAATAATGGAACAAATAAAAAGGATGTACATATTGTAAGTTCAAAAGAAATACAAAAGGTTTGAATAGCATTTAAATATCATATTGTTCATATATGTGATTACATAAGCTCTGAAATGGGTTTGACGAAAACCGCCTGCTACATAAATTGGAACAAATATGTACGAGTTTGTAAAAATGTCATTTACAATTCTATTAACAATTCAAGAAGTGGTACATCAGATGCCATATTTTGAATTTATCCCGATTTATTTTAGTTATTTGTTTAATCTTTTGTACTCAATAATTGTACCTATAATCGTTTTCGTTTTTTCAACCTTGGGTGGGGCATACGTTTTTCTGGAGGTTATAGTGGGACCTGGGTGGTAAGAGGTTGGGAAAGACTGATATAACCATACATTACAAGAGATATTTCCCGGTCAATATCTTCAACACCTTTGCCTTCCATCACTGGCAGCTGCTAATCTCCCAGCACCTTTCTGAATTTGTCTCACTCCGCCTTTGCATATTGTATCCTCACCGGGTATGGCACTTGGATTGGACTTAGGGCCAGCAATACTGTGATTGAGTTGTGATCCATTGGGAACACAGGACCCAGTTTGACATGCATGATCCAGTGAAAATTTATACTATGTTCGTCTTTGTATCTGCTCCCTCCGTGACACAAGTTGGAAACTCCGGCCAGCTCGTACCACTATACACCTATTAATTAATAAATCTAGGTTTTTGCCCATCCTGTTCTCTGAGGTATATCCTGAGTGCCTGGATCGAGCATTCAGGTCGCCAAGGAAATTCACCGGAGTGTTCCTTCCGAATACCTCAAGGAAATTATGAAGGGGCAAATAGTTTCTTCTTGGGGGTTGTACTCCCTCATTATAATCACTGGTCCTATCTGGGTGTCCAGTTCTATTGTCATCTAGCTCTCGTCTAACTCTTACAATTCCCTATGCTCTATACATTTCTTAACAGCAACTATTATACCATCGAATCTTTCATTAGAGTGACTTTTCGTGTAGGTATAATAGTGCTGCTGCTTCAGCTCAAACCTCCCTATAATCAAAACGTGCTCACATATCACTATTACATCAGGGTCTTCCTTAGCCAACACGTTCCAGAAATGGTTTTTCTTATCCTTTAATCCATTGATGTTCACATCGACTATCTTCATTTTAATAACTCTTTTATCCATAATTCTTTACTTATTCATACGCTAAACTTCTTCCTTTGTCCGATCCTTAACTTTCTGAAATTCTCTGGCCTAAGAAAGTGACATCTATCCTCTGTTACTTGTAGGTTCCCAATTTATATAGATTGTTAAACTACATCCGTCAGATAGTCTGATTGGTGAGACGATTTAAATCTACCATCTAGTAAACGTCTGATATATACTATAGTATATGATTATTCATGTGATTTATTTTTTGTTAATAAATCACCCTAAATAGCGTTTCGAAAACCATAACCATAAATTTGTTTGATCGAAGTTGTCGCCTGATAGTTTTTAGGCCTAAGACGAAAGCGAAATAATTTTTTGAAATAATGAACTGGGTTTTAAGAAAAACAAACAAATATGAATATATTCATAGAATCAACGAATGTACAATGAGATAAGTTGAATTAGATATACAATGTAAGATATGGTAAAATATGATTTACAGTAACAAGATGTGAAGAGAATTGAAGTACGTGAAATAAATATGAAATAATATGGTGACTATGATGGACTGTGAATTAGGGGCTGCAATATGAGAAGTAAATATAATTAGGACCTACTCTCGTATGGTCGTTTGCAAAGAATTGTGAGATAAAATGGAATTAACTAAGTATGATTTGTTTGGAGGTAAATGACTAATTGTAGAAGGAATGATTACCGACCTTTATACGAAGAATGGTGAGAGTCGAATGGGAAAGAATATTGTTCCAGAAGGTCGAGCTGAAAGCGTGTGTTTGTTTGTTTGTGTGTGAAATTTTAAGAAATGTTTGAAAAAGTAGTACGTTATATGAATTGACAAGTAAAATAAATGAATTAATTAATTATTAAGTTGTACATAAAATATGATTTAATTTACAAAAGTTAAGTAAAATAATTGAACGATTAAATTGACAAAGTTGAAGTATTGCATGATATGAATTTTACATAATAATTGATGTATATATATACAAGGTGTCCCATAAAAAGTTAACCGTACTTTGAATTAGTATAACTCAAAACCTATTAGAGATTTTTTGAGTCCTGTAAAACAAAACAAATTTACCAATTAGTTATCTGCCGATTCTGGAAATTTCATTAAATTCCCTTTTACGATATTGATACACTAATGGTTTGAGTGGAGGCTATCAAAATTATGTTTGCGCAAGGAAATAAAATAATGAAACTTCGAAGTTTAAAATCAACAAATATATTTAAATCCATTTTTAACAAAAACACCTCTTCATATGGGTAATACAAATTCATTTTTTTTCATTTTCTAAGCACCGTTTCCTTCCACATGACCTCCATTTCTTTCCAAGCACAGTTGCGCCTTTGATCGCATTGATTGAACAACTTTTGGGATTAACTTGTGATTTTCCTTATGTCTATTGACTTCACGTGTGATACGATCTCTTAACTGGTTGATGCTTTGTGGTGAAGTAGAATACACTATATCCTTTAGATATCCCCATAAGAAATAATCGCACGGTGTTAAGTCAGGGGATCTTGGGGGCCATTCAATTGCATGATTTAGCGAGACAATGCGGTTGTCAAACGTTTCTCTTAGTTTTGTTCTTACAGCAAGCTGTCTATGAGCTGGTGCACCGTCCTGAATCCACCAAATTCTATTGAATTGATTGCCGTAAATCTAGCGGAATTCCGGGAAAATCCCTTTCGTTGATCATGCTCAGGTAGGCAGCACCATTTAAGTTATTCTCATAAAACAATGAGCCGACAAGATCGCCATTTCCGCAAAGTCCGATCCACAGAGACACTTTCTGCTGACAAATACGTGTGTCAAAGTGGAATGCTGAGGGGTGGTTTAGCGGCGCATATTGCCGAATGTTATGGCTATTTACCTTTCCGTTCATGAAAAAGGCTGCCTCGTAACCAATCACAATGTTTTCCAAGAAACGAGCAGGTTTATGGAGAAGCCATTCGACAAATAATCCACGACAAGGAAAATCAGTTTCAAGAAGCTGGTGGGATGCCATTTTAAGTCATGTTTAGTAATGCGGTTAAATGATGACTTTGATAACTGTAACCCATTCTTTCTGACTGATACATGTAAATTTTGAAGAAGTGTCATCTGAACATATTCGATATTTTATGTTGGTTCTTATGGTTCTCATACAACCCGAACAACCTGTACTTAGATTTAAGCATTGTTCCTTCATGTTGGTATTTGCGAACATTTTATCAAATTGTGGGCTTGCTTGGTGCGTGCAAACCTGGAAAACGTTGTTCAAATAAATCTTTTACTTGTTTAATACTGCCAGTCTTAATAAAGTTTGTGACTACAAATACGCGCTGATCATTTGTTAACTGCATGATTAAAAAGGTTGTATGGAATTAAACGTTTACACAGAAACGCTTTGATTTGCTTAGTAAGCAATAATGACGAGACCAAACAACAGCATGACTGAAAAACCACTCTAAAATTGCCTAGGCTTTGCTGGAAGAATCGCACCGTGACCTAGGCTACCTAGGCTCCCTACGCTTATCTTGAAAGTGCACGGTAGCCTAGCCTTCCTAGGCTTCGTTTCATTATTTTACTTCCTTGCGCAAACATATTTTTAACAGGCTCCACTAAACCTATTAGTGTATCAATATCACAGAAGGAAATTTAATGAAATTTCCAGAATCGACAGATAAATAGTTGGTAAATAAAACACTTTTTGCTAGACCCCAAAATCTCCAATAGATATTGAGTTATCCTAATTCAAAGTACGGTTAACTTTTTTTCTGGGACACCCGCTATATTTAAGTTTCCCAGGAGGTTTTTATTATAGGAATGCCCAAAGGCATTGCTATAATACCATATTCAGATCTTTGGGTAATTCGTTTCCCATAGTGATGTAAATGTGTACGTCTGCTTTTTCAAACGATGGTAATGCCGTGCTAGTTCTTTCGCTCTCGGTTTCCACTTTCTTTGCTACTATTTCCTTCTTGATATCTCTAAGATCCTCTTTCTGACTACTCTTTACTTCAATTGTCCCTGCTTCCTTTACCCATTCTTCTCTTTCTGACCCTGAAGTGGATGCTTCTGAGTTTGAGTCTTTCCTCTTTTTTTGCTTCTTATTATTATTTTCCCCTTTTCCTGTTCTTTATTCTCCTCAACCGCTGTATTTTCCTCTTCTTTGTCAGGCTCGTCTTTGGCCTCTTCCTTTTCCACTATTTTTTTTATTTTAAGTATGTCCCGTAATGGTGCATTCCCCGGGAACCAGAACTTCTTCTTCATACCGTGTTTTTTTTCAGTAAGGTGTTGGTTTCCCTCGAGAAACCTCCCGGATTCGATATATTAGCTACATTAGCATACTTATTATGGCTATAATCTTCATAGATTGACTCAATAATGATGTATGGCACATGACTGACCGACGGTGCTGGGGCTGCCTGTGATTACCTGTGGTCCCGCTCTCGTTGTCCCTGCGTACGACAAATTCTCTCTCCTTTTCTTCTGTCTTTACCATCTCCTTTTTCTTAAATATAATTTGTCTCTTTGCTGAGCAACTCATGGTCATTGCTCCGTGATGACCTTGACAGTTTGGGCATTTCTTTATCTTTTAGGGGTGCGAAAATGTATCAGAGAAAAATTCCTTCCAAATTGATAATATAAATAGCCGATTAAATTCCAGTTCAAAACGGACTCCCCCATAGCGTGATGGCTAGAGTGCTGGCATTTAAATCTAAAGATACCGCGTTCGAAACTCAGTCCTCAATTTTTACGAAGAAAAATCACGAAGCAAACGGAACTCAAGGAAAACGACTTCAAGGGCTAACTAAGCAAGAAGAAATCATCACGTCAAGTTAATTGGAAGATGCATCAAGAAAGAAAGGATACGAAGATCAAGAATTAACCCAGCCAACTTAAAGAAGAAGGAATCTCCGCCAACAAGTATACCAAGAGTCAAGAAGAAATAAATAGATTCGAATATAGAAATCTCAAGATGAAGAATGATATTGATGAAATAAACAAAGAAAATAATAAAAGGAGGGCCCTTGCCCCCTACATAATCTCACTCCTGCATTCCTTATACTTATGACCTAGTTATTGTATTCCGAGCATTACCTTTCAGACTTACAATCCTTTGATTCATGATCCTCGATTGCCAGGCAGTTTGAGCATATCAGGATCTGTACAAATTCCTCTGTATCTATCTGCGTGGGAGTGATTCGCAGATTGAATGCTAGTAGTCCTTGTTGTCATTAACATAAACGACGATTTAAGAAATGAAAATGTGTATGGAATAGATATAGAGAGGATAAGGTAGGAAAAAGTTTCTATAGGGAGAGAAAATAAGTGCCAGGTTGTCTGGTAACCTCAGTTGTCATGCCTCTGGTTTCCTCTTGTTGATTACTCAAATAAATTAGTCAATCTTTCGAGCTTTTGCTTTCATTGACAAACCTCTTCTGTAAGGTTAAAAGAACTTATCGCTACATTATTCCACTTGTTATTCACTTCTTTTTCACTGTTGTTAAATTTTTATCATCTTTGGATTAGGTTTTCATTGTTCCTTTTTACTTTTAACGTCATTATATTGTCCACTAAGGATCTTTTTCTCTTTTTTTTTAACTAAAATTGTCCACTATTGTTCTTTTATATTTTTTTAATTAAAATTGTTCATTAAGGATCTTTTTATAATTGTTTTTTATCGATTATATTTTTCTTTATTTTTAATTTATTTTAATTTTAGTATCATTGTCATTCATAAATAGGGTAGATCGCCTGTCGCGTCTGCAGCTGGCTACTTTGGAAGGCTTGTTTAAAGTGTAGGTCCGGTAAGTTTTCTTCTTGGAGTTTTATTTTTTGTGGTAACTTCTGGTAAGTATTGGTCTATTGTTTGCCATATTTTCTTTGCGCGTTTGTGCAGGGTGATATTTTATGGTTCAATATCGATAATTTCGTGAAGTAGTATCGATGAAATCCCGTCCTGAGGGAAAACATTATTTATAAATCTTGCTGTTTATTTTGGACCGCTTGAGATTACCTCATCAGTGTCTTTCTTGAAACATGCAGGTGAACAGCAGGTAAAAGCAGTATTGGGCTCACCAGAAACATATATAGTTCAGCCGGAAACGGGAAAGCGACTCTAAAATCCTCCTGGGCGCACTATTTTTTCTCTGTAGTGCGCAGCATGTCCGTTTGATGTTAATTTGAGACCAAGTCGGTCATCTCTGTAGTATGCGTAGTTGTTCGTCTTACGCCAGAACTTCTGCTCTTTTTCGTCTTCCCATGGGAACCATTTTAAATTTGTTGATATTTGTTCAAATCTTGTTTTCTTTCTCGTATCTGTTGAGACTCTCAATTTCTCCCCTCGTCTTGTTGGCAACGTCTCTAGGGTTACGATAGTTAGATATATTGCGCTGATTAGTGATTGAGGTGAGGCATGTCGCCCGTGTATATTCCATACAAGGTAGGCCTAAAGCATCCCCCTTGTGGCACCTCTGCCTCTAGATCGAAGGGTTCCTCTTCAAGGTCATTTATTTTTAAGATTGCCTGATGGTCTTCTAAGTAATCACAGAGTATTCTTACAATATTCTGCTCCATCCCAAGATCTCTGATTTTCATTTTAAGTGCCACTAGAAATACCTTATCAAAGGCTGAGGACACGTCGCGAAGCACCAGGTCCACATTGTAGTCTTTGGCCTTGGTGATAGCAATTCTTTCAGTAATCAGTACTAGTGACAGTTTGGTGCCAAGCTTTCTCCTAAACCCATGTTGTTGATCATTATACAAATCTTTGTAATCTTAAGGAATTCCTAGTCCGTTGTTAAGGGGTTTTTCCAAGAGTTTGCCCATGAACTCCAAGAGTGAAATAGGCCTATAACTGCTTATGTCCTTCTTCGGTTTACCAGGTTTGGGGACAAAAATTATTTTGGCCCTTTTAAACTGGTCGGGGAAATAACCGGCATTAAGGCAAGCATTAAACAGCTCAAATAAGGCCTCGTTGATATCCCGGGTAACGTTCAGTAGGTGCATCTTCGTAATGTCGGTTATTCCTGGTGCTTTTTGTTTAAAACTCTTGAGGGCAGCCTCATACTCCTCATGGGTGCAGGGCCTCTCTTCCTCTCGTGCAACACGAGTTCCATCTACATAATGGTGCGGTGTGAGCTCATCAGCTAGCTCCCTAATCCTTGCGAGTACATACTCCTCGCATCTCTCATCAAAGTTCTTATTTTCCTCCTCGTTTATTCGAAATCGACTTCGCCAATACTCCCTGAAGTTACGTTCGATTTCATGGTCTTCTGTGATTTCTATCCCGTTAACTTTGATGGTGATTCTATTCTTAGGGGGAGTGTCTCTCAGCCTTTTTAATTGTCTCCAGAATTTCTTGGGGTCCCTTTCTGTGTCTAATTCAGCTATGATATTGTCCCATTTTCGCCTAATTTCTCCCTGATAAGTTGCCTAATATCGTTTCTTATTTATCTTAATTTCTAGTAGCGATGTGCTGTGTTTCCATAGATATTTATTTCGCGAGGAGACCTCCAGTTAAGGCATTATGTCTCCTATATTAGTGTCCCACCTTGGAGCTGGGAGTACTTGGTATTCCGTCCAGAGGATAGCTATGCGGTCGGATTTCACGATATTTGTTACTAGGTGATTAAGTTGTTCGTCGATGTTCTCTAGTATAGCACCTTCCATCTGACCTATTTGTGTGCTTTGGTGATATTCCTTGTATGCTGCCCAGTTTGCTTTAGTTAAGCATCTACGTCTGGGATTTTTTACTTGGATTGGAGACGTTGATATGGTCGTTATCATGCTGACATGATCGAACGGGATATATGGGCCTGAAGTTGTCACCTGATTAAGGGAGAAGTTAGGATTCGTTAGTACAATGTCAGGTGTAGTTGAAGACATTCCTGTGTGATAGGTAGCAAAATCGACTCCTTACCGATTAAGAGTCTTAGCGAAGTCCTAGCACCGTTGTACGCCGTGGTGTATGCAGCTTCTCTACAGCGAGCATTTAGATCTCTTATTAAGATGGTTGATGCTTCTCTTCTAAATAGCCGTATGAAGTTGGGAATTGGTAAGTATGGGCTCCTTGGTGGTTGGTATTCAAGTGCCACCACAATATCATCGTATGTGATGCTGATCTTGATAGCTAAGTAAGATCCATCTAGGTCTTGTATTTCCTTGAATCTAATTCCTTCTCTGATCGCGATAGCCACTCCGTCATACATTTTCCTCGACTGCTTTATCATTAGAACTACGTAATTGGTGATTTTTATATGCTCTCTATCTCCGTCTAGACCATGTTCAGATATCAGTATGATGTCTAGGGATACTGATCCTATTATCTTGCTGTATATGCCACTTTTATGTTGAGGGAGAAGATTTTCAGGTTTTTTATATATCTGACGTTAGTATCCATGTTTAAATCTTCACTCCTTTTTCTCTGGCTGGAGATCTCACCTTCCTGACCTTTTCTTCTTAAATTGATCTTGGCTTAAGTTGAAGCAAGAATCGGGGCATATCTCAACGAGACCTCGCCTAATTGCCTGGAGTAATTTTTCTTCATTAATATCAGCATCGAACTCCCGCTTATATTTACCTTTGAATACTCCTTCAAAGATCCAATCGGTGTTGGACAGTTTCGAAATTGGTGCTGACGGTGATCCATATATCTTCATACATAGTTCTTGTGTTGTATAACTTGGTGCGATGGACGTCTTAGGTTCCATTGGTCTTGGCTTATCGCTTGCGTGTGTGTGGCTTATGCCCATTTGAGAGTCAGTTCTTTCTGCAGTTTTTGGTTTGTTTAGTAGTGGGTCTCAAGAGGTGGAGGTGGACAGTGGCACGGCTTCAGTCATTCTCTTAATTTAGGCATAAAAAGATTTGCCAAATGGTGGGTTGTATGGGAACCACATCGGCTTGAGGCCGTTGTGGACCAGCATTGTATTTAGTTCGGTTGCGCAGCTGCCAGGCTTTACAACATTGACGAAATGGGTGTAGTGAATGTACATTATCAAATCAGGTCTCATATTTTGGTGTATCTGGAGCATTGTCTTTTCTTGCTCGGTGTTCTTCGCCACCTGTGCATAAGTGGTATTAGTTCTTTTATTACTTTCCCCAATTAGTATTCTTTTTCTTATCGATAATTAGTCTTTTTCATATGGCAGGCCATTAATAGTGTACGGTGTGAGTTGCCGAAGTTAAGGCATTTCTTATTCGGGTTTGTGCATTCCCTTTATGTATGACCGTGTTCTGCACACTCCGAACACACATTTCCGTCGAGTTTACACTCTTTGGTGGGATGCTTCTCTATAGCATAGCACGAGAAGAAAATTTGCAGGGGGACGAATACCTCACGCTCTGTGCAGCTAGCTGGCAGAGACTTTTGTGTTAAACATGACCAGACCATTTTCAGATGTCTTCGCATCCATTTATAATGTCTGGGAGGTCACCTTAAACATGTGCGTATATTCCTCGCTTTCACGGTTTTTAAATTTATGTGTCTCATGAATTTTTGCCTATTCCTGTTTGGCTTCAATTTCCTTTTTAATTTCGTCTGCTGTGTTCATTCCGACGTAGGAGTCGATTCGTCGACATATGATTGATCTTTTCGCTGCCACATGCGGAGGGATTTTCGGGACGAGTCCAATTTCCTCAAGTTTTTGTCTAGATTTTTCACTCAGCAGATTATCCATGTCTTGATTCGTGTCGCAGAAAACCAAGTAGCCATATGCTTGTTCTTTCAATCTGTAAAGCACAATTCCTAAATTGGAATACACCACTTCAAAGACCTTTTCGCGCTCAGGCTTTTTGCAACGCTCCCCGACCCGGGATGGGACAAGCTTCTCACCGTTAGGGTCGTATATGAAGGCCCCAACCGCGGTGACTCCTTTACGTTCCTAGCAGGCTCTTATCATGAGGGCGTGTACTTATATCTTCCCTGGTTCACCCTTATCTGCACTACCTAAATAAGATGTCTACCAGAGTCCTCCTTCTTTCCCTGACCACTCCGCCTCAAAAAGAGACGCCCTTCTTCGCGCCCCCGGGAGGGCTTCCTTCCGCGGTTCGGACATGTCAGAGACAGGCGGATTATAAAGACCTTATAGTGGCAGAAAGGTTATCTGAACCAGAGATGCGCTGCTGTAGGAGCAGAAGAAGTTGTCTAGGTGAGTTTTACGCCTTCGATTCCTTGCGTAGGGTCACACGCGCGTGGATAATGATCCGTGCGGATACTTCAATCGATCGTAGTTGGACCCGAGCGTAGATTTAGAATTCCGGGACTTCTCTTCACCTACGATTCGCAGTGTTGAAATCAGAAGACGGTGGTAGTAGGACCTCTATGCGGTTTTCCTCCTTTACTAATACAGGTCAAGTCTTTCCAGCAAAAGCAGTGTTGTTGCCATTTAATTTTTGTATGTTTTTCTTTCGCCGATCTAAACATTACTTAATCTTTAAAAATTTCTCAAATTTGATTGGTTAAAACAAATATTCTTATGTCAAGATCAAATAATTTTCTTTTTTTTATCTAAACATTATTCTAGCTTTAATTTCTTTGTCACTTCTGATTGGTCCTAAAAGATATTCTTATGTTAAGATAATAATGTATTTATAAAACCCATTTCTGTAAAAAAATTCATTATTTGCCCAGAAGATGACCTTTGAAAAGGAAAGATATACCACTTGCTAGCCGTTTTTGCCTCCTTTCGCTTTTTGAAAAGGTTAAGAAGCTGCAGTGCAAGCTTAACCAAGCAGTCATCACGCTTGATTTTAATAAATCTTATATATATATATATATATATATATATATATATATATATATATATATATATATATATATATATATATATTAGGCGATGGGGCGATTTGCCGGTGAGGCGCAATCTAATTTTCAAGATGAAGCCAATGACGAAAAATAATCCAATCACTTTTCTAAATCCATTTATTCAAATTAACAACGTTTCGAGCTTGTTCGCTCATCTTCTGGTTCCTAGGAATATATGAGAATTCATTAGCAATTTAACAATAATGAGAAATATAGCTTTAGATTACTTACATGAATCGATTGTAATACTGCAAATTTATGATATACAAAAAAAGGCTTTTGGGAACTATAGTGAAGAATACAGCTTAACACTAAGCGGTGAAATATTTCAACTGACGAATATTTGGACAATATTATTGAGTATGGTTTGGTAGCTTGTGGTTTTTACAGAACATGAAGACGAACTGACGAATTATCTGAATTAAGAGTTGGTTTTAAAGATTTAATATATATATATATATATATATATATATATATATATATATATATATATATATATATATATATATATATTGATTCTGCAATCCTGAGTGTGGTCGGACATTTATTGCTGGCTATGATTTAAAAGTTATTTATTGTTATTGATGTTTTACAATTTATTATGTGGTCTCTTACAGGTGAATGTTCTTTTTTCGAAAGAACAAACCCTGTTCGATGGTTAATTCCCATATGCGAAGAATAACGAGCCCCCAATGATCGCACAGTGCTGCAGATATATGAAGCCGAGGAACAACCTGGACAAATAAATTTGTAGACAACACCACAGCGCAAACAATCAGGTGTTCGATCCTTGACAGGAAAATTTTTTTTTATTGATTTATCATTTACAAATACGAAGAAAGCTACATTCAATTTGAGAGAAATATTGTTTAAAAAGTAATGATAATTTTCGTCTGCACAATTTAATTTATAGTTCCCATTTCTGGAAACTTAAAATAATGGAGCTGTTTAGGGACTGTAGGTATATTTATTTTGGGTGAATAAATATTGTTTAGAAATATTCGAATCATTTTATCAATGTATAACGACAGATAGCTATCATTAGTAAAGTACGTTTTTAATTTTAGGAATTCATGATGCATAGTCGTAAGTGGAGGGGAGATGGTAACCAAGGTATAACAAGGTTTTTATACAATGCATCCAAATATTAATTATACAATGGTGATGGAACCAAACTTAACCTTATCATTCTTAGACCTTACTATTCGTAAGACGCAAGATTCCATTGTCACAACAGTTTTCCGAAAGCCTACGTTTAATGGGTTAGGAATAAACTTTATCAGTTCGTGTGATTTTAAATACAAAATTTCAGACATAAAAACCTTGTTATACCGTGGTTACCATCTCTCCTCCACTTTATGCATCATGAATTCCTAAAATTAAAAGCACTCTTAAACCTATCTTGCAGTGGCATTCTAACCTTAATACGATCCTGTCTTGGTGACGTTTTACGAGATCTACCGGTTTTGGGTTTAGCATCTGTCGATCCTGATGACTTGAAACGAGCTACAATTCGTTGCACAACACTTTTAGACTTTCCTACAGTAGTTGCTATGATAGAATTTGACTTGACCTTTTGGTAAAGGCACACAATTCTTTGTTTTTCATCACAGGACACCGATTGACTCTCACAAGCCGCCATGTTGAAGGTTGAATGTTCCAATAATGTATGGTCATAAGAAGTAATTTTAGCCCATCAACAGTCTTATAAACACACATACCTCAGTTGGTAGTATATCTTTTCTAAGTGACTCTTAACTTTTGGGCCACTGCAATTTGGAAGATAGTTTGTTTATTTCCTCATAACTTACGAAATAATTATTCCATTCACTTGAAATTTTCACAAAAGATAGATATTAGATATATATATCTAATATATAGTCTCAACGTTTTGTTAAACTTCTATAATAAATATTTAAATACACTTGTTCTTACTGACTCTTATATTATGGCCGCTAGTATATATATATATATATATATATATATATATATATATATATATATTTATTTAACAGGAATATGAAGACCCAGGTGATTATACTAATCATTTATTGGCTGGACGTTTCGGACCTTTACTAGGACCATCTTCAGCGACTATATCGTCTAATGAGAAGGGGAAGGTACATTAATTGATAACACTTAAAAGAATGCATTACAAAAAAAAAAAGCGCAAGAAGGCAAGTTAAAATAATAAAATTGACAATAATTAAAATTAAAGTAAAAACACTGATAATATATAGAATTAAATAATATTACCCAATGGTATTTAAAAAAAAAATAGAAAGTGAAATTATAACAAACTGACTTGATTATCACGTATTAAAAGTTACTGAAGTAAACGAAAAATAACATTATATTAAATTGTAAAAACACACACCATAAAAAGACAAAAAACCCGAAAATAAATCAGAATGAACAAGGGGACTGACCTTAAACGTGGGAGTTGAGAAATCAAGTAACTAAACTTTTAAAATTACTGACGAAATTTATTCGGTTGGTCGGTTGGCTAGTTAATCTATTGAAGTGTTGGTTGGTTATATTGTGAATAATTTAATTGAGGAGGCGTAATTATTTAACTTTTGATTTATTTTAATGATATATAGTGACTCTAAGATTTTCAAATCGAGAGAAGTTAAGGCTGAAGATAATATAGTAAATGAATTAGAATTAAGAGGATGATGGTGATTCTCTGAATGTTGCCTGATGGAAGAGGCTTCAGGTTTAGAAATGGGAATACCAGTCCTATGAGACAAACCCAAGTGCTTCGCGATCCTGCAGTTGAATTGTAAGCCAGTTTGGCCTACATAACGACAGTGGCAGGTCGTACATGTATAATTGTAAGTTATACAAGATCGCAAGCCCAAAGGGATTGGCTCCTTATGGAGGAAAAAGGAATTTAACGATACATGGTTGGAGTTAATACAAATGAAGGTTTTCATTAAGCTACCCTATCTCGAGCATTTGATATCCGAGTTTAACAACCATTTCCTCAATGCCAATTCATTCGTTTTTCTCTATCACCTCCAGTTTTTTGCGATACAGGGGGTGATAATAATTTTATAGTTTATACATCTCCTATATTCCATCAAATTTCAATAGTTTTTGCACTACTCTATTCGCAGTAAATTTTGTGTACATTTTAAGTAATTATGCAAATAGGTTTATATTTTGCAGGTTAAAAATTGCTTAGCATTATAATAATAAGAATAATAATAATAATAGTGGTTGAGTTAAAAAGGAACAGAAAATGTAAGAATAGCTCCGACAGATTTTGCTATGTTTGCGGCAAAGTGACTTTTCCCGAGCAACAAAGTACAATCCCTCCTGTAATTAAATCTTTGTATCATGCATATTTTGGAGTAAGGCTAAGAGATCAAGATAAAAGTTTTGCACCACATATCTGCTGCAAGGGATGCTACATAAGTTTAAGACGCTGGAGTCAGGGCGAACAGAAGTCCCTCTCTTTTGGTGTTCCCATGGTGTGGAGAGATGGCAAGGACCACACTACAGACTGCTATTTTTGCATGACAAATCTTAAAGGTGAGCATTGTATCAAGTATTTAAGCTTTCTATATTATACTGGCTCCTGAAAATGTCATTATTATGCAAAGAGTTAGCATAAAATTAAAAACTAACGTAGTTCACTTCAGCATGAACATATCCTTTACTAAACATTTAGGTACTATCTGCAACTCCAATTCAATTCCTTTATGTAATATGCAATTATATTTTCCACAGGTATAAATAAGAAGAATAAACATAGTGTGGCATATCCGGATGTTCCTTCTGCCATCAAACCCCTGCCCCATGGCCCAAGAATTCCTATACCTTCTCTCCCTGAACATATAAAGGTACATGAAGAGATTAATATGGAAGTTGACCAAGATTATGACACATCTGAGTCTTATCAGGTTTCCACACATGATATGGTCGCAAGACGATTCACTCAAGTTCAGTTAAATGACCTGACCAGGGATCTGGGGGTTTTAAAGGCGAATACACAACTTCTTGGCTCTCGACTTCGTGAAAGTAATCTTCTCGCTTAAGAAACAACATTTAGGGGGGTACAGAAATAGAGAACAAGAGTTTCGAAGCTATTTTTTACAGCATTCTTCCAGCTCTTTAGTATACTGCGCCAATATTAAAGGACTTGTTGAGGCCCTTGGAATTCCCTACAACCCATTAGAATGGAGACTGTTCATAGATTCCTCCAGTAGAAGTTTAAAAGCTGTGTTACTGAATATTGGTAACAAGATAGCTTCCGTTCCTATAGGCCATTCAATCCAACTTACTGAAAGTTATGAAAATATGAAAAAAATGCTGGATGCAATAAATTACTCTAGCTATAAGTGGAGGATATGTGGTGACTTAAAGGTAAGATCATTTTACACTTGGCATTTCTAAGCTTTTTGATATTGACATTTTCATTTTTAATTGTTAATACTTGTATACACCTTTTGGTCAACTTACATTCTACAAGAATGCAAATCTGGAAATCATGAGTCATTTTTGAGTTATATTTTTTGTTGAAGTGTGTCCCTATAGGTTAATGCATCCTATTGGGTTAATGGGGAACTTATCCTAATTGAGAAGGTATACAACAAAACTCAATAAACTCAAAATAAGATGTACATATATCCAATTAGTTCCAATACGATGATTTAATGCATCGGCATACAGGAGTTTTCAGTACATATTCATATTCTTATTGTTTTAAGAAATATTACTTTGAATTTGTTTTTAGAAATATTACACTGAATTTACATACCGTGCTAAATTTTTTTCAGGTAGTGTCTCTTACGCTTAGGACGCAGACAGGCTACACGAAGCATCCCTGTTTCCTATGTTTATGGGACAGTCGTGCAGATAGTATGCACTATGAGAAGAAGGTTTGGCCTCCACGAGAAGCATTTAGAATTAGATCAAACAATGTGATAGCTGAATCTTCAGTGCCTCCTCAAAAAATACTCCTCCCTCCACTGCATATAAAGCTTGGCATAATGAAAAATTATGTCAAAACCCTTAATAAAGTAGGCCAAGCTTTTAAATTTCTTCTTCCAAAATTTCCACAAATCACTGACGCTAAGCTCAATGGGGGAATTTTTGATGGACTTCAAATCAGGAACTTGATCAGCAATTTGATGCATCAATGAAGGACATAGAAAAAGATGCCTGAAAAGCTTTCAAAGCTCTAGTTAACAATTTTCTAGGCAATAAAGAAGCCTAGAAGAATATGTTGCCCTGGTCAATCAGCTCTTAATAAGTCTCAAACATTTGGGAGCTCGAACGTCTATAAAGATACACTTTTTACAGTCCCGACAACTGTGGGGATTACAGTAAAGAACAGGGACAAAGATTCCCCCAGGACATAAAAACAATGGAATCCAGGTACCAGTGTAAATGGAACGGAAACATGCTTGCTGACTACTGTTGGTATTTGAAGCGTGATGCACCAGATGACAGGCACAAACGAAAATCGTCAAGGGCGTCTGTTCTTCGAAATTATAATTATTTTCTTTATTATGTTGCATTATTTTATTTTTTGTTTATTAAAAGAATTATAGTTTACATACGTGTATTCCTGTTTATATGATATAACAGTAATAATGCATTATTAGATAGAGAAAGGTTTTGGTTTTTTTTAATTCAGAAAAAATGAGGTAATCTCAATGAAAATGGTGTATGCTGTACTGAGAAAATCTGACCTGATTGAACAAATATACATTCATTTTTGAGCTCAGGAGGTTGGATTCATTAAGAAACCACAAAGAAATCCTGGGGAACCTAAAAAAAAAATTTCAAACGCAGGCCTGTGTTATTAGTGTTTTTACTTTAATTTTAATTATTGTCAATTTTATTATTTTAACTTGCCTTCTTGCGCTTTTTTTTTTTGTAATGCATTCTTTTAAGTGTTATCAATTAATGTACCTTCCCCTTCTCATTAGACGATATAGTCGCTGAAGATGGTCCTAGTAAAGGTCCGAAACGTCCAGCCAATAAATGATTAGTATAATCACCTGGGTCTTCATATTCCTGTTAAATAAATATATATATATATATATATATATATATATATATATATATATATATATATATATATATATATATATATATATATATATATATATATATATATATATATATATATTATATATATATATATATATATATATATATATATATATATATATATATATATATATATATATATATATATGCATGTTCGTTATAATATGTTATAAAGCTAATCTTGTAGCAAACCCTAATTAGCAATGAGTGATGAATCTTTTAAATGAAATGCAAAATAAATAATAAGGGAAATTTCCTTATTAAATTTAATTAATTGGCTTTCCCTTTTAGGAGGTGAAAATATGGCTGTTATGTTACCTCGTTCAACTTCCTTCAACTAAACGGAGATCTAGAAATGGATGCATCACTATAAGCAGAATTACGGTTGCTGCCTACGTGTTGGCAAAACTAATTAAAAGCTTTGATATTATTTGAGATTTCATGGATGAAATGTGACACCAAAATTCCTCTCAATATTAATTAATATAATAACGACCACTATTAAATTAAACTCCCCTTTTATGTTTTTCTTTGATCCACTGTCACTCCGGGTGTGTGTACGCCCATTCTTCCACGACTACATCAGTGATTTATTACGCCTATTTCTCAAGCAGTCGCATTACACGAAGGTAAACATTGCCGTTGGTGTATACGTACACAGTGCGGGCAGACACGCCGGTTGTACATTTGGAACGCTTTGGCGGGGTTGGGGAGTGCTAGGAGAAAGGGGGAAGGGGGTTCGTCGACAGAGCAGTGTTCGCCAATTAGGCAATTTAAACCATTGGCTCAGAAAGCTGTTTGGTGAAGGTTCGTTTCACATTTTCATATCAGTTACGGCTTTCTGGAAATGTTGGTGTTATCCATTTGAACCGTGTATGCCGTTTCTCGCTTCTACAAAGGCTTAATTAATATAAAACGGAAAAACGGATATTTGATATTTGTTCTCTGACTCTAACCTAGCCTTCCTTCTGTCTGAGGTATAATTAGGATTGCGAAAATGCAAATAATTCTCGATATATATAAATATATATATATATATATATATATATATATATATATATATATATATATATATATATATATATATATATATGAGGAATTAAACCACATTCTCCGAAGACAATTTAATTCAGAACAGTTCCGGTGCATCTCACACCCTGTTCTGAATTAAATTGTCTTCGGAAAATGTGGCTTAATTCCTCATCTTTTTTTGTGATATTGCATTAATTTTCATCATATATATATATATATATATATATATATATATATATATATATATATATATATATATATATATATATATTCATTATAGCATGTTTTATAAAAAGCGACCGCTAGTTTCGAATTAATAATTCTTTTTTCAATCTTCTCGATTTGTGTTATATTCGCCTTTTCTTCATTGTTTAACCTGTGGATAAGCGTACCGAAGTTCAGCCTGGACTGATGCTTGTTATTTCGCCAAAGGTAGAAGTAAATTAATGTAATTTAGCACTTTCTTTAATTTTAACTGACGCGTTTCGATACATCGAGTATCATCTTCAGAGTTACAATGGGGAATTATTACAAAGTATTCAGTTTATATATGTTACAAAATGTATTAACAAAATTACGAACGAAGCTATACACGTATAGGCAGGTTTGATCCAGGTGATAAAAGGTCGGAGGAGTACGTAGTCAAAGATAGGGGGGAGGATTAAACTGCTTGCCAGAAGGGATTAGTGGCTAGGGGCAGCCTTTGAGTACACCTGTCCCTCTGTTTGCTTTTCTTACGCTGGGCAGGACTTCATTGGAGTTAGACTGTATGTTTAATTGCGGTTGTTTCTCTTGGATATATATAGCTTCAAGGAAGAGCATATTCTAAAATTTTGGTGTTTTCTTCTATCATTTTTAGGTTGAGACATGTTCCGTGTACTTCCTGGTAGCACAAATTTATCCCTATCTTATATATTCTATCGAATTCTTTGTCTAGCTATTCTGGTGAAACAATTCTAAGGGCACGCAAAAATTATAGTGGTTAGAATAAAAATGTATATAAGAGTCTATGGCTGTGGGTTTTCTATATATTTCATATTTAAAACAATGGTTTGTACGATGAATTAGAATATCTAGGAAAGGGAATGACGATCTTTTTCAACTTCTAAAGTAAATTTAATCGAGGGCACTAAGGTGTTAATTTTAGTAAGATATCATCATCATTATCATCATCATCATCATCATCATCATCATCACTGACTCTATAATTTAAGAAGGAGATTTTTTTGAGGATTTGAAAAATAATTTCATCTTAGTTTGGTTATGACAGGGTTCTTTTTTATCTAAGTTATTTCTAATCATTCTTTTATAATATAAAAAAAAATGGTGAAGTTCAGAAATAAATATAGGTATCGAAATTTTGTGAATTTTTTAAAACCAAAAGAATTACAAATGGTGAAGTTCAGAAAATTTATTTTTATATATCTTCTATATCTATAACTATATTTTAGCAACGTGATATTTTGAAAGGGATGAAATTTAGTTTAGAGTTCCTTTTTAAAATTATTATAATTAACGAAGTTCAGTTTTAGATTTTAAATTTTAATCTTAGTAGCGAAGCCATTGCCTGGTGTATTAATATTTAAATTATTAGACCAAAGGCAAAGGATGTCATTAACATATGGCATGCAAGGATGTTGATGACATCCTTTGCGGTGGATAAAATCTCTCACTCACATATTATCCACTCATCGGACCTCATTTCCAAAATTAAAAATCTTGACCTCAGTGGTAAAAAACTGTTAAGCTTTGACCTAAATAGTCTGTTTACAAAAATCCCGGTCGATGAAGCGCTTGACGTGTTATCGAAATTTCTTCCCAATTTAGATATTAAACTACCTTTACCGATCCCTAAAATTATTAAACTAGTGCGCTTATGTGTAACGAATAATGTATTTTCAACTGAAGACAAGTTTTTTTGCCAAAAATATGTCCTAAGTATGAGTAACCTCCTTTCCCCAATCCTATGCAATCTATTTATGGAAAACTATGAAAGGACCCTCCTTCCTAGGATCCATTCCCAACCTCTTATCTGGTTCCGACATGTAGACGACATCCTGTCGGCATGGCCCATAGACAACCTCAATTTCAATGACTTTTTCAACAACCTGAATTCGTCACAACCATCGATAAAATTCAAAGTAGAATGGGAACAGAATAATTTTCTACCCTTTTTAGACGTAAATATCCACCATTTAAATAATTATATTCAGTGCTCAGTCTATCAAAAGCTTACAAATTCAAATGCTTACATACATTTTTTCTCACTACATGATAAATCAGTAAATATATTTGTTATTGCTTCCCTCTTTCTTCGAGCATATAGAACGTGCGACTCAATCTTCCTTCAGGAGGAAATTAATCACCTTATCAGCAATTTCATTGAACTAAAATATCCAATTCACCTCATAAATAGATGCCATTCCAAAGCACGAAAAATTTCTATGTCACCTCCACACAACGAAGGAAAGATTTTAAAAAATGTATTAGTTTCCCGTATGCTCCAGCCTTGGTTCCTCTAAAATCATATGTGAACGGAAATAACATAAATATTACATTTATATATTGTAATACCATTCGAAAATCCTTAAATAAACTGCGCCCAATCAATCTCGATGCTAGAGTTTACAGTATACCAAGCTATAATTGCAAATTAACATACATCGGAGAGTCAGGCCACTTTAATAAGAGGATGAAAGAGCATTTAACTGATGTCAGAAGGTGGAGGAATTCGTCAAGTCTTTTTACACACATGCAAACGCACGACCATAGAATGATTTTAACCATGAAAAATCATTTATAAATCAAACAATTATATTGAAAGGAGAATTGCGGAATCCATCATTAACAAAGTTGATAATTTCAATTAATCTGAAGGGCAATACAAATTTAACAAATATTTAATGAATAGAGTCGCCAATTGTATCTATAAGCCCCCGGATGCAATTAGTCTTGGGGATTAGCAACTCTCCAGATTGTTTCCGGCCCCATTTCATTTTGTTTACCTTGTCATTCACGCCAGATTTACTCGAGTATATATTTTTTTCCAGATTGTTTCCTGCTGTTTCATTTTGTTTAGGATGTGTCTTACCTTATATATATATACTGTGCTTCCTGTCTAGCGTCTTCATTATTAGTTGAAAATGGCATGTTGCTGAAACTAGTCCGATAGTTATAAATAAAATCTTGATTTTCTATGCCAATTTTAAGTTAATTTTCATAAATAGACACCACATAGGATTATACTTCAATTATAAGGACAGAATCCCACCTAAAGCGAAGTGCCCCGTTATTTACGAGTTTACTTGCCCCAATTGTAAACTGGGGAGATACATAGGCAGTACCGCTCGCTGAGGGCGAGGTTCTGTTTCCATTTGGGTGTTAGCCACAGGAAAGGAAAGGTTCTCTCTACGAAAGAATTCTCACCTGTTAAGCTTCACTCTATTAATTGTAAAACTGATATCACATTGGGCGATTTTAAAATCTTAAAAACCAACCCTGATCCCATATCATTAAGGATTCTTTAATCTATGTATATTAAATACCTTTCTCTTCCTAAAATTCCGATTCTTCTTCTCACCCACTACTTCTACTCTAAACGAAAAATATTACCAACCTCCTAAACTTCTCTTTCTTCTTACGCTCCTCGCCCACTCTCCCCACTTATCCTCTAACGGCTGATTGTTTAAAGTTAGTTTATCTCGATGTGTTTCCTGTGTTTCCTCAATCGTTATTTTTTTAACTCCCAACATAATAATCTCAAAATATCAATTACCTGTAAATTTTCGCAATCCCTCCTTAATATATATAAAATACTTTCCATTAATTCATCATTTTGATTGTCTGTTAAAATCTAACTTAAATTGTTTGTCTACTCCACGAATTGTATTTTCCAGTACCCGAAGATGGGTGAAAAGTTCACCGAAACGTTAAATCGAGAAAATGAAATGAATTTCCTTTTATACGTCCTTTCGTTCATCCTTCAAATTATATATATATATATATATATATATATATATATATATATATATATATATATATATATATATCTTAAGAGAGCAGAGGGGTTGCGTGTTGCCAGACGTATACGTATTTTTTAGGATAAATTATTATCATATATATATATATATATGGAAATGTAAAGATTCATAAGTGGAACAACCCATTGAGGCATATCATCTCTCAAGTAACGACACCAACTTACCGTTTAGCTAAAACCCTAAATGAAGTAATAAAACCGTACATACCTTCAAAGTATAGCATAAAGTCTACGGAGGAATTTATCGAGATACTCCACTCTACAAGACCGGCAGGACTAATAGCATCCCTTGATGTGAAAAGCCTATTTACTAATGTGACTATCTCTCAGACCATCGAAATCATTATACAAAATGTATACCACCATCCTACAATGTCTCCTCCTAACTTTGACCCAAACATCTTAGGGAATGTGCTGCGTTCATGCACATCGGAGTCTCCGTTTAGGACACCGGACGGAAATTTCTACACACAAGTCGATGGTGTAGCCATGGGATCGCTCCTGGGGCCGATTTTTGCCAACTGCTATATGGGTCAAATTGAAGAGAGTTTATTAGACAACATCGAAAATAAGCCACACACATATTGCCGATACATATATGACATCTACATCAACGTCCAATATGAAGAACATCTTAAGAACATCAAACAGCAATTTGAGGAGAACTCTGTGTTAAAATTCACTTAGGAATTGAGCATGGACAATAAATTACCTTTACTGGAGGTAGAGGAACAAAACATCAACAGTAATTACGTCATAAAAGTGTACAGAAAAGCTACAGACATGGAAAGATGCCTCAAAGCGGATGGTGAATGTCCTGAAAGGTACAAAAAAGTGTAATCGGCTCATACATCCGCCGAGCATACAAATGCTGCTCCACGTGGGAACTGTTCCATCAAGAGATCTCCTCGTGAACAATGGTTTCCTGAAGAGCATGATTGAAAAACAACTTCAATCATTTTTAAGAAGGCAATTCAAAGACTCAGATGAAACGGAAAGTAACCAGGAAGCACAAAATCACATCAAACTATACTATAGAAATCAGATGTCATCGGCTTACAAAATAGACGAAAAAAACATCAAGGAGATTGTAACATCATAGTTAAGAAGCAAAAGGACCAGATTCAGATAACTACATATTATAAAACGACAAAAATTAACAATCTCATTATGAAAAACAACATCTGCTAAAACTCCTCGATCTTGAAGTCTACGAACATAGTTTACGAGCTTACTTGCCTGAATGAAGACTGCAAGCTTCATAACAACTCAAAATATGTTGGTATGACTACCAACACACTTTCGAGGCGTATGACAATGCACCTGCAACATGGAACCCCCCAAAATCATATGGAGACTGTGCATAACAGCAACTTAACCAGGGACATATTAGGTAATAACACAACAATCAAAAGAAAAGAGGGAAATAAAGCTATACTGAACACATTGGACGCCATCTTAATTAACGAAGAAAAGCCAGCTATCAACATCCAGACTACAGGCTGGAATCGAAGATTAAAGTTGTTTTAAAATTCCGCTTTCACAGGAGTGGCCCGTTCGTTTGACATAACGTTTAAGCGAGGAGGAATAATATCCCCTAAAATCAGTTTTCTTTTCCTTCTGACGGAACGTTATTCGCTGTTTACACTTGACGTGCATACGTAAAGTTTTCTCGCGGAATAATATTCGTGCTATTCTGCATTCTTACGTTTGAAGTAAGGACACCCGAGCCGAGCTAGCTTATTTTAAAACTACCCTGCGGTTGTCTTTAGAAAGAGACAATTCTACCTTTTTCATCAGTCACTTAAAACTGACATGAGCGATTAATCTCACTGCATCGTTCGTCGCCGGAGGGCACTGTGCATTCGTGCATCTGGACTGCTCATAACCCTCGTTCCAACTATGCTAGTCGACTGTGATATGGCATAATTGTGAGAATTGATAGAAGCTGGTTTGAGGAGTAGCCCACAGCAGAAATCAGAGGCTCCCCGGGAAAAGGGAGAGACTGCAAACTGCGTTGATTTAGCTTTATCGATTGGGGTTTACCGCCCGAGATCATAGAGGGACAAGCAACGGCCTTTATGCTATGTAGGATGCAGTCGCGAATTTTTTAAAAAAAACAAGGGGGCGGCATCCTTGGGTGAAGGAAGTTGAATCGGCCTTCACCCATAATCAAGTACGCCATAATTCACCCTTTGGAAGGAGCCCATCCCGGATCCATCCCTTCATCATCCATCACCTATCAATTGCAGTACTGGTTCACGGAAGCACAGGGCCGCACTACGGTGGGGAACACCCCTTTTCTGAATTCACATCTCGCTCACCTAAGCACATAACATCACTCACATGAAACTCTCATTCACAAAACACAATTCAAGAAAGAATACTAAAGGAAAGAAAAGGACTAACTTGGAACAAGGCCCTTTCCCCTTCATGGGAGATGGATTCGACGAAGAGAGTCCCCCTCAGGTTGCTCCCCGGCCATGCAGTTCCGGCTAAACCTCAGGTGTGCATAGTTCTGTTTGAATAACTTAAGGTTGCACTGATCCGACGGATTGACGTGAGCAACGGGTACATAGCATTATGCTCAAAAACCAAAGACATGGACTAAATACTGTCCATCTAAGGAACGGAAGCCCTAAAGAAGATCGGGCTTAAGGCAAGAATCCCCCTCCTCCCCAAGTGGCGGCCAATAGGAGCGTCATCTGCCGTAAGATCAAATACTGGATTGGCGAAAGAACAACAGAGAAAATTAAGCAAGAGATTGAAGATCAAAACCCATGAGCGAAGAAAAAGGAATTAATCAAATTTAATAACCACACCCATGTGTTCAAAATCACGTACCAGACCAATGGGATGGCACAGAAAACCAAGAACATCAAACAGGAAAAAATCCACAATATACAAATGTGTTTTTCCTGTTACAAATTGGAAAATCATACGAGCCGCTCCTGCCCTAACAAGGACAAGAAGCTATGTTCTGAATGCGGGCAGGAGGGTCATAGGTTTACTGTGCCTCAACGACCAAAAAATGCTTAAATTGCAAAGGTGACCATCAAACTTTGGCACTAAATTGCCACAGAAGAAAAGAGGTAATAAATAAGAAAGAAGAGGAAGCTCGAGCCCTTAGTGCCCAGAGCTACGCGGCTGCAGCATAACGACCCAACCAAAACTCAACCATAAACCAACCTACGATGCAACTCAACTCTGAAGTGAGCTCGAAGATCCTCGCATGCATCATTCACGCCCAAATCGCTAATATGAGAAACCCAGGAAGTTATAAGAGTAAACTCAATTCACTATTATAAGCAAATAATCTACCTACAATTAAAGTAACCAAATCTCCAGACTCATTAAAAATACTCAATATGAGTCAAGCCTTATCCAAACCACAACAAAAAGAAGAAGTAACGCAGATGATACCCAAGAAGAGTCTTCAGGCGACTCGCAATCCCAAGAAGAAGGAAAAAAGACCGAACCAAGAACAAGATCCCACAGGTCCTCCAGGAGTAAATCGAAGACTCCCAGCCCCCCATCCCGCCCTCCAGAAAACAATTGCTGAAAATCCATCCCCTCCTCCCCAAAAGTTCCCCAACAGGGACCTCAGACTGAAGAAACGCGAGATTAGTCCTCATAATGCAAAGAGACAGCTTAAGAATCTTGAGTATCAACACCGACGGATTGCCCACGAAAAGAGTGCACTACGGTAACAGTTTCCCCCAAATCGATGCTGACATAATACTCATTTCGGAGCACACAGTTAACACGGATAGGGACATAATCAATATATAGAACTATGACGTACTGACAGTGAACCATTACCAAGAACGATACGACGGAGCAAACATTGCGATTAAGAAGGAAATAAAATTTAAGCAACTCAGGAACTTGGAAGAATCCTACCTCGCCATAGAGGTAGAAATGAGCCTCGGGAAGATGGTCTTTGCCACGGGATATTAACCACTGAGACGCGACTATCTACCTAACCACACCATCACGAGTATACTGTGGCGAAAGGTCTATACAATATTTATGGGGCACCTGAACACACGATGTGCCGAGTCCGGGTATATTCGAACCAACAGTATAGGCAGATGCTTAAATACTCTTCTAGATAGGAACATTGTCCAGAGACTGGGCTCCAACTTTCCAACCTTCCTTACCCTTTAATTATTACATGAGCCCTGAAGTGATACCTTGTAGCGACCATATAGGGATTAACCTTTATATCAACGTTAACCCTACATTGATACCATCACATACAAGTAAGAATTACGGCAGGGCGAATTGGGATAATTACGAGCGATTGCTAAGAAATTACATCTCAGCGAGCCTCGATGAAGTGACGTTCGAGGAAATAGACGAAGAAATGGAGCGGCTAAAGGCACAGATGATCGAGGCTGACAGAGAGCCAATTCCCAAAACTGCATACTGAATGATCTCTGCATACAAATATACAAATAAACCGATCGTATGAAAGGTTTAAATCGTGAGCTGAAAGGATTGTATCAAATGTGCATCCCCACAGGTACATCCCGTAAGACAATGTACCGTATGAGAGAAATAAAGAAAGAGCTAAAAATTCTAATTTACGAACAACAAAAAGAGAAATGGAATGAAGCTATCGAAGAACTAGATAGCGAGGCATCACCGAAGGAATTCTGGTCGAAATTCAAGAGGATGAGAGTAATGCCGCAGAGGAAAAAAATGGAATTAGAAGACAACCACAATGAAATTAAATCAGAGGAGAATGAAATTGAGGAAATTCTCAGGCAGCACTAGGAACAGATTTTCAGAATCAGTGAAGGAGAAAATGAAGACTTCGACATTGATTTTGAAAATCAGATTATAGACGAGCTGAACGAAATAATTGAAAGCCACATCCTAACCCCCAAGTGAACAGGGAAGAAGAAGAAGAAGGAGAAGAAGAAGAAGAAAGAGTGACGCTAGAAGAACTAAAAAGCGCGCTCTACTCCTTTAAGCAAAAAGCTCCAGGAAGTTCAGGTTTGAGAGAGTTAAACTTCGTCAAAGCACCGAGATTCGTGCGGGAAGGTTTACTCAACATCTTTAATGCCTGCCTAAATGACGGCTACTTTCCCGACGCATACAAAACGGCAAAAACTATCTTTATTGCCAAACCTGGAAAGCACCTGGGGAGGAAGGAGAGTTATTGCCCAATATCCCTTCTGGAAATTGAGGGAAAACTCTTAGAGAAAATCCTGAACAGAAGACTCATCGTGTACAAAGAACATTAATACGGCTTCAGAAAGAAGAGAAGCACCAATATGGCAATAAATGTCATCACGGAGAAGATTGCTACAGAGAAGAAAAACAGGAGCTATATTCGGCATAGTATGCAGGGACGTGTCAAAGGCATTCGATAAAGTATGGCTAAGCGGGGTGCAATACAAGATCCTCCAGCTGGATTTGAGCGCAAAGCTTGAAAAAATACTCTGTGATTATGTCATGGAGAGGTCGGCATACATCAGTATAGGGTGCACGGACGATCCCACCTTTAATCTACAGGCAGGATTGCCTCAAGGCGGGTGCCTCACTCCAACCTTATACTCAATATATACAGCCGAAATCCCAGAGCCAAGCTATCCCACTAGCCTAAACATCCAGTTCGCCGATGACATAAGTCAACTCATACTTAGTGGATATAGAAACGTGCCTTTGCAAGCTCGAACGACTGCCGAGGATATAAGGAAAGCAAACGAATATGAATCAAAATGGAAAATCCGAACTAATGGTGACAAATTCAAGATCGTCCCATTGGGAAGAAGAAAAACAGCAGATGTGAGAGTGGGGGATCTAGAAATCAAAATTGGCACTCAGAACCCTCTATATCTTCAGAAACCTCAGCCAAAGAAATAAAAGGAAACGGTATCTGGTGCTAGTGAGATCCACCCTTATCTCAGCATCTCTGTTCAGCGTGTCAAAAGCAGCAAAAGATAAAATGCAGAGGATACAAAACAAGTCTATGCACATATATCATCACCAATACACGAAAGAGGGATAGGAGGAAGCAAATGGATCTGCACAGAGCGGTGGACATCAAACCACTCAATACGATCTTAAAGGAAAGAATGTCAGATATGAAAAAGAAAATTACAATGTATAACAACGAGGAAATTAGAGCACTCATCGCAGAAAACCAACGAGGTCCAAGTCACGCAAGATTTCCAAGCAGCGTCAGCAAACTTGGAAATGCAATTGTCACATTTTTTGCATAAAAAAAAAACTACCGACCAAAACCGACGATGAAAAGCAACCGAAAACGATTAACCAAATCGAATTTACTTCAAAACAAAAGAAGACCACAACTACCTAATGATGACAAGGAAGAATCAAAATGATGAAAATAGGTAAGTATGAAACACAAAACACGAACACGAATACAAACAATCAACGATGAAAATAACAAACATTTACAAAAAATCAAATACGACACACATAAGAATCGATGCAGAAACAAAAAAACAAATAAAAGGAACCTAAACAACCAAACTACACGTCAAGTTAACATTAAAAGCTAAATTAGTACACGAATCCCAAGGTTTGAACGCATTTTAGTATATATATATATATATATATATATATATATATATATATATATATATATATATATATATATATATATATCTATATATATATATATATATATATATATATATATATATATATATATATATATATATATATATATATATATATATATATATACACTTGAGTGCATATACATATATAAAAAACAACATTAATAAAATAAACAAAGAAAGAGATTAGCCTGATCTCCAGGCACCTAAGACTTCCTTATTTTCACCACTATTCCCAAACCCAACTATTCTTGTACACCACTATCTCTCACACTCACATACTCACCACTTCCCCACAATACAATACAATTTTTTCATCGACTCCACAATTCTTCACTGATAAAAGAGGAAAGACACTGAAGATGATCGCATAGATCGAAAGCTCAACAATTAAAGTCAAGTTTGGTTTTTACCAAACACATTTCAATTAAAAAAGAGATGAACGTAGGAGAAGTTGTTTACCATCTACAAGATGAACTAAAAAAGATAGTAAGAAAAATCGAAAGTTTCCAAAGAAAAATAAATAAAGACGAAATATACTATGCGGTTAAAAGGCTATTTTTGGCAAATACAGTCATCAAAGCCCTTGGAAGGAGCTCTTCTCACATACACGAGACGGTAACACTTAAAATGAGCGTTCTGAGAAAAGAACGCTTATTTTAAGTGTTACCTTCTCGTGTATGTGAGAAGAGTTCCTTCCGAGGGCTTTGATGAAGACTGTGTTTACCAAAAATACAAAAATAGCCTTTCAACCGGATAATTAATTGCGTTACTGCACTATATATATATATATATATATATATATATATATATATATATATATATATATATATATATATATATATATATATATATATATATATATGAATAACGTTACAGCCACGAGGAAAATGAAACAACGGAGAACTGCGAGGCCTTTCGACTAATGGTCCTTTACTGAGCAGACTAAAAGACAGTGAAAAAGAGAAAGATATTTATACACCTGATTAATGAAAATATGGGATATAAAGATTAAAAGGGGTGGGATTTCCAGATACCTGGAAAAAAACTATTAACAAGATGAACCGTCAGGGTTATTTAAAAAAAAAAAAAAAAAAAGTTTACGGGTTACAAAAGAAAGGGGGGGCAATGTTTGGGAATCACATATGCAATATGAAAACAAAAACAAAAAAAAAAGTTTACACATGATAACTAGAAAATATGACAAAAGAAAAATATGAGGAAAGGTTTTTTTTATATAAATAAGCTAAAATAACTTCTATGTGGTAATCATTAATTCAGAAATTTTATCTTTAAAGTCATTCTTAAACATTCTTTTGATACAAGGGTCCAAAAAATACATTCCAGGGCTGAGATTAAAATTCGAAGTCAGTTGTATAAATGCTGATTCTAAAAGATTTCGTGAAAAAAAGTCATTTGATTTGGCAATCACAGAACTCTCCTTCCAATTAATACGATGGGAATTTTCACTCAAATGGATAAAAATGGCATTTGATGTTTGCCCAGTGCTTACAGAGTACTTATGTTGCTTAATACGCACATTCAGATCCTTGCTAGTTTGCCCAATATAAAATGAAGGGCAATCCAAACAAGGGATTTTATAAATTACGTTATTTGTTTCATTAGGGCAATTTTTTATTAACATTCTTTTTAAAGTATTAGTATAAGAGGAAACAAGATTTACATTAAGTGTTTTTAACAATGTTTTACGGTTTCAAAGCCATTAAAATAAGGTAAAATGAGGATATTCTTGGGCGCTTCCTTCTCAATAGTACTTTCGTTGTAAAACTTTTTTGGGGTTTTATTATAACAAATATCAAGTATATTTTCTGGATAACACAAGTCTGCACTGATTTTTCTTATAGATTCAATTTCCAGGTATCTGTAAATCTGGCCTCCTCCTCTTCCACGTCAGGGTCTGCCCTGAACAAATCGAAAGGGAGGAATTCACACAAGTGCAAACATGTTTCAAGTGCTATAAGCACAATGAACATACGACGAAATCGTGCCCCCAAACTACCGATGTCTGCTCGGTGTGCAGCAGATCTGGCCACGTATGGCGTGAGTGCAGGTCCCAAACCAAAAGGTGCGTAAACTGCAAGGGCGAGCACTCCGCAATGGCAATGTCTTGCCCCGCGAAAAAGGAGGCAATACGTAAAGAGAAACAGAGGAAAAGGGACGAGGAGGAAAAGAAAAGCAATATGTCTTATGCCAAAGTGGCAAAAGCGGCAGTGAAGGAGGCCTCTGCTCACCCTACCTTTCTTAAGGTGGAAAACGAGCAGTCGACAAAGATTATGTGTTGCATATATTATGCACACATAACCAACCTTACCAGACCTGGCTCCTTCAAGAAAGAGCTAAACCAGATGCTCCTTAAAAACGGTATGGACGAAATGTGGTTCCCGGAGAACCCCCCATCAGAGGAAGTGCTACGCGTAAAAATGCAGGTTCCCCAAATCCCCAAACTGAGCGCCCCAGAACAACCCATCAAATCCCACAAAGTGAACACAGAACCCACCAGCGTCCCCCCCCCAACACCAAACCCCTCCACTAAAGAGTTTGAAGAACCAGCAACCCCAAACCCCTCTACGGGAGCTGTAAAGAAATCGAAGTCCCGCCACTGTAGTCGCAGCAAACGATCGCCAAACCATAAGGGGACGAGGTCAGCCTCGTCCTCCAGAGAGGATAACCATGCCTATCACGGCAAGAGGATCCACTTAAAAATTTACACCACACATGATGCTCCCTTCCCAGAGGTCAATACGCCCAAGGACGTGAGTGACGGCGTGATGACGGGTCGCTACAAATGGGAATTCAGCGAAGACGTTCCCGAGAGGGTTGTCGAAGAGGCCCTCATTCTGGGAATGGTCCGGCTGAACAAAGAGGCTTTCGTTTCATTGACGGCCTCTGAGTTCAACAAAAAGAGATCCGGTAGATCCCGATCTCCTCCAGCCAGCCCCTCCACCCCCAAAAAGCTCGTAAACAGGACTGACTAATTGACAGACGATGGACAGACTAAAAAAGGACATAACAGTGTTACAATTCAACTCTGACGGTTGGATTCGTAAACAAGTGACTTACGGCAACGTTATACGACAGTGTGACCCTGATATCGTTCTGATATCAGAACACGGACATCACTCGACACAAGTAAAGATGAAAATCTTTAACTACATCATCGTGTCAAAAAACCACAGCCAGGAGCGTTTCGATGGCGCAGCCATCGCCGTCAAGAAGGGTATTCAGTTTAGGTCTCTCCCAGATTTGGACGAGTCTTATCTGGCAATCGAGGTCCAGACTACCCTGGGGCCACTGGTAGTGTCCACTGGGTACCAACCCCCAAGACGGGACTATATCCCGATGCACAATTTCTTCCAACTTTGTGCACATGGGAGAACAGTCCTATTCGGGGGAGATCTCAATGCCAGATGCTCGGAATCCGGATACACCGGAGTTCCGAATAAGAAAGGGAGGAACTTGAGACACCTTATTGGCGGGGGTATTGTTGCCCGCATTGGGCCCAACTTCCCCACCTATGTCACCAGAACCTGCGCGACGAAGCCGGATGTCATCCTGACCAGCCCGCAATTTCCTTACAATTACTTCCTGCAACCCGGTCCTTTGATCCCTCGCGACCACATATCTACCCTTATCAAGATATCCTCAAGTCCCATTCAAGTACCCGTCAGGATGAGGAAGTGCTTTGCCAGAACGAACTGGGAAGAGTACCGCACCCTTCTCAGCGAGTTCAGACCCTTACCACTCGAAGAAGCCACCCTGGAAGAGATCGACCAGGAACTGGCTAGGTTAACGAAGGCAATGGTGGATGCGGACCGCGCAGCAATACCCAGAACATCATACAAAACGCTACCAGCACCAAGATGGACTCAGGAGTTATACGACTTAACGGACGAATACAAAAGACTATTTGAAGAAATCAGTCAAACTGGCACTGACAGACTTAAAAGTAGACGCTTAAGAATACTAAGGACTGAAATGAAGAGACACATAACAGAACAACAGGAGGCCCTTTGGAACGACCTCGTTGACAAAATGGACGAAGAAGTGGACCCCCGAACCTTTTGGAACACCCTTTCAAGACCGAAGGGTAAGCCACCTGACCGAGACACACTCCTTAAGAAAGACGATGGGACGAAAATGACCCCAATGGAGACGGAAGAAGTGTTCAGGACCTTCTGGAAAGATGTGTTCTCCATCACACCAGAGGAAAGTGAACTCTTTGACCAAGACTTCGAAGACCAAATACACGACCAACTAAGACCAATAGTGGACAGGACATACCCGTTTAACAACACGACAGCAGACAGAGACATGGCTGGTGACGGCCGAAAAATAACCGAAGACGAAGTCCTATCGACACTACGTGCCTTCAAGCAGAGAGCGCCAGGCAAAACCAACTTGACCAAGCTTAACTGGCTGAACGCCTCCCGTAACATCCTAGGGGGGCTGGTCAATGTTATGAACGCGTGCCTGAACGTGGGATATTTCCCTGACGAATGGAAGATCGCCAAAATGATCTTCATTCCAAAATCAGGGAAACCACCGGACGATCCAGCGAGTTTCAGGCCCATTTCCCTCCTCGAAGTAGCCGGCAAGGTCTCCGAAAAGATCCTTGCCAACAGAGTCCATGATTTTATGGAGGCGAATAACCTCCATAACGAACACCAGCATGGATTCCAAAGGGGGAGGGGGACTGACACGGCCCTGGCCGTGATCACGGAAAAACTGGCAAAGATCACAAGCCAGAAAAGGTACGCGGACCTGGTGCTCAGAGATGTTAAGAAGGCATTCGACAAAGTATGGAGGACTGGGCTCCAGTTCAAAATACTTAGACTTGGACTCAATCCAAGAATAGAAAAGATTCTATGCGACTATGTGACTGACAGAATAGCTTACATCCAAATTTTCGACCACGCGGGACCTAACTTCGAGCTGGCTGCAGGCGTACCGCAAGGTGGGTGCCTAAGCCCCCTGCTGTACATCATTTACACCCTTGATCTTCCAAAACCGATCAGGGACGACTGCCTGTACGTTCAGTTCGCTGACGACATCACCCAGATCACGACTGCCCCCTTCAAGAGTCCCGAACTCATGGCACAAATAACCGCCAGTGAGATTGACAATGTCAACAGGTTCGAGAGGAGATGGAAGATCACCACGAACACCCAAAAGTTCAAGGTGATCCAATTCTTCCGTATGAGACAGGCCGACATCGTAACTGATGACGCCCGTATTCCATACAGCTCGGACGGGACAGTTCTAGGACTAAGGATAGGTAAAACTGGACACGGTGGCCACGTCACTAGGACGGCAGCGAGCGCGAAGGCCGAGCTGTCTAAGCTATTCAGATTCAAGAATCTGAACACGGCCAACAAGAAGAAGATCTACAACGCGCTCGTAAGATCTAAACTGCTGTATCCACCGATACCTATCTGCACTGGTTCTAGGAATAAGATGCAACTCCTCCAGAGAGTACAGAACAAAGGCGTACTCCTAATCACAAACACCAGGAGGAGAGATAGAAGGAGGCAGAGGGACCTACACCAAATGATCCAAATGACTCCGGTCAATTTGCAACTGCAAAGTAGAGCCCGCAAGATCTGGGAGAAAATACCACGACTCATGTCAGACGAGACCAGACGGAGACACATAGACATCCCACCCGATGACAGAAACCGTAGGAAACTACACTTCACCAGCAGCAAAGCGCAGACCGAACGACAAGAAGTACCGATGTACACATAGGACTTTACCACGACAAAACAAAATAAAGACAACGTTAATAAACAAACAAAGACACAACACTAACGGAAAAAACCCGTAATACATACAAGAGAAGAACACGAGAGAAACAGAACAACGCCTACAAAGGCTTGAACGCTACATGAAGAAAGAAACAACATACACAAACATAAAAACAATCTAAGGATCACGAACAACAAAATAATGAACATAAAACAGAAATAACGCAAAAAGTATCATAATCAAAACAAAACATCAAAAACCAAGAAGAATACGAATAACACCCAGTATATATAGATAAAAGCAATGAGTAACAACATTAAACTCAAATTCGCCTGCGATTCCCTATCACCAGGGATTTCCCCTCCCCCCCCCCACTCTCTATCCTTTTCATCAGGGAAACCTATCCCTACCTATTTATCTTCCACTATCATATGCATAGATGCATACGTGAGTGCAGTTGCATTCTCATATGTGTGTAGGTATTATTTTCCTTTTCAACACTTTTTATATCCAATGTCCAATGTCCAATGTCTTTTAGTCTGCTCAGTAAAGGACCAGTAGTCGAAAGGCCTCGCAGTTCTCCGTTGTTTCATTTTCCTCGTGGCTGTAACTTTATTCATAAATTCCTCACGTTCCTTATTTTCGTGATTCAGTTATACATATATATATATATATATATATATATATATATATATATATATATATATATATATATATATATATATATATATATATATATATGTGTGTGTGTGTGTGTGTGTGTGTATATATATATATAATGGATATAAGAAACTCACAAAGTAGCGCGTGATTAGAGCAAATAAATGCAAATATTCCCACAGGGAGTCATAAGATATTCATCTCAGGGATGGATAACTTATGACTCCCTACTATTTGATTTTTATCAGGATCAGGATCTGTAAGATCCAAATATATATTTTGGGGGGTAATTTTACTAAGTCATAGTAGAGTAAGGAAGAGTTCATTCTCAAGGAATAACGAATAATTTTACAAAGGTAGTAATACCACCGTTGTATATATATGAGAAATAACAGAATGATGCCCCGCTTATGCACAACGAAAGTACGCAAAATAAAAAAATGTTATCAGAGACAGATATGAAGTATAAAACCAAATAGATAAGGTCTACTTCCGGAAATTCCAACTGTAAGCAAAGAATGCAGTTATTTAGGTTACTAAACTAAGTACATACACACCTAATTGTGAATAGATAAAAATAAACGAGAGAAACATAACTAAATTAATAAATCAAAGGGCCAAGATTTAAAATGGAAAATTTCGTTACAAATAAGCCTTTTAATAACAGGGGCTAGTTTAAAGACACCGAGGGATATATTAAAATTAGGCGAAGAATTAATGAATGAGAATTCGACAATATTTCTTTGAACAAAGTCATCAGATTTTTAAATAAATTTAGCCGAATTCCAATTGATAGGGTGAGTGTTTTCAGATAAATGGACAAAGAAAGCACTATTACATTCAGCCCTCCTAATATTGTATTTATGTTGCCTCATGCGTACACTTAATGATTTACCGATTTGCCCAAAGTATTGCTTAGGGCAAACTGAACAATCGACAGAATACACCCCCCCCATCCTCTATACTATTGTTATTAATATGAATCAACATTTTGTACATGTTAGCCTGATACTTGAATAAGACAGAAATATTTAACTTATTCAAGAGGCGGGGAAGCAAGGAAAAGGAGTCAGGAAACGGTAAAAGAAGGGAGTTCTAAAAATTGTATGCTGGAGGAATTTCAGTTCTGTAAAGTCAAACGGTCGCAATTTATTTCAATGTTTTCCGGGGGTTGCGGGTCTCCAGCCCGGAATTCTTGGATCTTGAGATTTCTAATATCTTGAAATAAGAAACAATCTTTGCTACCTTTAAAATTCCTTGCAGGATGCATAGATTTGACAAAAAAAATCGTTTCATACCACCTTTGTAAAATTATTCGTTATTCATTAAAAATGAACTGAACAAGTTCGTTCAAAAGTACTTGTAAACTGCCATTCATTTTCCTGTGATAATATATATATATATATATATATATATATATATATATATATATATATATATATATATATATATATATATATATATATATATATATACATATTGTAAAGTTCCTGCAAAGAGGGTCATTTTAAACTCTTGGGAAACAATCAGCAATGTCTAAATGTTGCACTTATTTTTCTCAAAATATGATACAAGCTTTTTCGACATAACTTTGTAAATTGAGTCAATAAAGAACAATATTTTTTTTTAATAGGGAGAAAGATTAGGATATATAGACTATATCAGGTGATTAAATGCAATAACTCTTTTCGGGTCTCATCATTTTGTAGAAAAAGTGCATTAAACTTTTTTTTAGAGAGGTTTATGAATGTAATAGGCACAATTTAGTGGATACTCAACAGTATTTATCTCAATATTGCTTGGTTCATCAGACGCCAGCGCAGGCGTAGTTCTCACTCACGGCCTCATATTCCTTGAGAAGGACTCTTCCACATCATACTGTGGTGTGAATGAGTTTTTTGGAGGAGACTGGCCTCTTCCATAATACATACATATTTAATTATTTAATGATTTGGTTGCATTCTCAAGCCCCAAAGTGGGACGGGCCTCTCTCCGGGATCAGGGCGTGCTATTTAAATATTTATTTGTGACGATTGTTGCCGGTGGTTTTACCTTCGCCATCAGAATTTTATGGAGGTTATGTGATCACCCGTGTTTATCTATCATTCTGTGTACAAGAAATCTGAAAAAGGTTTTTGCTTTGTTTCGATGAAATTTTGTGGACTGGTGGGCCTTGGACCAAGCATGATTTGCTTAGATTTGGAGGTGGATCCAGATAAAGTTACGGATTTGGGATCAGTTATTCACTTTCTTTATTATTACGAAATGTGTAGTTTCTGAAATGTTTGTCAATTTCCTAAACAAATAATCGGCTAGTCAAATTGAAAATCCCTAGGGATGGATACCTTATTACTCCCTACTACTTGATTTTTATCAGGATCAGGATCTGTAAGATCAAAATATATATTTGTTGGGGTAATTTTACTAACTCATAGTAGAGTAAGGAAGAGTGCTAGAGTATTAGAGGGTTTGATTATGAAAACACACTCACAATTTATATTATTTATTGATAAGGTCAGATTGAAATTCTTTTTAGTTGCCTCAAGTCAGGGGCCTTGCAGCTCGCGTGGATGGAGAGCTTTTTTTGGAGGTTGTTGCGAAGGTTAGCATTTGGCGTGGAGCAAGTGTGTCAACTACCGTTGTGTATTGCAACTGATATGCATTTTTCCCCTCATCCAGATTAATTAGGCCTTGAACGGCAGATGTTGATAAGTGTCGCTATTGTTGGGTTACCAGCGGTCGTTGGCTGCGTCAGTTTGCTTCAATCATATTTAGTCTGTGTTCGAGGTTTAAAGTTATATCTAGACGAATACTAGATCTGGATCCGCCATTATGGAAAATCAACTTTTTGTTAATGATTTACAAGCTACTGAAGATCAACACATGGTTCTTAATGCGACGAGTAGATTTTCAGTGTGAGGAAATTATATGGCATTATTTAATTAGGCTTTTGGCCTATCCGTAGCAGCAATGCGGACTCGTTTTGTCACCATTGCAGGGAAAAGTTATAATGACAGTGGCATTGATGCTCTCTGAAAGCTTTCTAGTTTTGTTTCGGGCGTTTTATTTTTTCCATTTATTTATTTGTTTAGGTTTAAATTAATCCCACATAAAGATAGTTTTTCATCTGATTTCGGCGGTTGTGCCTTGGCTGGCACACGCCTGAAGAGAGTATAATTTTTTGCAGTATAATAATCCTACAAACGCTTTAAATGACGTTGGATAGGATATAGTATTCATCAAGTTGATCTTTGCTTTATTCCGGGTTTATTTATATATCACCGGAGTTAACTTCCAAATATTGTCTCTTGTTTGGGACATTTTCAATACCATTACCATAGCAATGAGGTTTACCATTGCTATATTAATGAGGACGCCTGGGAGACTGTCCTCATCCTTTTGCTTGGTGTGGATCGGGAGTATCCGGCAGTGTGCCCGATGCAGTGTCGCGTAGGCTTGCCATTGCTTTAGCAACCATACCCTCCACAACAGCGTACAGTGCAGTTTATTTTTAAAAATATATATTCAAACTAATTAACAACCAAGGAATAAAGTAAACAAACATTAACATTTCCTTAAAATTCAGAGCAAATAACTCTTGAATTCAAGGCGAAAACACTTTTGAATTATTCATATACTCACATGTCTATACGAAATAGTGTACATAAAGATTGAATCTGCAGCTCAGTTTGACTTCCATGCCCCGCTTTAATGGCAGAACTTCTTGCGAACTTCTCAAAACAAATTAAGTTTTGAATTCTTTTCCGGATGAAGTTGACAGATTGACAAGTGATTAAAATTTAATGGCTGCGTCACCGAAATTTTTGTTGCGTATTTAAAGTGGAGATTAAAGTGATTATAAAAGGGTCAGGGATGAACCTAAGAAATTACATTTTTGCTTTTCTCATATTTTTAGTCCCTGCACCCGGCTCTGTCGGTCAGTCCAATGATAACCATTTTACCTTTCAATGAGTTTTTGAAAGTTTTAAGGTCAGATGATAGATTAATTAATTGATAATACGTTTGTAAATTAAAGCTTCTTTTACAAAATTATTGAAATAATTGAGAGCACGTGGCCTAGGTATGTTGACCTTTTTTTCTCACCATCATCAACAACCTCCTTCATCTCACTGCTTGGCCAAGGCCTTACCGAAAGGTTTTACTCCTCAAGCGAATTTTACTTTCACACCGAGAAGGATGGTTCCTTTTGGCTCTCTTTATGTTCAAAGGGATCAAGTTCAGGATTTCCTTCTTCGTCTATCTAATATAGTTTTTTTATTACGATTTATTTAGATTTGCAGTTCACTCTAATTTAATTCTCCTGATTTTCTTCTCATGTCCCTACAAGGGATCGCAAGCTGTCCTGACGAGCGATACGAAAGCTTAGCTACATTTTCTAAAATGAGTGACCTAGGCCTCTATACTTAAAAATCAAAACATTATTTGACCTATGCAAATAACCAGTCATAACTTATGGAATTGAAATTTGGAAGTGCACACAAATAGCATCGAGAAAATAGCAACTAAAAAAAAACTATTTTTGCATATCAAATTGAAAGTGATTTCAATATATATCATTAATTGTATTTCCGTTTTGTTTACACCTTCGAAGTTTTGAAAAATCTTTTCAAATATTCTGCTATAATCAGTTTGGGAAGTTTGGGCTTTCCTTGTTTCATTTCTCATGTTTTTGTTTTTTTATTTGTGTGTTTCTTGGACGAGTGTAAATAATTGACGATGTTGCATATTTATACCGTTGAATTTACCGTTGAAGTAGGGTCATGTTGAAAGCCTACTGGTTTGTTTAAGACCCTCTCTATCGTATGTGTAAATTAGTAGTTTGGCCTTAGTTAGGAGTGCTTAGTTATACCAATTTGGGCAGAATTTCCTTGGTTCAGTTTTAGTATATTCATTATAATGAGACTTGAAGGATTCTATAGAAGGTGCCTGAATAGCATCCTCTGGTAGATTGTTCCATCTGTCAACAATTCGCTGAGAGAAACAGTTCTTCCTGGTATGCAGGCGTCTCCTCTCCTTGAATAAGATATCAATGTAAGTTATTTTTAATTCCTTGTTTCTGTAAAGTTGTTAGAACTGAATCAATTTCTACTGAATCGAATGTACTTTCATATTCTACGAATGCCATGTAATAAAGATGTATTTTATACTCATTAGATCGCTGCAATAATTCTGGAACAACCTGCGAATGACTATAATATACAGGTAGTTTTTGAATCGTGCCTGTTCCCTAGGTTGATTTCTCTTTAGTGTCCGTATTATTCTCCTGGCTTTTACCTGTGTAACTTCCATGTTCTTTATAAGACAGTATTGCACGAGCATTTCGTCGTCTTTCCTGATACCTTATAAAAAAGTAAGATTGTACTATTGAAAACTCATTTTTTTTATAAATATTTGGAAATGTCATATCCAATGTTAATTCCAATTCTAAATATATTTCTTAAGCTGATGAAGCTTGATCATAATGTGAAATGTGAACCGCGATTAAAGATCTCGCCTCTATTTTTCAATAAAATGTTTAAGAACAGGAAAACTATTAGAAAAAAATGATAAAATCTCAAGTTTTTAAAGTGTTATTTTAAATTTGAAAAAAAAATTCCTAACGATTCAGTTGCGAAATATGAAAATAAAAAAATGTCACAATTTGAAATGACATTTTAAAGTAGGTAAGGAATATCGGTAGAATTGAAAATAATCTTAATAGTGAATCGATAATCTTTTTCTCTCGTCAAATAAGCACAGATAAGATTTTACAACTACTCTTTTGTAAATCTTTCGATTAGGAACATTTTTCGGGCAAAATTATTGGAAAATGCTTGGATTCCCGATTCCATTCTTTAAAGGTTTTCTATAAAACTTAATCTGAAATTTATAATGAAGGGAACATAACATCTGTATTTCATTTTATCTGTTAACGTGAATTGCAATTATTTTATTGATGCAGTATACTTTAAGGGGATTTTTTTTGTGTTGTATTTTTAATCTTTGTCTCCATATTTGCTTTTCGCAATCATTATATCACATTATAGATTTGGAAAGGTTTTAGCAGCGAGTCTAACGGTTTAGCCCTACCAGTGTGACTTAAATTCGTCCAGGTGTAATAATAAGATAAATATAAATAAATACGATTAACTAACGGAAACCACCGAAAGATTGAAGGATACAAATAATGATACAACAAATCCAAAACCACCAGAAACTGACATTATAAGTCCTAGGGAAAATTCGTGGTACCAAACACTGATACTAAAATGTAAATTTCAACTGACTTGCAAGTCGTAAACTCCATTTGCTTTTAGTCCTCCCGCAAGAGACCTTTCTCTATTGTAGAATGGGACCTGATTCTGGAGAGTTGCGTACCCTTAGTAGTTTCCTCTTGAAGATATTCAAGCTAGGGACCTTCTGTACATTTGCAACCCCACTAAATTTACGTCCTTCCTTACGACCCCATTTCAAAAATATTCTGCCGTATTTGGCTTTCAAATAATACTTTTTATTATTATATATCCTGCTAAACTCTCTCAAGCTACTTTATTGAGCACTATGAAAAAATCCGTGAATTTCACTCTTTCCTTAGAATAGCTGATAGCAATAAAAAGGAACAACATAGGAAGCTAAGTTGAGTTTATGCACTCCAGATGATGCCCTTATTGCATGCAATTATATTAAACATTGCGAAGCTTTCAGCCGATTTCGGAACAATAAAGACAGGAGGCCCACATTTGGCATATCGAATATCCAGTTGGAGAAGCTCGAAGCCCTTAACGCAGCTCAGGTTTGATGCCTAGAAGAGGCTCCGCCCACTGACGTGTCGGAATCCCCTGGTAACCAAGCGGACATTCCGGCATCATCTGAGGCTAAACTAGCTGAGGCGAGAGAAAAAGAGAAAAAGAAGAAAGGAGAAACGAAGAAAAAAAAGAAAAAGAATAAAGTTGAAACAAAAGTAGTACCAAAAATAGAAGAAAAACAGATAAAGAAGAAGAAAAAGAAAGATAAGATTGTGGAGAGTAAAGAGGAAAAGGGGAGGCCTCTTCCACAAGGAAAGACCTCGTCTTCAGAGACCAAGTGTCCGAAGGTCACCCTCATTGGTGACTCTCAAACACGGGATCTGCAGCCGCTGCTAGCGGCTCGCCTTTGCACTAGGGTGAAGGTAAGCTGCCTGCCAGGACGGGGTAACCACAACATCAGAGTAGAGGCAGAGAAAGCTCAGACTTCTGAGAATTCAGTTGTTGCTGTGATGGTGAGTGGCAACGACCTCTACCTCAGAGGAGGTAAGGTTGGCCTCAGTGGTAAGACCATCCAAACGGTGATGGGGGCCGTGGATGACATAGGGCTTAAAACCCACAAACGTGTGGTGGTTGGGATGCTTCCAAGAAGAGGTCCATCCCGAACCGCTCACGAAAGAAACATCGCAGTGAACAGAAGGTTGGCGGATCTCTGCACGGCAGAAGGAGTCTTCTTCGTGGACCCCTATCGTACCTTTATCGGTAGAGACGACCTCTACTAAAGGGACGGGGTACATCTCTACTTTAAAGGGAAGGCCTTTCTCACCAACCTAATTCAGAATGTCGTGGAACGCACCCAAAGGAGCGTTCGAAACAGAGTGAAAGGGGACGTGCGCCAGCATGCCCGTGTCACTCCTGGAACGACCTTCTCGGAGGTCGTCAAAAAGGGTGTGACCACGAAAACAGAGAAGCTGGGAAACGGAAGAGCGTAGGGAGTCCTACACTAGGGGAATCCCTCAAAGTTCTTCTGATCAATGCGAGGTCAATCAGGAATAAGTTTCTTGAGCTCCGTGGCCTCGTATTAACAGAGGAACTTGAGATGGTGGCCATAACGGAGTCGTGGATAAAAACCTCAAGCCGAGATTTTAAAGGTGAATTCACGATTCCCGGTTACCAGCTCTTCCTGAAAGATAGGCCAGACAGAGAAGGTGGCGGTGTGATGTTGTATGTCAAGGATACTCTCAACTCGACGGATTGCAACATCGTATCCGACCATGAACTACTCTGTGTTGACCTAGAGATAGGTCCTGCCAAATACAGGACCCTGGTGCTTTATAGACCTCCTGCCCAACTCGTTGAAAAGGACAGAGATCTGTACCAGCTACTAGGAGAACTTGTCGAAGACAGAGTGTGTATCATCATGGGGGATTTCAACACACAAGTTGACTGGGAAACCAGAGAACCCTGTGGCAAGAACGCACTACTCCTGGAGTTCGCGAACAACGAGTTCCTCACTCAATGGGTGAGAGAGCCAACGAGAGGAAACAATATCCTCGACTTGGTTTTCACCTCTGAGGATGACATCGTTGAGGACCTCTCTGTTGGCGAAGAGCTCGGTGGCAGTGACCACCCACTAATTAGATTTGTAGTCAAAGCTCCGAAGGCAGGGCCTGCAACTAGTAAATCGAAGAAACTCGATTTGAAAAGAGCAGACTTTGCAGGTCTTCGTGCTGGACTGACTGACGCGAGGCCAGAAATGTGAGATGTTGTTGAAGACTCGTGGAACAGTTTAAAAACCACATTCATGAGTCTTTAATCGCGTTTCATCCCTCTGAAATGTCCCCATCGGTCTTCTGTTCAACCAAAGTGGTTTAATCGAGAAATCGGCCAACTACATACTTAGGAGGAAGAGAACTGTGTACCGACAATCGAAGATCTCGGGTGACTTTGACGAATACCGGAGGCTAGCCAGGAGAGGGAAGTCCAGCATAAGGGCGGCTAAGCTTTCTGAGGAACTCCAAGTGGCGAGACTCTGTAAAGAGAATCGCAAGGAGTTTTTTGGATATGTGAACAGCCGTAAACCAATCCGTCAAACGATTGGCCCTTTGAGAAATGAGGAGGGGACATTAAAGCACTTAGATGCAGAAAATGCTAACCTCCTCAACGACTACTTCTCTTCAGTGTTTACTGAAGAGCGTGGTCCCATCCCCCAGCCAATGGATTCCTACTCGGGGGAAAAGCTGGAGGATATGGACTTCACTGAAGGGGAAATAAAAAAGAAGATCAGTTACCTAATGACGAATAAGTCACCTGGCCTGGATGGGTTTCTACCTAGAGTGTTGAAAGAAGTGCGCGATCAAGTGTCACGACACCTGAGCGCAATCTTCTTTAACATGTCAATCCGGACTAAATGCGTTCCTAGAGACTAGCGTGAAGCGGAGGTGACTCCTATCTTCAAGAAAGGAGACCGAAGCCAACCGTCGAACTACCGACCTATCAGTCTGACTTCGATAGTCGGTAAACTCATGGAAAGCATGATGGTGGACAAAATGACGTCGTATTTAGAGTCAAACCTGCTATTGAGGAGTTCCCAGCACGGCTTCCGAAGGCCGCGGTCATGCCTGACGAACCTTACGGAATTCTTCCACTTCGTGTTCAGTGAGCACGATCGGGACAAGGCGGTGGATGTGGTGTACTTAGACTTTCAGAAAGCATTTGATAAGGTACCACACCGCCACCTTCTCCGGAAAGTGCGAGCGCTGGACATAGACGGAAAAGTAGCCGGCTGGATCGAGAACTGGCTAAGTGGCAGACGGCAACGGGTGGTGGTGAATGGACAGGCTTCTAAGTGGGTGCCCGTTACTAGCGGGATGCCTCAAGGTTCTGTCCTGGGACCACTACTATTCATCATCTACGTCAACGACATGGACGGTGACATGGTTGCCAAGATTTCCAAATTTTCTGACGATACCAAGCTTGGTATGAACGTTGCAAAGGATGGAAATACTGCCCGCCTGCAGGAAGATCTTGGGAAGATTGGAGAGTGGTCGGACACGTGGCAAATGCCTTTTAACGTGAACAAATGCAAAGTAATGCATATCGGCCACAGAAACCCCCAATCTCAGTATATCCTTAAGGGCACTGCTCTTGAATCGAGTGACACTGAGAAGGACTTGGGTGTAACTATCACTAGCGACCTAAAGTTCTCGAAACAGTGCATTGAGGCAGAGAAGAAAGCCCAAAGGATGTTAGGCTACATAAAGCGCCAGTTTGGATACCGTAACAAGGATATAGTACTTTGTCTGTACAACTCCCTGGTTCGGCCGCACCTGGAGTATGCCGTACAATTTTGGAGTCCTTCGTTTTGAAAGGATATCGCAAGGTTGGAACGCGTACAAGCCAGGGCAAAAAAGCTTATTCCTTCTATCCGACATAAAATTTATGAGGATAGACTAAGGAAATTAAATCTGTTCTCGCTGGAAACCCGTAGACTGCGTGGTCAGCTCATCGAAGTTTTCAAAATACTTCGAGGGTTCGACAATGTTGACTACCGGGATATTTTCACACTGAGTGAGAACAGAACGCGCAATCACGGCTTCAAACTTGAACTGAAGCGTTACAACCGCAATCTGTGTGGAAACTTTTTCACCTACAGTATCTGCGGTAAGTGGAACGCACTTTCAGTGGAAGTTGTCAACAGTGAATCTTTTGACCAGTTTAAGTCAAGACTAGACAAAGTCTTGAAAAGTGGCCGTTCAGGGACAGAAAACAATTGAGCAGCCATGTGCCCGCTCGATTGCTAGTCCAAAGGTACCCTCTTTGAATGGACCGTAAGGTCTCCTAGGGTACTTACTTTCCTTGTTACTTCTTTTTACTCCTTGTTACTCCCCAAGCCCAGAGATATCGTCTGCTGACGCTGGCTAAGCACAATTGCGACTCTTTGTATATCTAAACTTTCTTTCTCTCGCTTAAATCATCTACACTTTCATTGACTAATTGAGAGAAAGAGAGAGAGAGAGAGAGAGAGAGAGAGAGAGAGAGAGAGAGAGAGAGAAATCGAGCGTAAATTTGTGCTAAACCACCCAAGACTTCCAACCTTCTCGTGAGATCCTAGTGGGTATACACTGCTTCGTGAACTTCGAAAAGCAAACGTGCTTCGTATTTATTGTTCCACGGAATGTGTGGCATTCAGTCAACTGTCAAACGACAGTTACAAAAAAATTCATTGGTGTATGAAACATCAGAAAGGAATCAAAATCTGTATTGAAAAAAACAAAAAACAAATTGGTACAAAACCTAAACAGCGAAGATCATCCTATGAATTCGTTTAATCAGAGAAATAAAAACTCACCAAATCGAATAACTATATTCTGATCGCCGATTTGACTGCTGGATTTTTTTTTTTCAAGAAGAGAGTTGATATGAAAGGTGATGGATGCAAACTTTACTGCAATTATTACCTGAACCCTGTTTAATTTAACATTCCATAAACTGGAGTAGCAGGTATAAAATGCACTAAAAGTTATGCACGCAACATAAAGCCTAACTTTATTGTATGCTTAATCGGTCAATTTCTTAATGATGCGAATAAAAATGGGTTGTTTGAGTATCAGAAAACTCACCAAAGCGAAGGAGTGTGGTCGATTCGGCAATTTCAACTTTCCTAATATAAACTGTTGAGTCTATACTAGCGGCCATAATATAAGGGTCAGTAAGAACAAGTGTGTTTAAATATTTATTATAGAAGTTTAACAAAACGTTGAGACTATATATTATACACATGATTTAATTTATCTAATATCTATATTTCGTGAAAATTTCAAGTGAATGGAATAAATATTTCGTAGGTTATGATGGAATAAACAAACTATCTTCCAAATTGCAGGGGCCAAAAGTTAAGGATCACTTAGAAAAGATGAACCACCAACCGTGGTATTTGTGTTTAGGAGACTGTTGATGGGCTAAAATTACTTCTAATGATCCTACATTATTGGAACATTCAACTGTCAACATGGTGGCTTGTGAGAGACGACCGGTGTCCTGTGATGAAAAACAAAGGATCGTATGCCTTCACCAAGAGGTCAAGTCAAATTATGTGATAGCAACTACTAAACCCCAAACTGGTAGACCTCTAAAACGTCACCAAGACAGGATCATATTTTGGGTAGAATGTCACTGAAGGATAGGTTTAAGAGTGCTGCTGAGATATCCAAAGGATATCGCGCAAAACAGTTTACCGGAGGCTACGAGGTTCTGGGTTGCTTATTCGTGCACCGGCAAAGAAACCTCTAATCTCCAAAAAGAATCAAAGAGCCCAATTTCGTTACGCTCACGAACATGTCCTTTAGACAGAAGAACAGTGGCTGCATGTTCATTTTAGCGATGAATCGAAGTTTATTCTGATTGGTCCCGATGGCAGGATGTATGTCCGTTGAAGATGTAGCGAAAGGTTATCTCGTTCATGTGTGAAGAAGACAGTGAAATATGGAGGAGGCAGTGTAATGGTATGGGGTTTGATCTCTCCTGCTGGTCCAGGTCCACTTATTCGCCTACAAGGGACTGCCAAAGCTGAATATCTACAAGCAGATTCTTAGACAGCATGCCCTTCCACATCTCCGCTCCTCGTCAGTTCAACTTCCTATCTTCGTGCAGGACAACGCTCCCTGCCACACCGAAAAGAGAGTCAAAGAATTTTTGAGTGATAAAGGGATTGATCTCGTGTACTGACCACCTCAAAGTCCCGATTTTAATCCTTTAGAAAACGTTTGGAAGATTATTGGAGATGGGGCGCGAAGGAGAAATCCAAAGAACCAAGATGAACTCTGGAAATTATTGAAAAATGAATGGAACAATATTACCCCATCATTTTGCAAGAAATTAATTCAGTCCTGTGGTAACAGATGTCGAGGGGGCATTGTTAGTTAAGGGATGTTCACAAAATATTAATCGTAAGGGTTACTTTTTCGTTCTTGTTCCATTTTACATTGTTTTCCTAAGTGACCCTTAACTTTTGGCCGCTGCAATTTGGAAGATAGTTTGTTTAGTTCCTCATAACTTACGAAATATTTAATCCATTCACTTGAGATTTTCACGAAAGATAGGTATTAGATATATCTGAATATATCTATAATATATAGTCTCAACGTTTTGTTAAACTTCTATAATAAATATTTAAATATACTTATTTTTACTGCCCCTTATATTATGGCCGCTAGCGCAAATTTTAGGAAATATATCTAGCAACGAGTATTCACTTTCATTCTGTATCGTGTACGCCTCTGAAGACGCTCCTCTTCCAAGCCAAGAAAGTGACTATATCTAATAGATCAAACAAACACCCCTAAAAAGAAACTGTATGAAGTAGGTTAAAATACCCAATTGATACAGTTCTTTTTATGGCTGTTAGATGGCATTATTGTATAGAGTGACTTGCTTGGCGTAGATAAAGAGCGTCTCCACTTCTAATTATAATGTATATTAATATATTGATGATGAAACTTTGTACATAATATCTAAATTCGTTGATCTTAATCTAGAAGAAAAAGTTATTACAGTTTATGACCGAGAGAAAATTCACTCAACACTTAATAAAATCGTAGAGTGGTCAATTAAATAGTAAATAAGACTAAATACATGAAAGCTTAGTGTCTTATCGTAGTAAGAAGACAAAGTAAGGCAATGTACATAAAAATTATTGAATATTCATTAGAACAATTACAATTTTCAAAACAATGCGTGGAGGCATACAAAAAAAGAAAAAAGCCAAGAAAATCGTACCTTATCCATAGAAGGTTTTTTTTCCAACACTTCAAAAAACATAGTCATTTCACTGTTCAAGGCAACTATAAAGAGACACATGGCATATGTAGTACAATCCTGGTGTCCTTAACTTTAAAAAATGTAGAAACTGTTGAATGGGTGTGGTACTGTGGGAGTCGAACCAAGTAAAGCATTTGAGTGAAAGATTTAAACGGTTCACACAAAATCTTCGGTGAACGTTTATCATTTTCATTTAACTTTACCTCCTTTGCCGAGAATACACATTCATCATCGTGTGCTGGATCCGAGCTCTGATTGAGTGGTTAAAAATTCGGATTTTTTTTTGTTTAGAGGGAGAAAAGGTACGGCTCGCGGTTACTCCTCCCCTCTGTACCCCTCCCACGATCAGGGGGGTGGGCACAGAAGAGGAGGAGGACCGCGGCCGACTCCCCACACTCCTGACTCTCAGTTCAAGTGAACTGATAGTGAAGTACTTAATGGGAAGTCCGGAACAAGCTTTAGACGAGGGTTTATAGTACGAGGCGGAAAGTTTTGAGTTAAAAGAGGACAGATTGCTTATGAAGCAGATTGAGCAACCTCGGTAGTCAAAAGTGGAAAGAGTGGAATACCCTTGCCCGAAGGACGAGGGTGACCTGCTGATTAACGTGGATTCCGAATCATCGTCATACATTTACTCATCATTCATCATGCTTACTTCCTTTCTCACACTTTAGCACCTATTTTCCTCATACAGAAGCGGGAGGACCGCCTAATCTCTGTTCCCTTATTCTCTTCAACTTTCATTTATATGTTTATTGTAGCATTCATGCCGTTTTGAGTTATCTTAGCTCTGAGCTTTTTTGAGGGAATGTTATGTTACTTGTTTTTACTTTCCTTACTTTGTTTAGCTTTCTTTTGTTGTTATCGCTTTTTCAATTTAGTTACACTTTGTTCACTTGTTTTACTATTAAATTCCACTTCACTATCATTTTTGTTAAACTTTTTAATATTATAGTTCATTTATTACACTTTTAGTTTACTATGTTCGTTTTATTTCTATTTTATTCTTAACTTTCATTTCACTATCATTTTTTTTTTACTTTTTAATATAGATCACTTATTACACTTTTAGTTCATCTTGTTCGCATTATTTCTGTTTACACTTTTGATCTGTGTTGTCTTCTTGGTCGGTTGTTTCTTCCTATTTAGGTTGTTTAAATTCGGTTGTCTTATTAGGGTATTAATCTGTTGTCTTGGTTAGTTATTTCGTTGGTTGGGTTTGTATACTTAAGTAAACATGTGAACTTCCTCGATTCTCAGCTGTTGTCTGCCGCTGGAAAATCGAGTGTTAAAGGGGACTCCAACTCTGGTATTCGTGTGCTCTGCAAATATCGGAGGTAGATGGTCTATCTTCCTCCATATTTTCTCCGCTCTGTTCCTGATGTTGATATTGACCGTTTCTTATGCTGCTTCTTGGTGTATATTCTTAGTCTTCTCCTCTCTCTCCTACGTGTGTTGGTGATTAGGTAAAGAGCTTTAATTTGTATTCTCTGGAGTTCCAATTTTTGGGTCCTTGTTTCACCATTGATAGGGGTTGGCTGGTATTGTAGTACCTCTCTTCCTAGTGCAAGATAGATTTTTCTTTCATTTTTCATGCCTAACCCTCTTAGATTGTACAGTAGGTTAAACAACGGGATCGCTTTGTTTTTCCCTCCGTTATATATTGTTTGTAGCCTCTTTTTGTTATTCTGAGTTCTAGAACTTTTTCCTCACTATGATATATGTAGTTCTGATCTTCAACTACAATTTCAGCTTTTTGTTCCTGAGATTGGGATTATTGTAAATTTCCTCCTGTTCGTCCTTATCTTTCAATCTCTTTCGTAGTTGTTGATATTGCTGATTTCTAAAGCTGTTGTCCTTGCCTGAAGGCGTACGTTCCTGTACGGAGTGACGACGAGTTGGCTTATGTCGTCCGCGAACTGTATGTTTAGGCAACCAGGCATTATTGGTGGTGGCAGGTCTGCTGTGTATATTGAATACAACGTGGGGCTGAGACAGACCCCCTGCGTGCGTCCAGCTTCGAATTCAAATTCTGGTCTTGAATAACCATTGATCTTCACATATGTTCTTCTGTCTGTGACATAATCGCAGAGAATTCTCTCCAGATTGCTATTCATCTGGAGATTTAAGATCACATATTGCATTCCTCTGACCCAGACTTTGTCGAACGCTATTTCTAAATCTCTCAGGACCAGATCGATGTAGTTATTCTCTGCTTTGGCCTTTGCTATTTTCTGTTATTAGGCCAAGTGCTTTTGTGGTGTCTCTGCCTCTTCTGAATCCGAACTGATAATCATTATAAAGGTCATTTTCTTCAAGATATTCTTTTACTCTTCTGTCAAGGATTTTCTTGAAGACGTTGCCCAAGAAGTTCAATAGCGATATTGGCTGGGAACTGCTGAGGTGGTCTGGTGGTTTTCCTGGTTTTGAAACGAATATCATTTCCGCTAGTTATAGCTATCAGGGAAGTAACCGGTGTTTAAGCACGCGTTAAAAATATTATTTAATATTCTGATGATTATGTTAGGTGCCATGGTAAGATTAATTCTGGTTATTCCTGAGGGGCCTGGCGCTTTCTGTTTGAATGATTGTATTACGCCTTTGATTTCATCCATTGTTATGTAGGCCCCTGTACCCAGAATTTCTTCCCTTTCTCGCTCTACACTTGGTGCTGGAGTGATCTTGTTTATGTTTTCTCGAAAGACTATGTGTACCATTTCGTCTATCTCTGGATTGAAGTCTTCGTCCTCCTCCGGTGTTATGGAGAACACTGATTTCCAGTGATTACGAAAAAGTTCCTCTGTGGTCCTCTCTTCTTGGATTTTTTCTCCCCGTTCATTGTTAATTGTTATTTTTTCTCTCTGGGGTATGTCTTCCTTTAAGTCTATTTATTAGTTTCCAGTTCTCTTTTGGTCTTCTTTCTTCGTCTATTTTCTCTATTAGGCTATCCCATATGTGGCTTTGTTGTTCTTCTATGAGATGCCTCAGTTCTTCTCTCCGTCTTCTGATTTCTTCGTATCGCTCTTTATTTGGTCCATGGAGAATGATTTGGTCTAGTATTCCTCTTAGTTGCCTATTCTTTCTCTTCATTTTCTCTGTCCATCGAAGAAGTGGAAGAGTACGGTATTTTGTCTTTGGTATATATCTTTCGTCCGCCTCAATGATCTTTCTTGTTAATCTTGAGTTCTTCTCATCAATTTCTTCCAGTTTGGCGTCAGTGAGATCCTTTAGGACGAAGTTATTAAGATCTTGTGTATAACCTGCCCAGTTTGCTCTCTTGTAGTCCTTCCTCGCCGGTACCGGTACCTGTATCGGGTATTAATTCATGAGCAAATGTGTTCTAACATGGTCGCTACATACAAAGGTAACCGGTTGCATGTGGATGTTGTATGGCATATTGAAGCTACTTAGCACGGCGTCTAGTTTTGTAGCTGCATTTCCTGTGACATATGTTAGAAAGTCTGGCCCTATTCTCTTGAAAATGTTTCTTTCCAACACCATTTCTAAGTGGGCTCCTCTGTTATTTCTGGGGCGGTATCCATTTGCACTGCACCTGGCATTGAGAACGCTGCCTGAAGGGTTCGCGTTTATGACGGTGTAATAGAACAATTTCATTGTTTTTTCTTCTGGATTCACTTCGTGTTCTGATATTAATAATATATCTGGATCGATCTCTTTGAAGTTATTTCCTAATGTCGATGTTTTACCGATCCATCATTGAGTGTTGATTTGCAGAATGCTGAGCTTTCTTCTCCTTTCTGGTTCCATTGTTTATTAAGTTTGGTCGTCTAGAGATCTCTGGACTTCTAGCGGGTTCTGGACTTCTAGTTGGGTTCTGGACTTCTAGTTGGGTTCTGCTTCGTTGCCTTTAAACCTACTATTCTTCATACTTTGAAATGTAGAATGGCAAAGAGTAACGCAGTCGCCAGGGTAGATTCGAATTTTATCCTCCATTAAGAGTTTTTGTACTTCTTCCTCGTCTTCTTCTCCTGTCTTTCTTTAAAATGCCCATTTGCATTTTCCTTCTTTAATTGCCTTAATGATGTCCTGTTTCTTGTCTCTCGGGAAGGGGGAGCATTCATCTCTGAAAACTTTAAGTTTTAATTCCTGTGCTTCTATGCGTACTATTTCGGCTCCTTTATTATTTTGCACTGACATGGTTTGAAATTCCGTTCTCTTCAGTGGTGTGTTCCTCATTGCTCATTGGTGCCGACGCTGAGGTGACGTTGATTTTAAGGATTTCAGATGATGGGATATTGTCAGGGAACCACATCTTCTTCATTCCATTTTTCTCTAGCATTATATTGAGTGTCGTAGCGAAGGTTCCCGGTTTCCCAATATTCATCACATGGGCATAGAGTATGCATGTGAGCACTTCTGTTGATGCCCCTTGTGGCACAGTTATATGGGTATGTGCTTCCTGCATTTGCTTCACAGTTGCTGTAGCCACTCCTGCGTATATCGCATTTCTTCTAGTTTCTTCTTCGTTTATCACTTCTCTTTCCTTTCGTTCTATTATCTCCTTTCTTTTGGGGCATGTCATTGCCATAGTCCTATGTGGCCCATGACATTTCATGAATTTTTTTGTACTTTCCCTGCACTGTCTCCATTCGTGGTTCTTCTGTCCTCACTCAGAACATACGGTATCTTTCTCAGTGCAGTCACGCGTCAAGTGGTCCTCCATCTTATAGCAGCGGAAGCACATTTGAATATTAATATGTTTCTCACGCTCCATGTTCTCTGGTGGAATTCTCATGTTAAACATGAGCAGTCCTCGTTGAAATATCTTTTCTGCCATATCTGTTGTTGCACACACAATTTTAAAGATATGTATGTGGTGGCCAAATTTAATTATTTCATTTATTTTTATGCCTTCATGATTTTTTCTATTTCTTCTTTCATTTCCTTTTTGTCATGGGAACCTACCCAAACATCCACTTTCCTGTATATGATACTTCTGTTTGCAGTTATCTGGGTCGGGATTTTAGGCGTTAGCGCTATTCTCTTTAGTGTCTCTATTCCTTCCTGGGACACTAATTTTTCTACTTCTTTTCCCTTACTTGCAATTACCACATAGCCATTTGGGATGTCGATTATTTTGACGAGGGCTACTTTTATATGTCCAAATAATGTCTCGCAGAGTTTTCCTTTGTCCGGTTATATCTTCTGGTCAATTGTCCGTAGAGGTACTCGCAGGCATTCCAGGCTGCCTCCTTTCCTAGAGGAGGAGGATCCCCCATCCTTTTGCTGGTCGAGCGCCTAGGCGCTCTTTTCTTCGCTCCTTCCTCCGAAGCCTAGGTTTGTTTTCTTCCTTCCTCTCTAAATCTGTAAAAAAGGACAGTGAAAACGTTGCCTATCACCTAGCAGCCTATGGTTCCCTATTTACCTAATTATTTTAGCACTTTACGACCACCCTACCTAAATAGGCCTAAGCTAAGAAGCGCCTCCACAGAATTTCGGGCTCGTGTTCTTAAGGACCCCCCCTCCTTTGCGCCCCCTATTGGGGCTTCCTTCCGAGGTTCACTATACCCTACTTTAAGTGGCTCTGGGCGCAGCAGTGGTCGCGTTACGTTGCTTTTAGTCGGTGAAGTAAGTGGAAGTCAAAGCGTGGAATAAGGAGGAATTAAAGATGAATTACCCCTTTAGGGTAAGCACCCCGCCCAATGGAAACAGGAGGAATCTCCACTTAGTCCAGAGAGCGTATATATTTCTTCTTTTTCGAAGTTAACGTTAACCTTAATGAAAAGTGAACTTTTCCTTAAGCGCGCTCACAGCGCTCCGTTGTAAAAAAAAAGAATCCAAATTCAGTCCGTCCAAAAATTCGGAATTTTTTTTTTAGGGGGAGAAAAGGTACGGCTCGCGGTTACTCCTCCCCTCTGTACCGCTCCCATGATCGGGAAGGGGGGCACAGAAGAGGAGGAGGCCCGTGGCCGACTTGCCCCTGGAGAAACTCCCCACACTTCTGACTCAGTTCAAATGAACTGATAGTGAAGTGCTTAATGGGAAGTCCGGAACAAGCTTTAGAAGAGGGTTTATAGTGGGAGGCGGAAAGTTTTGAGTTAAAAGAGGACAGATTGGTGAGGAGGCAGATTGAGCAACCTCGGTAGTCAAAGGTGGAAAGGGTGGAATACCATTGCCCGAGGGATAAGGGGGACAAAAATGGATTTCAGGCTGGGACAGGCAGTATACGCCATCAACACCACTCCTTGAATCGGCATGGTAAGCAGATCAAAGTGGCGGATCAGGCTTGGTGACAGGCCTTGGAGAGATAGAGCTCACCACGCCCAACATCCATTGAAATATGGTCCAGAGCTGTATTACAGGACGGGCAGTTGAAGAAGGGCTCCAATGAAAGGGGATAAAGATATAATAGTGGAAAGAGCGCTTAAAAGGACAGAGGCACGCACCAGGTTCCCCTAGAGTTGGACTCAGAGTATAGGTTCCCTCTATGTGTCGGGTTTATCCATGCGAGCACTGAGATCGGGAGGGCGTATTTCTCATCCAGGTTTCGGTTGTACCAGACGGGTTGGCCCCGAGATACACCATCGACTTTCTTGTGGCTAGACAAAAGATTGAGGGAATATACGGAGAAAAAGGATGTTGAGAAGGTGCTATGATGAAGCGCACCAACAACTTCCTCATGCCCCATCACTTAGTTCAATTCAACCCAGGGACGGGGCTTCCATAATTTTCACTGGGTCCTAGAGACATTTTCTACCGGTACCAAGTGCAGGTAGACAAAATGTTGAGGGGATAGTTGTAGAATAAAAAAAAAGTAGCTCTGAGAGAGAGCAAGGAGAAAACGCACAAGACATTCCCCAGGCCCCGTCAGAGTTTAACTACACCAAGTAACGGGGCTTCTCTACTTTGCACTCATAAGGGAAGGATGTGCAGCTGCTCTAAATACCAATTTTAACAGTCTACACAGGGTACCCACATCCGGTATTAGTGTGTGCCGTTGTACAAGGGTAAAGGGAAGAAAGATGAACACAAGAAATACAGAGGGATAAGATTATTGAGTGCTATTCGTAAAAATGTATGTAAAGTTAGGATTGGGTGTATAAGAAGGATAATGAATGATTGATAGTGGTAAAACAAGAATGGGAGTGTTTAGAGCGGTTAGTGGTCTATGTATCAAACATTTACACTGATGAGCGAGCTAGCTGAAAAAAAAACAAGAAATAGGAGGTACAATGTTTATGCTGGATTCATGGATATTGCGGCGCACAGATATCCTATAAAGTCTTGGGAGAAGCCGTGCTGACATCCTTTTCAACAAAGCAACGCCCCGCACGAAATTTTCTAGGGGATTTTTGAATAACCACGCCCGTCTTCCTTGCTTTGTATGGGGGAGCAGAGTCCTGTTAGAAAACATCCGGCCTTCCATCGGCTACTTAGTCCATCCGAGGATTGACTGCAGTCTCCAACAGCTGAATATAAACGTTTGCATTGAATTTGAGGCCCTGGAAAATGATGTGAGGAAGCAGAACTGGGCAATTGCTGCTGACCCCGCCTAGAACCATCAAAGAGGCGCGAAATTTCCTGTGCATTACCGTAGACACTTTATTCTTATTATATGATTGAGCATTTGAGAGTTAGGGCTGAAGGAGGAAGAAGTAAATGATATTGTATATGATAGGACTGATAGGTGTGCTTAGGGAAGAGGTATTGCGAGAGGCGTGCTTGGAGCCTTCGACCCAAGAATAACCCTGACTGGACAAGATGCTACATACGTAACACCCCATCAGATGAAGGGCTTTCGACGTGAATAAAATGATGAAGGGCCTTGTGTTCACCAAGGTGTATAGGAGATGGTAGGGGCCAGTAGTTTTTGTGGCAGTGAATCGTGCCTATCCTACTCTGTGGGAAATTGTTAGAAGTTGAAGTTTAAGTTGGAAAAATATAAACTAGCGTTTCTCAACCTGGGTTGACTGGAACCCTAAGATAAATAGGTTAATCATATGAAAATTGGATTAGCAATGGTGGTGTAGTAGTAGTATTGGTGTAGTAGTAGTGTTGGTGAAGTAGAAGGGGTGGTGGTGGTGTAGTAGTAATGGTTTAGGTGGTGATGGTGGTTTCGTAGGTATAGTAGTAGTGGTGGTGGCGTAGTAGTAGTGGTAGTGGAGGTAGTGTAGTAGTAGTGGTGGTGGGGGTGCAGTAATATTGGTGATGGTGGTAGTCTCAAACTAAAAGCAAGAACCCAATTAGCAGTTAAACTCAAACAAGAATCCAATTATCAAATCTGCAATTAAAAAAGATTTTAAATATCCTCTCGGCTAAATTATGGAAGTTAGAGACTTTGGATTGGTCTCATTGAATAGATAATTATTAAAGCTTGGGGGGATGCACTAGACCCATGGATAGGACCATTAGAATGCGTGGATTTCCCCAAGATTTCTGAAATGCCACAAATGAAAAAGGAAAACCTGGTTTCGGTAATAATTTAGATTCGGGGCGCACGGTAGGTGGCGCTGCTAATAGGCTACAATTTTGGGCTACAATATATCCCTATGACGTCAGACGGTAGCTTTAGATGTGACCAATCACGGCGTTATATTTTTTGGGGGGTTTTGGGGATTTGTAACTTTTAGTTTGTATTATTTACTAAATATCTGTGCCTCTGCTCGTTTATAGTTTTTTCTAAGTTAGGTGAGGTTTCTTGATGTATTTTATTGTTTTTTGTTTTGATTTCTTTCTTTTTTTTTTGCTGCGAACGATAACAGCTTCTTACTGGCAACGTCGTAGCTTATAAATAGGACCCGTTTTGCAAATGTTTTTGTTTCGTTATGGCGTTTTCGTGCTCTCCATGTGCTTCTTCGTTATTCGAATTCGGCTTTACTTTGTATAATCGCGAAAAACTTTTAGATTATCTAGAGGCGCATAAACTAATCAAGAAACCTATAAAAGTAAGAATTGTTTGTTATTAGGTTAGGTTTTTCTGCCAGTAAAAAGCTGTTGGGGGGAAAAAAAACCCCAGTAAATTCAAGGGGACTGCTCGTGGGGGAGATATCACTGCGGGGGGACCACCTTGCGATGATTCTGAGTTTCAATCAATTGGGGATGGTTTGGGGGGCGCAGACCCCCAGTATATACTCATATACAAAAAAAAACGCCGTAATTGTTGATATCTGACGCTACCGTCTGACGTGATGAGACATATATTGTAGCCCAAAATTGTAGCCTATAAACAGCGCCACCTATCGTGCGCCCCGAAACTGAAGTGTTACCCTGGTTTCTCCACCGGGACAAAAATCGGCAAAAGAAAAGTTATCACTTTTCTGCCGATTTTTCCGATTAATATTCTTGTTTCTAGTATACGTGTATGGCCTATTCTTGAAAAATTCTTTGGATATCAAAATAAAAATGAAATTAAATGTCATTTATATTTCATTTTTGTGTTTATATGTAGTTATGTTTATGCGAGTTGTGTTAATAAATACCTCATTGTGAATTCTCTTAAACAAGTTTTGGGGGGTCAATTAACTTAAGAAAAGCGTTTTTTATTGTTTAGTTAAGGCAGTTATCAGAAAAATAAATGTTTACTCTATAAAATTGAAGTTATGAAAAAGAAAATGGTTGATAAAGAGAATAAAATTCCTTCAAGAGTTCCATAAATGTATAGTATGTAAATGAATTGGGTGTGTCTATGACCCTATGACTTCACACACATTAAACAGAAAAATTAACGAACAAATACATAGGTTGAAAGACACTGCTGTAATCATACATGTGAGATGTTTAGAGAACATCTAATTTATTATTCGTTTCCACACGTGGAACAGTTGTATCTTATGCATTCTCTCTCGTAGAGGACAAAATTGTTGTTTACTTTCTCTTTTCTTTTATTTTGCCGACTAAATCATCCGCTTGCATCTCTCTTTACACTACATTCTAACCACGGTTGAGAACCGATTTCTACATTAAACAAATCTCATTTATCTTCAGGATGTATTGTAACTTTTCTATCGTGCTTTCTGAAAACACGCCATTTCTTCTTCCATACAATGCAAAAAGTTCAAGTCCAGACAACTTAAATAATTTTCCTCACTCAACAAAATTCAGGAAATCTTTCGGCGTTGGTATCAAAACTTACTACTTCTCTTCCGCTTTCATTTGCTTCCCCACAGTACAAGAGGTTTCAACTTTAGATTAAGTGCACGTTTTGTTGCCTGCAAAAGTAAGAGTATTATGTTTCAGTTATTTTAATTGAATTTCTTGACCTCAAATAATGACCGGTTTGTTTACAGTCCTCCCCCCCCCCCCCAAAAAAAAAAACGATCAGGGTGCTTGTATTTCTATCACATTTTCCATAACTTTGCCCGAAAAGTTATCAACAAATGATAAATTTAATAGAGAAATCCCCCTAACCTTTGCCCATACGTAGTATATACCTATAAGCAGAGGTGGGCAGTATTTAAATACATTTATGTATTTAAAATTGTATTTGTAAATACATTTGAAATCATGTATTTAAATACAGATTTTAAATACTTTTAAAAGTATGTATATACCTTTTACAGATACTTTACTGATAATAGGTTTATATAGCTGTTAAGAATGTGTAATGCAACTTGTATGACACAAACGGTTGACTGCGTGAGCCGGTGAGGGAAATTGCTTGTATCAGTTCAAATTCAGTTAACAGATGGTCACAGTTGTGTTCGGTTGTATAGTGAGAGCGCTCAACGTTATTTCAACTGCTGCATGGCAACTTCAGCTTCTTCGAAAGAGTGTGAAATAGAGAGATTAGACAATAATAAAGACGAAGAAGATAAAGAATCATGTAATTATAGTCATCCTTTACTAGATGATAATTTTTTTAGAGGGAAACCTTCCGACGGAAAAAAAAGTGGTGTGTATGTATATCATGCAATGGCGAAATCTCTGCGGCGATCAATGCTACTTCCAATCTACGCATTCATTTAAACGTAAGAATTTATTAAAGATAATTATATGATACTTAATTGAAATGACAAGTTTCACTATTTCTTATTTTTTTAAAAAAATGGCAAAATTGCTAAAAGCTAACGATAATGTTAAGTAGCTTAGGTTTACCATGCATGAACCTACCTGCTTCCTCTTGCAACACCTTTATTTTTAGTATATGCTGATTGAATTTAACGTGAATTATGGCAACGTGAGACAAATGTCCTTCAATTATCTGATCATTTACATTTATCAACAGAGAAAGCATCCTGCTTTGGTGCAAAAAGCGGATAACTACGTGAGAGCTAAAATAAAAGATTCAAAAGGAAAATGTTCATATTAGATGATGGCCTTCATGCAGCGGTGTTAGACTAAAGACATTACCGGAGTGTTTTGCGGTAAATACTAAGAAGGTCAAACAATCTGTGGTTAATGAGCTGATTGCAGATTTTATCATACAAGGTGTGCACCCCTATAAACCATGGAGCAACCAGCTTTTGTGAGATTAATTAAAGGTAAGTTCTGAGTTACAAATGTTGTTTACAATTATAATATTAGTAGTACAGGTTAAGTTCTTATAACGACTGAATATTAAAGCGTTCGGATCATTGATCACTACGTAGGATATATAACTAAGTTAAATAAGGAAAGACATCCCCAAACAACAGAGGTTAATATATGGCAATAATTTCATGAGAATCCACATACATATATTTATGGTTTATGGGGGGGGGAGGGAGTGTACAGTTTGTAAGATGTAGAGGATGAAAGGAGGATCTTCGTTGGTCACCAGGTCTATTTATATTCCACATCGTTTTGTGGTCCTCTTTGCTATTGCGCCGCCTATAAGATTGTTGCGAAACATCGATCGTTAAACCGAATTTGGGTGATACGATAACGTTCCGAGAAATTATTACCTGACCCTAAAAGGTAATGATGAATATTTTAGGGTGGGCGATGAGCAAAATATCTGATATGATTTTGCCTTCGAGCAAAATGGTGATGGAAACAAGAAGATTGCAGTTTTATTTTATTTAGTGGCTTTGAGTAGCAAATGGAGGAGGAGTTCGAATTAGATTGATTATCGATTTCACGGGTTTATCTTTGATAATGCTTAGATACAACTCTCTTAATGTTCGTGCTTTGGTACGATGAATGAATAAGACTCGCCTTGATGTAAGATCAGTTGCGTAAATGTTATCTCATAATGCGGAGTAAAATGACCTGCGAGCGATATGTAAAACTGCTCCTCGAAATGATTTCTCTCGAATGAATGATCTCTCTCTTCCTCGATTTGCTCGCTTTATACTTGGACACATTTATAAACATAAAGATATATATATATATATATATATATATATATATATATATATATATATATATATATATATATATATATATACATATATATATATATATATACAATACTTTTGTAAACCTTTTCTCTCGTGATAAAATATACGGAAACGGTGAAATTTGGTCAAACGCTTTTTTCCGTCTTACTTAACAAAATTGAAATATAATATTGCGGTTGTAATTTCATGCTCACAGAGGGTCGTTACGATCGGGCTAACCCATTTTAAGGTTCCCTTTTGTAACCACAGAATAATTAGTCTCATTCCTAGTTTAATTTTTTTACCGCGACTTTGGTCTTTTCGTGAAATCAAAATGGGAATGGTTCTAAAATATCCTGTTACCAGTTACAATGTTTCATTTGAGTTTCTTTTTGTTTCGTTTCACACAAATTTATTTACATTGGCTGAGTGTACACATTACTACTTCATGGGTTTGTGTAAGGGCGACAAAGTTCGGCGCTCCCATATGAAGTTATTTTCTCGCCTCTGAACCTCTGCACCGCTGGTCGACGCCCAGCACGCGCTCGATAGTTATTCCAGAAAAGTGGCGCGCGCATGAGGCTATTACGTCACGCTAGTCACGTCGACCCGTATAAAAGGACGTTTCCTTCTCTCGAAAGGAGAGAACCCGTTCAAGTCCGTACTGCGAGGACTCTTACCTTATCTCTTGCCAGTTTTGACGCTGATCTTCGAACCTGCTGTACGTGTGCTGCTAATCTTGGACGTTTGACAGTTCTCCATTGGGAAGTCTAAAAACCGTGGGCTCGTTTTAGCTCCCCCTGTCCCCCTACCCTTGTTGTCGCGCCACCACCTTCCGCTTTTGGAGTTTCGTCACTCAAGATTATCCCCGTGGGGTACGCCGGTTCCTCTGCCGTCCCACCATTGGTTCCATCATCACCTCCGCCGTCGCCATCCGTGGATTCGTCCTCCGTTGGATTACCATCATCTGAGGTGTCGCTCCACTGCTTCAGTATCAGATACATTAGAATAGTTCTTTCATCTTGCGCCCTTACTAGGCCTCCGAGTAAGTCTCGAGTCTCCCTCCGCATCGTGGGAAAGGGCGCAAGACGAAGGGGGTTATTCCGTGTGTGCCTCGTACTTGAGGAGTGAAGCCTATTGTTTCCCGCTTTCTTTATACGACGTAAATTCTTTGTAAGCGTCCTCCCCTTTATATAACGACTTGGGTCGTTTGTGTCCGAGGTGACATTGATTTGTTATAAATCTTATTTTTGTATTTAATTGATATATATTTTGTATTTGTAATCAAGAATTTCCTCTCTTTAAATTATAAGGTTATAATTTTTCTTGTTTCATTTTTTCCCTCGCTGGTACTCTAAGACCCACCTGGTAACTAACCGTAACCTACATAGTGTAGCCTAGTAGCGAAACCTTTTTTCTGCCTCGAAGTGAACTTGGTTTTCCTTCTGAATAAATATTCTGGCGACTTCGTTATTTTGTGAAAGTTTTAAAAGGGCCGTGTAAACTGTGTTCCGCGTTTGCCTTTACAGTGTGTATGTGCACCACACATTCTTAAAGCGCGCTATCATTTACTTGAAGATATTATTGAATAAAAATAGTTCATGAATAATTAGTAGAATTATTGATCGATTATATGTAGTTATTAGATGAATTGCTATAAGGATGTATTTTGATATCGTAGCAATACCTGTATATCATTATGTCAAAACTAGCATGCCCACCCGTCAAAAATGAGAAAATAAAGCTTGATAATTAAAAAATTTCTAACAATACGGAAAGTCAATATTTTATTATGTAATTCTGAATATGAAGGACTAATAAAATATTTATGAATTAATTTACCAGTCCTATATAGCTATAGGATATTCATATAGCTACATTTTATATATAAAATTTTATATGCATACCATATATTCTCATTTCACTGTAAAAATCAATTTCACTCACAATAATCACACATTCCACTACCGCAGGTCTAAATTCTTCAGTTGACGTCATATCAAGGTGGACGCTAGGCCGAAATCTTATAGAAGAAGAGAAAGTGACAAGAGCTTTACTGAAGAATAAACTAGACAGCACCTCTTACTTATGTCTTACTGAAGATATTTCGTCAACTCGTCACCGTAGTATTTTTTTATTTACAGTTCATTGGGCATGTTAAGATTTTGCTCTTTATGAAATATGAAATTGAAAATGTCTTTACAGCTAGGGAGTTATCAGCTCTTGGCTGAAAGCAGACATATTTGTTGGAGCAATTTATCTCGATTATATTAATATGTAAAATTTATGGAAACGTTTATGAGACAAACATTGGACTGTTATTTCATTTTTTTTCGGTTTGAGGAAGCTGCTCTTGTCCGTCACAGTGGAGTATTAACTACATTAAGATTGCTGAACATATGGAGAATATCGTCAATGAATACGATATCCTCCTGCAGAAAATCACAAGCACCGTCACTGATAACGGCTCTAATTATGTTAAAACTTTTAAGGAATTGGCAGTCACTGCTGCAAATGTGTCCACAGATTCAGAATATTGAATCCAGGTAGGTGAAGAAGATCAGGATGAGCACGAGATGGAGGATAGTTTCCTAATGAGAAATGCCTTAGATCAGAAAGAAGACATTTCGTCTGACCTATGCAGCTTCAGCCTACCTAAGCATGTGCGCTGTGCTTCACACACACTTAGTCTCGTCGCCACAACTGATGCAAAACAGGCACTGAAAACTTTTTTTTTGCAAATATCAATCATGCTGCGATGGCGAACTGCTCAGCATTATGGAACAAAAGCGGTCGTCCAAAATCAGTAGAGATTATCAAAACTGTTATCAACTGCTCATTAAAGGTGCCTTGTATTACAAGGTGGAACTCTCTGTTTGATGCATTGTCATTACTTTTAAAACAAAAAGACAAATTAAATCAACTCATGAGATCCCTTGAACTTCCAGTGTTCAGAAGTCACAAAATTGAATTTCTTGGGGAGTATGTCTCAGTTTTGGCTCCTATTGTAGTGGCAATTGATCGCCTACAGGAAGAACAAAAATGTTTTTTATGGAGAATTGTTCTCTACCTTTCTCATTGTGGAGACAAAGCTGAAGAGCCTTCAGTCACGTTCTCTGAAATTTTGCCAACCTCTTCTAAGTGCAGTCACTAAGGGTTTTGGAAAGCGCTACCAATCTTATTTGACCTTGGCAAATGAAGCCAGTGTTACAGATGCCATTATTGCATCAACAAGCCATCCATTCTTCAAACTCCGCTGGTTAGATATCAGTATTTCATGGGACAGTTCAAGCCACCAAGACTTTGTTAAAAATATTATGATTCAAGTGATTGAGATTTTAGCAGAAGGCCCCGAAGCTGAATCATCCAGTGGTGTATCGGACAGTGACGATTATTTTGGATTTACAAAACCCACTCTAACACGATCAACCGCAGATTTAGAATTGTTCAGTTACCTTCAGGATTCAAATAAAACACTTCAAAGTTTAGATAGATATCCAAACCTAAAAAAGTTATTTATTAAATAGAACACCACCCTTCCGTCGTCAGCTCCTGTGGAACGGCTCTTCTCTTTAGGAGGATTGACCTTATCTCCAAAATGGAGTGCTTTATCTGAAGAAACATTTCAGCAACTGATATTGCTTAAATGAAATGCTGATATAAATAGATAACTGAAATTTCATTCTATGGAACTTTATATTTTTTTGTAGTACCTAAGTCCAATTGTCATCAAATCCTACATTAGTAATTATAATATACAATTTCATTTTAATGGATATTTTTTTGTTGTGATACCAATGGTCCTTATCGATTATCATTATATATCATGTATTTTAAATGTATTTAAAAATGTATCTAAATACATTTAATGTATTTAGTATTTAAAAACTAAATAAATTGTCAAAATGTATTTAGTATTTAGTATCTAAATACATTTTTCTCATCTATTTAATACTTAGTATTTAAATACTTTAAATATATTTAGTGCCCACCTCTGCCTATAAGCAACCACGCATCAACTTTGGATACCTTGGACTTTCTCTGGCAAAAGTTATGAAAGATGAGATAGAAATACAGGCCTTCTGATACTCTTAGATGGCACTGTAGTTGGGAACAAATTAGGCTTCGGAAATGCCCTGTTAGAGTTCAACCAAAATTGGTATGCCTGTTCAGCAATTTTCCAAGGGGGCCTTTAAGGTGAAGCAAAACTATCCATGTGAGTCAAGAGTAGAAAATAGGAATTTGCTTCATGAAGTGTTTCAATCCACCTAGCCTTTCTTAGCCAATCCTTTCCTTATTTCCACCTCTGTACCTTCCTGTTCCTTCCCTCAAATTTGTGTCTCATTGGAATATCTGTTTTGTTTCTTCTAAAAAACGAAAACTAAGTTGTATCTCCCCAGATAGTTTTTTTTTTTAAATGCAAGTGAAAAAGTAGTGAAGTCAGAGGTGAAAATTTGTAGTGGGATGGATATGAGAATCTTTAAGAAATACTCACATAAGAATAATTCACAACTTCTCCCCTCTGCCAACTTGGAACATACGGAGAGCGTAAAATACACAAGACATATAAGATGGTGTGGAAATACTCAAAACAATGGACTTAGAAAGGGTATTTCAAATTTCATGTAGAAAAACATGGATAAAAGACGAGTAGACTTGAAACTCACGGAATAAAAGACCATATGAAGTTTTTCGAATAGAGATTAATATGTAAAACATACCAATTTGTCTTTTTATGATTTGCCATTCAGATACCTAGTGACAGACACGCTAATGGGCCGAAATGTAAGAGAAGGTGAGGAATTTGGCAAAAAAATGCCAGGTTTGCATCGAGATTCAAGCGTATACATTCATTTCCCGCAAACAACCCGTATTTTCGATCCATGCAATTTCCTGCTCATTTCCTCCAGATGTTCTTCAATATATTGATGAGGAATTGTGGGGGATGTGTTCTATTTATGTTGATATAAGCTGATGACACGATGTTAGTGGCTGAGAGTGAGATGGATTTTGAAATGGAGCCAGACCGAAGGCTTTGACTAGGCATGGGTGAGGAGGGAGGATTGAAGTAAAGGCAAAAAAGCTTAAGGTTATAGTATTTGAAAATGATGGTGGAATAGGGTAGGATATTTAAATCCGTAAACTTAGTGTGAAGTTTTAAGCATCTTTGATGTATCGTGAATGAAAGTGGTATAAATGAAGAAGATTGCAACCACAACATGATTTAAGTAGTATGAAAGTCTCTGGAACGACTTAAAGCGTTAATGAATGTTAATAGTGTGAGTGTGGAGTCCTGGACTGTACCTGGATGCTGCATGAGAGTATGTTGGTGCCAACTTTGGTGTGTGGGAGCAAGATTATGGTATAGTAGGAAAATGGAAATTATTGAGTGATTGGTTGCAAATGTATAATTTGAGAGAGGAAATTTGTGTGTGAAAGGTAAATAGAGTGAGGAATTAATAGGTAAAAGGTATTTATGGTGTGAAGGAGGGTGTGGAAGAAGTCGAATCTGGGCCTTTGTTAGGCGGTGTGGGTATGTAAGAAGAGTGGATGGAAATAGACTTAGGAAGAGAATATACGAGAGTGAGTAGTGTGGTGTGAGAAGGTTTGGAAGAGAGTGTAAAAGGTGGATTGATTATACTTGGTTTTTGTGGTTTTTCTGGTAGAAGATGATGAAGGCTAATTTACACTAATTAGTGCGCCCCACTCAGCCAGGGTGGATTATGTGAGGAAGTGTTTGAGAAAGAAACGAATAATCGAGGAACAAGGAGGTGATTTTGTGTAATGAGAGGTTTGTATGGTGGGGTTTTGTGAGGAGGGATGCTTTGGGTTTTTTGTCTAGGGGTGAACCCTGTCTCTACGAGATGCTATAGCACATAGCATCACATCAATATGAGGGGCCATTCGACGGGGAAAAATGATGAGTGGCTTTGTGCTTGAGGGGAGGGGGGGCTAGTTTTGGTGGTATTGATACGAGCTGATTCCATTTAGTGTAAAAGTGGTAGATGTTGAAGTATATTTTCTTCAAATCCGCATCAAGGCCATCGGCTCAATATCTCACTCCCTTTTTATTCCCAATATTGTGTTATCTGAAATATGGATCCAAAATAACCCCACTTGGCCTTTTATGTGCTTCCTAATGTCGACGTGGCACGTGTCCAAAATTTTAAAATGTCTTTTTTTCCTCCAGAAACAAAGTACACCAGCTACAAAAATGTCCTATAAAAATCCTTTCATTTTTCTCGCATTGAAACTGGACCATTTTTCTTCCACTTTAAACCGAATCCCTAATTAAATTGGACCTATCCAATTTAACACTATTTGACATTTTTAGTTTCAAATGATATTTCTTTCTACGGGTTTTGCTCATAAAAGGGAAGGACAGTAATTTAGATGTCTTGGGTCCACCTTTCTTCCCTCTTCATCCATTCCTGATTGAGTTAATGGGGACATCTGTTCTCATAAATTCAAGTGTCATTTCGAAAGGTCACCAGGGATCATTTTGGAAATTTCACGTTTCTGCTCTCAAAAGAAGGACAGTGATAAGGTCATTGGTTTCCTGCAATCATCTGGCAGTGAGAATGAGATTAGAAATCAAATAACTTTAATTTACTTCCGAGGATTTTTATATAAATGGAAGTATTGGAGGCCAAGAATGTTTCCTCGGCTCCGAACGAAAGAACGCATATTTCCGGTCTTCTTGTTGACCCAGCGGCATAAGGATTCAAGATTGCACTTTTGAGCGATGTATTAACCTATTCGAGGAGTTTGAAATTATGTGTTTTTGTATTTTTCATCCATTGCTACTATTATGCTTTTCTTCTGGCGACACGATGATCCACCTCCTTTCTGGAGCTAGAGTAGGTTCAGGTAAATTTTGTGCCTTCCCCCTCCTTCACACCACAAGTAATCTCTTAGTTTGACTACTCGGGTTTAATAACTTACATGGGCTACGTACGGTCTAACCGAATGGAAACACCGCTTCCAAATTACAGCGAAGTTAAGCCACAGCGAGTGAGGTAAGTGGCCGGATCGAGTCGGGATTATTCGGGTCGTCTTCACGGAGGCAACGATATGCTGTAGACTCGTGGTTTGGATCCTACGTTAAACTAGGTCTCCACTAAGAAATAAAAGAAATTTTAAATAATTGCAGATGAGGGGGTAAATACTCTATAAATTTATTTATTTTTTTAATACATTACATACATTTTCTTTCACTACTTTCTTTATTAGCTTCTCTTCTAAATTTTTGGTGGTATAGACAATAGCAAGAACCAAAAGTCAATGCGTGTATATTTGTGGTTTCAAATTCTAAAATAGTGACAGACACTTCTTCAATGTCTTTGTGGCTTTTGATAATACGTCGTTCCACATTCGCCGTAAAATGCCCCATATAATGGGATAAAAGCTCCTGCTTTTAAACTTCAACAATCCTAATTCATCCAAGAGGTTTTAGCCCACTAACTCCCCATTTCCTAATTGGGGCTTGAAGGAGGCGACTATTCGAGTCATTGTATTTCTCGAAATTTATCGCAGGAACTAAAAAGATATTAAAATAAATCGAATTTTTCATTCTAGATTGAACGCTACTTAATCAAAAGGAGAAAATGATAGCGGTCAATAAAAATCGGGTACTTAGTGGAGGGAAGTCAAATTAATTTTTCTTAGAGAGAAAAAAACTTGCACAATTCACCAGGAACATATTCTCTCCCTAGCAAAGGAAAAGTTTCCGGATTAAAAAGAAAATACCTTAAAGAAAAAGAAAAATATTAGGACATGTAAAAAAATAAAAACAAGAACTGGTACTAGAAGTGAAACGTTTTGCTCACAAACCTATAGAAACGTGCTCACACTTAAAAGCAAACGCCTTAAAGGCTTGAACTTGAACGCCCTTTGGGAGGTGGGGGTGAATGGGAAAGAAAGTAAACGAAATAAGAACGGTAAAAGGAAGGAGAATATAGGAAAGAACAGCAAGTGCCACGCCAAAACTCATCAATCAAAGGCCTAATGGAGCGCGTTGAAAACACCTTTCAAGACCTCTTGAAACCAGGACGTTTAAGCGACTTCTAGGGTGCACTCAAATGCATAAATTTGAGGGGATTGGGGCGAAAGGCTTTGCAACATTTCAGTTTCAAATTTCTTAAAAATAAACTCCCAACTCACATATAATTGGAGGTAATTTAAGATTCATTGAGTATTTCTTTGTCCGAGAAAAAAAAGAAATTTGATTCGGGGGAAAAAGTGAGCTCAACAGAAATGCTTCAGAATTCATTGCATTCCCAAGAGTGTGAATTTGTAGGACGCTTTATTCGCCATCTAGAAAAGAAACAAAACAAAATATTAGTAACATAAACAAATGAATTAATAAATAAGTGAAACATATAAATGCAACAAATATAAATGAATAAGTGCAATGTAGAAGTCTAAATACTGCGTTCATAAGTGTAGGCAGAAACAGTCCGAGACAAAGCTGCGCGCCTTCTCGTATCCCCAAACGCACCTCTCGCCTGCCTAGAATTCTCCGTCGCCCTTTTTCGCACCACCGTAAAATCCGAGATGGCTCGAAGCCGTGAATGACATATCGTCAGCCCAAAGATGAAAAAAAAGGTCTTTCGCGCGACAATAGGGATTTTACGAGAATTCAAATCTCTCTCTGGACTTTGCTCGTGAGAGAAATAAAATGAAGACTTCTTCCTGGAATCAGGCAGAAGCCCTTGGACCTACGTCGAGTTTGTGTGAAACTCGATCCACATAAGAAACCGTTCGCCCGCTGCAAGGAAGGAACTTCTCGGGGAATTGGTTGTTGCCGTCACGGTACTTGTAGGTGCCAAACTTCTCGCAAGCCCCCCCTTCAGAGTCTGAGGTTACACAGGACCTCCCTCTGTAGATTACCCTAGACGTAGCTAGGTAATCAGTTTTGGCTACCCACTCCAGGAGCCGAATAATCGGGCAGGTACTTCAAGGAAGAAGTCCGATTTGAGTCACCGTGTGGCTCACCTTCGTGATCCGGCAAAGGATCAGTATATCACCGGTCTAGGATTACCCTCTCATTATGTAACCTCGCACGGCCGGACTAGGTGCGATCATCGTCACCAGAAGAAGATCTTCACCGCCCCTCTTCAAAAAATACTTACGAACTCAAGGTATCGTCAATTGAATTATCCCCTCCCCTAACTTCACCAGTTTATTTGTGAACTAGAATTCGCATCCCGAGCCCGTAACCTAGAAAATTAGAAGTGCTTATTTAATTCAGTGTTTAACTCAATAATAATATTCTATTCGTTCTGGCGGGTGTCATTAAGACGCGAACACCCTAGTGAGTAATTTGCAAGTAATCCCCACGATATTTTGTAGACTTATTTATTCAGTGCAAAATTAATCCTATTTATATTTATATACGCTGTTGCTTATTTCAAATTCATGTACATTAAAGATTATTTTTGTATATGTGTGCTTAACTAATTTGGACGATCCTTTGGCAATTATTGAGCAATCCCTCGGCTTAAATCTCAATATTCCACCGACCCACCCATGGTTGGCTTTTACTCAGTGGAGAACACACTCAGGAGATCATCATCTTAGTTTTGATCAAAAGGGTACGCACCGGGGTTATTCTTATTCAATGGAAGTGGCTAAGGTAGGTGTATTGGATACGCTTCACCTCCGCTTCACCTCTGTGCGGTAATAAAATATATGTCCAGGAAGTGGGACTGGGATTACTCACTCACTAAAACCTCGACATGCAACACATAGCAGTCACTCCCACCAAATAGAGTCATTCCTATTCAAAATTACAAAATATAAAAGTAATACACTGGATAAAGAAAGTTAAAGTAAGGCATCAAAATGAATTAGAAGTCGAAAAGATTACAAATTTAAAAGACGTACAGGTATATCAGCGTGTAAAGATCTTGTGGGGTCAGGCAACTGTATTGTCAGATTGTTATGACTATTAAGACTGTTATCAGCATCATGAACATGGTCTTTTGTCTGGATAATTTTTTCCTGCTCATTTCCCAATACCGTCTCTTGGGCTTGAGAAAAGTTAGTAGTTTTAGATGGGGAATTGGAATGAGAAGCTGGATGGGAACAGACACATGGATTTCGTGATTCGGAATCATTAGGCGGAATATTCTTAGAACATGGAGCTGAATTACGCAGAGAATTTCACAAGAGCATGTGTATGGTTAGCATCAATGAGATCAACGACGTCTACAGCTGGTTCGTATTTACTACGATTCCCAAACCGTTGGGGGAAGGGGGACTTCTCGATGTTCAATTAGCCGAGAAAGTAGGGCTGAACCGCTAACTGAACGTCTCTCAAAGCAAAAAGTCGTTCATTGCGGCGTGGTATTTGTAGAGGTACAAAGTAGTGGGTGTATGGCATGTAAGTCATCCGGTGACACATCCTGCCCTGCACTTAATGACAAACCTCGATATTCGATAGCCAACTTCACAGTATTCCATATAATGCCATTATAGCATTTACATTGGCTATTTCCACGGGGGTTGTATGGGGAGGTGCGGCTGCTGTTTACACCAAGACGTAGTAAGAACTTCCTTAGAAATGAATGACAGGCCAGAGTCTGAATGGATATATGCAGGTAGACCAAATAACGAAAAATAATTGTAAGACAACCAACTACTTTGGATGACATATCGCGACATGGAAACGCAAACGGAAATCGGCTAAACTCAACAATTGTAAGAAGATAACGCGACGAGTGGGAGGAAACTGAAAGCGGACCCTTAACAGCAATTGAAAGACGTTGTAAAGGTACAGTTGCACGTATCAAAGAAGTATTTTCTGGTTCATATAAATGCGGTATAATTTTAACATATACTTGACAATAGGCAGTAGTAATACAGCGGATTTCATTGATGGTGTAAGGAAGGTTTTTAACACGAACATAATGTACCATTCGCTGGGCTCCATGATGAATGAGACTCATGAAGTGATTTTAGACTTGTAATATCCGAAGTGGCGTTACAATACGACCCCTGATAGTGTTTTCGCAACAAAGTTTTCGTGACCCGAGCGATGATGAATATCGAAGGAAAATGGAAGCAATTCCTTTTACATTGGTATCAATCATGAATGACACAGCTCTTTGATCACTTGCTACGTTAAAATGTCTCCCAGCCAAAAAAGGTTTCATTTACGTATGCTCTCTACCACTACATACGCTTCTGTTTCAACGATGTGGTGTATCTTTTCAGATTGGTTCAATGAGCCTAAGAAGAAAGCCACTGGTCGTCCCCATTACCTGATGCATCCGTTTGTATGGAAAAGGGGGTATCTTCATCAATAAAATTCACTGAAGATTTGTCAATGTCATTCTTTAAAGTTTTAAATGCTTGAATAGCCTGGAGAGATAAAGGAAATCTGTAACAATCTACAAGAGGCCGTACTTTCTGTGAATAGTTGCGAACTCACTTAGCGTAGTATGCAAATAACCCCAAACAACGCTGCAAGGATTTTTAACTAGATGGTACGGGCAATTCTAACAAAGGTCTCATTCATTCAGGATCGGGTTTCAGACTGCCTTTATAAATTTGGTAACCGAGAATATTAATAAAGGTTAAAGAAAACTTAGATTTCTCAGAAATCAGAGAGAGATTGTTTTTAGAAGCAGGTTCCATGAAACGCTTTAGATTGCTGTCATGTTCTTTCGTTTTACCACACACTGTTATGTCGTTGAGATAGGCATAAATGTTAAATAGTTTGTTATCGGTTATAAACTGATTCATAGAGCGTTGAAAAGCGGAGACTCCATTTGTAATATCCAAAGGTATGTTCCTAAATTGATAAAGACTGTTACCCGCCTGAAAAGCAGTGTAAGGTCGGTCCTCTGAGCATATTTCTATCTGATGATATGCATTGAATAGATCAATAATGCTGAAATAGTGATTTTTAGCGATATTTGCAACTATGTCTTCAATCCTGGGTAGCGGGTAAGCTTCCAAAGGGGTATACTTATTTATCGTTCTAGAAAAGTCTACCACCATTCGTTTTTTCTTATTTGCGTTTGATGTCACTACGACCTGTGCGCGCTAGGAAGAATTACCACTTTCAATAATCCTCCTACGAAGTAGACGTTTAACCTCATTTTCGACGAAATCAGGATCTTGGATCTGGTAGAAATTGGAGTGCAATCCGAGGATAAGTTTCTAAACAGTTTAACTGGGGGAATCTGTAGTTTAGTCAGTCCACACACAGTCAAGGATCGTTCTGTGCCCCCCTAATTTAAGTTAACGCTTTTATGTACTTTTAGAAAGGGTAAGCTAAGAAAAATATCAGGAAAAGGATTTGGAAGTACAGTAACTTCCACATTCTCCTAAATTCGACCACTCATCGAAACGTTAACAATACACTAACCATTATATTTACTAATTAAGAAGAAGAGGCCATCGAAACAACAGACGATCGTTCATGAAGAGGGAAATGCAGAGCTTTTACTACAGCCTCATTTATAAAATTCTCTGAACTTCGACTGCCAATCATACTTTGAAGTAACTGAGGAACTCCGTTCAATTGAACAGGAATAGTAGCCAACAGCAAGCCGCTGTTAGCGCAGGTAGAAGCAAGCGTGGCAGAAAATAGTGAAACGGGACGTTTGGATTTTGACTTACAAACTTTTGCAAAATGCCTAAGCTTCCCACATTTATGACAGATTACATCGCGAGCTAGATAGTGTTCGGTCATCTTCAGGAAAGCGACGACCACCACAATTGTAGCATGTTTGCTTAATTTTTTAAATATTTTTTTAAACAGCTGCTGTAAGCGGAAGGCCAACTTGTTCACAATCTTCTTCTTTACTAGATGTCATAGATGTACCAGAGACAGCTATCACACTAGCAGGTGCATGACCTGGAGTAACTAAGTATGATTCAGATCTCAGTAATGCTTGCTCTAATGCTCGATCTTGTTGGGTAGCATTGGTTAATGTAAGTTTTTGATTCTCAAGAAGCCGTGCACAAATATTCGAGCAAGGGCATTTCAAGTAAAGGCACCTCGAGCAATGGCATTTCAAGAATAGGTACCTGGAGCAACGCCATTTCAAGAATCGGCACCTCGAGCAACGGCATTTCAGGAATAGGCACCTCGAGCAACGGCCTTTCAAGAATAGGCACCTCGAGCAACGGCCTTTCAAGAATAGGTACCTCGAGCAATGGCATTTCAAGAATAGGCACCTCGAGCAACGGCATTTCAAGAATAGGCACCTCGAGCAACGGCCTTTCAAGAATAGGCACCTGGGGTAACAGCATTTCAAGAATAGGCACCTCGAGCAACGGCATTTCAAGAATAGGTACCTTGACCAGCGGCATTTCAAGAATAGGCACTTGACATGGAATAATGCTCTTGTTCTTTCATATCTCCCTCTATAGTGTAATTAATCACTCGTCCGTTTATTTTCATCTTTTAAACGAACTATTTGCTGAAATTGTCCATCAGGTGTTCAGTATTTAGAGATTGCCGGGCAAAAATCGTACAAACATAAAAAAGTGGCGGGAAAAGGTATAGTGAAAATAATAACATGAAGGGAATCATGAAGTAAAATTATCGCAAAAAAGAATGAAAGGGAATTGAGAAGGTTAAGAATATAAAAGATTGCAGTAGCCAACTTCGTCAATTATAACACCCGTCTTCTTTCTTCTAACTAAAGATAGAGCAGGAAAAATTACCCCCAGCGTCTCTTACGTTTTTAAGAAGAAAAAAAATATATATTATTCAAAGTTAAACTTGAAACTATGCCCATGATTAATCCAAACCCCAATTCTGCAATCAAAGCTGCATTTTCAGATGATTTTAGATTACAAATACCTTCCGTCCTAATTTTATGCTCGGTGACAGACCTCTTAAAACCTGGACTAAGTTCAGAATATTGGCCAATTGCATACAGGCCCCAAGACTATTTTTAACATTATTCGATGTTACTTGAAAACTAAGTGTAATAACTTTTTGCTGTAGGTTTTGCAGTTTTTATATATAGATATTGAGTCATGACAATGTATAGACGAAATTTATTGGTGGTAATTGGTGAAATAAGAAAAAAAGTTAACTGTATCTAATTTATCAATCTCTGCTACATTGCTGTTGAATTTAAAAAAAAAATAACAATATATAATTAGGTTTTAACTTCACAATGGTTTACATAAAATCATATATCGTGCCTCTGATGAACAGAGAAGAGTCTTCTTGTTCAGAGGGTTGAAGAACATGTTTTTGAACGAGTGTACGGTATCATACATGCTATAGATACGAGAATCGAAATCGGAACTGTATGGGTTATTACTGAGGGACTTGTAAAAATTCTGGTTTGTTCGGTGACCGTTAGTTGTGACAGACACTACAGTGAGCCCGATATCCGTCAGAGCCTTCCGGATCCATAGGAAGATGTTCTTGATGTTCTCGGTCTTTATGTGTGGCACGGGCAACATGATTATCAGGTCTTCGTATCTACCAAGAAAGGGAGCATATGTAAATGTAAGCTACATGACTGAAAAAATCTACCATGAGACATAAGTACCTGTAAATCTTTCATAAATTGAGTTTTGCAAGATTAATCTTTCAGATTACTTTAACGAAAGTATGCACTGATGGCGTTTGTACACGGTTAAAATTCATACAGAAATTGCCCTTACCTGCCAGCCACTCATGAAATGTGAGTGCAAAAGATGGTGTTGGTTACATCGTCTATGCTGTCACCATAGACGCGCCCATCAGCTAGCTCTACCGCTGTACACCTGTAAATCCTAAGATTAGATTAATGCTTCTGCAAATTGTATAGGAGAATATAGTAATCTGCTGTATCATAACTACATTATGTACCTCGTCCATGGCCAGGTTTACTAGCTTGTTCCCGGGAGTGAGTTTTCAGCTCTCATTTTTAAGTACTTCATGGTGCCAACTTCAAGACCGTCCTTCACACTGAGTGCAGCTGTCACTCTCGTGATTTTCGTCTTGTGAGGTAATATCAGGAAGCCAGAACTGTACAGGTCATTATACAGTTTAGGACTAGTCGTGTACCACACCATCGCCACACTCATGAGCATGGGCTGTAACGTCTACGCTTGGGAGGCAAGGACACCAACCTCAGAAGCTCAGTGGGATAGAATTGCCTGAGGCTGCCGTGCTTCGCTTCTATCACATATTTGTACTCATGCTTCCCACATGTATCCCGCGAGAAGAGAGTAGCATGACGTTTCTCATCGCCTCGAACATTTCCCGAGTCTTATCTTCCCCCGCCCCAAGTTTAATCAAGGAGGTTCAATCCCCCGTTTGCCTGCAGGCGTCGATCTGGCTAAATTGAGTTAGGCTTATGGGAAGATAAGAGTGTTCGAATCGATAGCGGGACATTCCATGGAAGTCCCCCGCTGCCCCATACCCCGAAGGGCTGGCCCAGGCTATTTATGCGATAGAATCTCGCATTTAAATCAGATCCCGATTATCTTCGTCAGGCATCACGCCGATCCGGTCTCCCTTGTGGTCCTAGGAACTCTCTACCATGAGAACCCCCATATTGTCCAGAAGAGGACAATATTCTTGAGTGCCAATGTTCGTACCCCTCGAGACGCCAAGTCAACAGGGCCCCCCTATTGTTCAATTGTTCAGAAGAGAACAACTTTAGAACAGTCATTGTTCTTCGAGCCCGTTTGACAAGAAACGGTTCTCGCTTCCCTGATATCACGTCAGTGGTAATTTAATTCACCCTTTTAACGTTCTTCAAGGGAATGCTTGGTTACCCCCAATAACATCAATTATTCATCCAGAACATCTCCGGTATCCTGTCTCAAGGATCGCTCGTACTTCCGAGCCCCACTTCGCTCCCACTCCTCGAAGTCTTTCTTTCCCCCCTCGTTAAGGACAACCCCCCTAAAAAAACCCTCCTTCTGGGAAGGAAATCGCCAGTCGGACCGAAGCCATTCCTTCAAATCACCTTCACCTGCACGTCGACCTTATAAATACGTAAGCTACGAATTGCATTTAATTATTTAACTTTGTTGCAAACGTAACTCTGTTCTTTAACACGGATTTAGTCGACTCTTTCCCTTCTTGTTTGTTTTGTCATTTAAATCCCTCCAAATCTTAATCCACCGCTTAGTCAAATTTATCCTATGACCTTTTCATTTCATGTGCATCTCCCATTTTAATCCCCGGTCATGTAAATATTTTCCATGTGTTATTTTTGTTAGTTTAATTAATAAAATTCTATTTTGTTAATGCTGGCAATAGTAATTATCCTTGGGCTCCGTTCCACTTCTTAAGTATATTGAAGATAAATAAGCCCTGTCCAGGCCTATTTATTAATGTAGAATAATACTCGGCCATCTGATTAAATCCCCACACTTGAATATAGAATAATCTCCACAGAGAATAGATATATAGTATATCGTCGGGAGCCTTTTCTGTGACACTCAGCTACAAACTGGCACAGGGAGAAAGTTTCCTCGTCAAAGCAGTCCTTGCTGACCCTATGCAATTCACACACGCCAGCATGGTGTCTGTTCCAGCCAGTATCATTGCCTTTTAGCGGAGAGATCCACTTCTTACGGATCTCTTGCCTGTCAGGCTTGGGAAAGGCAAACACTGATTGCTTACAGGGTGCTTGGCCATCCGCTGCAATAGCCTCCTTTTCTGCTTTCGTGGGTCTGTACCCAGATCGGCCATTTACGGCACCACACTTAACCATGCTGAGTTGACAAAATATGCGTGAACATAAGGGTAGTAAAATAACAAAAGAATGTATCGTAATCATTATCATAAGCCATAACAACAATAATGATAATAATACTGAAAATAATAATACTAAGAAAATTATTATTATTAATATTATTATTATTGAATAGTGCTAAAATATATAAAATATTCTGCTACTTATCAATTCTTACTACAGTAGCGAAAAATGATGATATTATCGATATTAATACTACTATGACTATGTACTAACTACTACTATTAGAAACAATAGTAGTTCACCGAGCCCACTCACATACACACACATATTGTTGAGGTGGGGAGTCAAAAACAAAAGTCGCGTCCTAGAAGTTCCAAAACAATTTGTCCAGAAAAACACAATGAACAAGGCACAGACCTTTTAAAACTTCTTTAACATTAGAGCAAAAAGGATGCAGTTTTTGGTTACAAATATACAAAAATAATGTAAACTTACCATAGCTTACGGAGATGGGCGCGCGTGACTTGTGGCTGCACTCACTGATGAAATCAAACTGACGTTCCTTGCGGCCGGCGGCGCGTTTGAATTCAGTGGGGCCGTTATGCACAGGTGACATTCAAAACATACCGTAGTGGCCAGTCCAGTGTTAAAGAGGTCTATGACCCGGTAAAAAGAATTCCAAAGTTTTGGTCATACCATAAATCTCTTGTTCCCTGGCCAGTAACCATGGATACAGGAAATGAGTCGCTTTAAACAGTTTTGCGTCATTTTCTGAGCGTTGAGATCATAATGGCGACCTTAATGCATCCAGCGCCCTCTATTATCTCAGAAAAGCAGTGGTACGATGTCAAATCTTTGTAATATTAAAATATTCCCTCTAAATTTATTATATATATTTAATTTAAAATTTCACAGACTTTCCACTAGCATTATATAAAACTTAACAATAATTAGAGAGGCTTTTCTGTATTAAAGATTAACAATAGTTTTTAAGTAACTTAATTAAGAGTTCAAAGAACGAAACATAAAGCCTTTTAAAGCCTTGTAAACGGCCAAACTTATAAACGGCCAAACTATAAACGGCCAAACTATAAACGGCTTTATAAACGGCCAAACTATATACATATTAATCTACTTATACCTCACCGAGAGGGAGACTTAATTCTTAGATTTGAGCCTCATACTAAATACTCCTTCATATGTGTCTGTAGAAATCAAGATTGACTTTTCTCAACTCCCTCGAAAATGGAAATCAATAGGGTTGAATCGAAATGGGAATCAATAGGGTTGACTCAAAAATGGAAATCAATAGGGTTGAATCGAAATGGGAATCAATAGAGTTGACTCAAAAATGGGAATCAATAGGATTGGCTCCCTGTAGCAGTACTTCTCATTCACGTCTTTTGGGGGTTTTTATCGTATTTCCTTTTCACTCGTTTTATTTTTTTAAGCTTTCTTCGACGAAAGACAGAAGAACTACATAATCAAAGACAATAATGTGTTATGTAAATCTAAAAGCTAGTTACAAAATACACTCCATTGTCTTTTCTTTATTTCTTTCTATCCATGATAGAGTTCACCAAAACATTCAGTAAGACAAATTCCGTTTATTCTAAATGGCCTATCATATTGCTATGGACATTATATCTGTATTATTATATTTAGACTGGTTTCCAAATACAATTCCATTTTTAAGTTAAATTCCAAACTAGGGATTTAGCGGTTAAAATTCTATCCCTCTAACATAAATTGCCTGCTTTGTTTTGGCACGAATGCATAGGAGGACAGTTTGGAACCACATTAGCAGGTTCGTCACTTAGGGTTAACCACGTGGGTGACTGAGAGCCTTCGCCCTTGTAAGGGTCACGGCGATTTGATTTCCTGGCCGCCGTGCTGACAGGGCTCAGCGACCCGTTCGGCCCCAGCTTAGTCTCTTCTCCTTCTTTCTGACACAATGTCTTCTTAACCGGCTTTCTCACTTTCTCTAAAACCTCTCCCACAACTTTCTCTGGTTGGCCTCTAATTTCACAGGGTAGACACCGACCAGCTTCCTCTCACCCAAACACTTGAAATCTGGGCTGGGGAAAGGGAACAACGCCTCCCTCACCCCTGCGCTCCGATTTAGGGCGGTAAGTTTTTAAAACCTGCCCCACCCCCACCCTCATCTTCCTCACATACCCTTTATCTCTCCTTTCACTGTTTATCAATTATACACCTAGCCCAAAGGGTGGGAGAAGTGGTCTCCAATGGTGGCAGTTGGCTTTGCCGGCCCCGTATTCAACTTTTTCAATAGGCAAGTAAATATTTGTAGAATCCATATCAGCTTCGAGATTCGCATTTTGTGGATAAATTATTCTTCTTATCATAATAAGTGTAAAATCTTCAAATTCTTCTAGTAATTTACCATGATCAGCTTGTTCACTTTGAAAGGGCAAATTGATTCGTACAAATTCTACTAAAATTGGCCTTACAAATGTGAGATACAGCTCATTTACTGGATCCGAGTACATTTTGTGGAGTTCTCTTGCAAGATATTTATCACAGATTGAGAAAGAAAGCTGAAAATTAAGTTTTAGTTCAAGAATTGACTGTTGGGGAAGCATTGGGAAATAGTGACCATCAGATAGTTCGTTTTAACTTGGGAATTGAGAAGGGTAAAATAACTGAGAATGCTGAAAAAGTTCCAAATTTTCATAAGGGAAATTATGTAAAACTTCGAAGCTTGCTAAATTTGGTAGACTAGGATATAGAATTCAGAGGTAAAAATGCTTATGGGATGTGGGATACTTTCAAGCATATAATAAATGTAGTCCAAGAACAATGTATCCCAATGAAGGCCATTAGGAACAAAAGTAGGAAACCATTATGGTGGAATCAGGAGATAGCTAGAAAAATTTCAGAGAAGAAAAGGGCATATAAAAAATTACAGGTAGAAAATAATATTCAAAATTTAAGTGATTATAGAATGGCTAGGAATGAGTTAAATAAGATTATAAAGAAGAACAAAAGGGTGTCAGAAATTAAATTAGCTCAGGATAGCAACAAAGATCCTAGAAAGTTCTTTAGTTACTATAAAATTAATAAAAAGTCTGGCAGAGTTAAAATAGGACCTATCAAATATGAAGGGTTTGTGAGAGAAACTGATGAGGGAATAGTTGAGGTACTAAATGGTCATTTTGCATCAGTATTTACAAAAGAGAAACTAAATAGTCCTATGTATAGTACTCATAGGTCAGTAAAAGAGGTGTTTACTAACATTTGTGTGGATCGGAGGATGATAAAAGGACTAATAGGTGATTTAGATACTACCAAGGCCTCCGGCCCTGATAATATTCATTCTAGGATACTTAAAAAAGGGGTAGAAAGTATCTCAATAGCTCTGGACAAGTTATATACTAGGTCATTGGAATATGGAGAAATACCCGATGATTGGAAGAGAGCGAATGTAGTCCCCATTTTCAAGAAGGGTAGTAAAGAGGATCCAAATAACTTTAGAGCGGTTAGCCTAACTCCTGTAGTCTGTAAAATTCTTGAGAAAATAGTTAAAAAAGGGATTTGCCAACATCTAGAGAGGGAGGGGTTAATCAGCGATGCTCAGCATGGGTTTAGATCAGGTAGATCATGTTTGACTAACTTACTAGACTTTCTGCAGTTTGTAACAGATCAAGTAGATAAGGGAGAGAATGTAGATATAATTTACTTAGATTTTAGTAAAGCATTTGATAAGGTACCACACAGGAGACTAGTTCATAAATTAAAAATGATTGGGATATGTGGGGGTGTTTCAAATTGGATAGCTGAGTGGCTGAAAGACAGGAAGCAAAGGGTAGTGCTAAATGGTGTAAAGTCAGAGTGGACGGATGTTATCAGTGGGGTTCCTCAGGGATCAGTTCTCGGTCCATTATTATTTGTCATCTATGTATATAAACGATCTTGGGGAGGAAGTTAATAATAAAGTGTCAATTTTTGCGGATGATACCAAATTAGCAGCTGTAGTTAAAGATATTGATGATAATTTTAAAGTGCAGGGGGACTTAAATAAATTGTTATCCTGGGCACATATGGCAAATGACTTTCAACCTTGATAAGTGCAAAGTTATTAACATGGGAAAAGATAATAGAGAATTTAACTATGAAATGGATGGGCATTGGCTGAGCTCAGTAGAGGATGAGAAAGATCTAGGAGTAGTAATAGATAAGTCATTAAGGTTTTCTAAGCAGTGTATTGAAGCAAGAAATAGGGCAAATAGAGTGTTGGGTTTTATTAAGAGAAATGTCAGTTACAAAAGTAAGGAGGTTATTCTTAAACTCTATAACTCTTATGTTAGGCCACATCTAGAGTACTGTATACAGGCATGGTCCCCACATTTTAGACACGATATTAACCTTCTTGAGTCAGTGCAACGGAGGGCAACAAAGATTATTCCTTCCCTGAGGCACCTTTAATATGAAGATAGACTGAGGGTATTAAATATGTTCTCGTTCGAAAGGAGGTGTGTGAGAGGGGATATGATTGAGCTCTTTAAATTTTTTTCCGGGATAGATAAATTGGATGTTAGCAAGTTTTTTGAGTTAGATGATGGAAATCGGACTAGAGGTCACCACTTGAAAATTAAAAAGCAAGGGTGTAGGTTGGATTTAAGAAAATATTTTTTCACCAATAGAGTGGTAGACTTCTGGAACAAATTGCCGCAGAGGGTAGTAGGTAGTCCAAATCTAAATGTATTTAAGAGTAGGTTGGATGAGTTTATGGGAAGGGAAGGTTGTGATGGTTCCTAAGTTTTTTATATATTAATATTGTTTGTATATATCTATAGCTGCATGATTTAGTTCTTGACAAGCCTTGATTGGTGATACCCTTGTTTCTGGATGCAATCCTCTGGATGTAGTTTTCCTGGGAGTTTGGGTGCCTTGAAAAAGAGGCCGCTTCCCTGATATCACGTCAGTGGTAATTTAATTCACCCTTTTAACGTTCTTCAAGGGAATGCTTGGTTACCCCCAATAACATCAATTATTCATCCAGAACATCTCCGGTATCCTGTCTCAAGGATCGCTCGTACTTCCGAGCCCCACTTCGCTCCCACTCCTCGAAGTCTTTCTTTCCCCCCTCGTTAAGGACAACCCCCCTAAAAAAACCCTCCTTCTGGGAAGGAAATCGCCAGTCGGACCGAAGCCATTCCTTCAAATCACCTTCACCTGCACGTCGACCTTATAAATACGTAAGCTACGAATTGCATTTAATTATTTAACTTTGTTGCAAACGTAACTCTGTTCTTTAACACGGATTTAGTCGACTCTTTCCCTTCTTGTTTGTTTTGTCATTTAAATCCCTCCAAATCTTAATCCACCGCTTAGTCAAATTTATCCTATGACCTTTTCATTTCATGTGCATCTCCCATTTTAATCCCCGGTCATGTAAATATTTTCCATGTGTTATTTTTGTTAGTTTAATTAATAAAATTCTATTTTGTTAATGCTGGCAATAGTAATTATCCTTGGGCTCCGTTCCACTTCTTAAGTATATTGAAGATAAATAAGCCCTGTCCAGGCCTATTTATTAATGTAGAATAATACTCGGCCATCTGATTAAATCCCCACACTTGAATATAGAATAATCTCCACAGAGAATAGATATATAGTATATCGTCGGGAGCCTTTTCTGTGACACTCAGCTACAAACTGGCACAGGGAGAAAGTTTCCTCGTCAAAGCAGTCCTTGCTGACCCTATGCAATTCACACACGCCAGCATGGTGTCTGTTCCAGCCAGTATCATTGCCTTTTAGCGGAGAGATCCACTTCTTACGGATCTCTTGCCTGTCAGGCTTGGGAAAGGCAAACACTGATTGCTTACAGGGTGCTTGGCCATCCGCTGCAATAGCCTCCTTTTCTGCTTTCGTGGGTCTGTACCCAGATCGGCCATTTACGGCACCACACTTAACCATGCTGAGTTGACAAAATATGCGTGAACATAAGGGTAGTAAAATAACAAAAGAATGTATCGTAATCATTATCATAAGCCATAACAACAATAATGATAATAATACTGAAAATAATAATACTAAGAAAATTATTATTATTAATATTATTATTATTGAATAGTGCTAAAATATATAAAATATTCTGCTACTTATCAATTCTTACTACAGTAGCGAAAAATGATGATATTATCGATATTAATACTACTATGACTATGTACTAACTACTACTATTAGAAACAATAGTAGTTCACCGAGCCCACTCACATACACACACATATTGTTGAGGTGGGGAGTCAAAAACAAAAGTCGCGTCCTAGAAGTTCCAAAACAATTTGTCCAGAAAAACACAATGAACAAGGCACAGACCTTTTAAAACTTCTTTAACATTAGAGCAAAAAGGATGCAGTTTTTGGTTACAAATATACAAAAATAATGTAAACTTACCATAGCTTACGGAGATGGGCGCGCGTGACTTGTGGCTGCACTCACTGATGAAATCAAACTGACGTTCCTTGCGGCCGGCGGCGCGTTTGAATTCAGTGGGGCCGTTATGCACAGGTGACATTCAAAACATACCGTAGTGGCCAGTCCAGTGTTAAAGAGGTCTATGACCCGGTAAAAAGAATTCCAAAGTTTTGGTCATACCATAAATCTCTTGTTCCCTGGCCAGTAACCATGGATACAGGAAATGAGTCGCTTTAAACAGTTTTGCGTCATTTTCTGAGCGTTGAGATCATAATGGCGACCTTAATGCATCCAGCGCCCTCTATTATCTCAGAAAAGCAGTGGTACGATGTCAAATCTTTGTAATATTAAAATATTCCCTCTAAATTTATTATATATATTTAATTTAAAATTTCACAGACTTTCCACTAGCATTATATAAAACTTAACAATAATTAGAGAGGCTTTTCTGTATTAAAGATTAACAATAGTTTTTAAGTAACTTAATTAAGAGTTCAAAGAACGAAACATAAAGCCTTTTAAAGCCTTGTAAACGGCCAAACTTATAAACGGCCAAACTATAAACGGCCAAACTATAAACGGCTTTATAAACGGCCAAACTATATACATATTAATCTACTTATACCTCACCGAGAGGGAGACTTAATTCTTAGATTTGAGCCTCATACTAAATACTCCTTCATATGTGTCTGTAGAAATCAAGATTGACTTTTCTCAACTCCCTCGAAAATGGAAATCAATAGGGTTGAATCGAAATGGGAATCAATAGGGTTGACTCAAAAATGGAAATCAATAGGGTTGAATCGAAATGGGAATCAATAGAGTTGACTCAAAAATGGGAATCAATAGGATTGGCTCCCTGTAGCAGTACTTCTCATTCACGTCTTTTGGGGGTTTTTATCGTATTTCCTTTTCACTCGTTTTATTTTTTTAAGCTTTCTTCGACGAAAGACAGAAGAACTACATAATCAAAGACAATAATGTGTTATGTAAATCTAAAAGCTAGTTACAAAATACACTCCATTGTCTTTTCTTTATTTCTTTCTATCCATGATAGAGTTCACCAAAACATTCAGTAAGACAAATTCCGTTTATTCTAAATGGCCTATCATATTGCTATGGACATTATATCTGTATTATTATATTTAGACTGGTTTCCAAATACAATTCCATTTTTAAGTTAAATTCCAAACTAGGGATTTAGCGGTTAAAATTCTATCCCTCTAACATAAATTGCCTGCTTTGTTTTGGCACGAATGCATAGGAGGACAGTTTGGAACCACATTAGCAGGTTCGTCACTTAGGGTTAACCACGTGGGTGACTGAGAGCCTTCGCCCTTGTAAGGGTCACGGCGATTTGATTTCCTGGCCGCCGTGCTGACAGGGCTCAGCGACCCGTTCGGCCCCAGCTTAGTCTCTTCTCCTTCTTTCTGACACAATGTCTTCTTAACCGGCTTTCTCACTTTCTCTAAAACCTCTCCCACAACTTTCTCTGGTTGGCCTCTAATTTCACAGGGTAGACACCGACCAGCTTCCTCTCACCCAAACACTTGAAATCTGGGCTGGGGAAAGGGAACAACGCCTCCCTCACCCCTGCGCTCCGATTTAGGGCGGTAAGTTTTTAAAACCTGCCCCACCCCCACCCTCATCTTCCTCACATACCCTTTATCTCTCCTTTCACTGTTTATCAATTATACACCTAGCCCAAAGGGTGGGAGAAGTGGTCTCCAATGGTGGCAGTTGGCTTTGCCGGCCCCGTATTCATAACTCGCCGAGCTGGCTACTGCATTGGGTTATTAGTGTTTGCATCCAGAGAAAATAATGGGGTCACCATGCCCAATGATTAGATTTTCAACTAAATACTCCCCCCTTTACCTTTCAATCTACCATTGTCGGAGCAGATCTCGAGCAGCTCCGCAACAGCAAACGAGCCCCCCTCCCCTGTGCTTTATTAGTGACCCCTGTAAACTTTTCTGACCGGAGAGGAGGCTTACTCCTCTCCTAAACGTGCGGATGCAGGGGAATTCCCCTCACTCCCTTCTCTGGGGACGCCGTTGGGCTCCGTGGTCTTGGAAGGTGGATGGACAGATGGAGCGCTCCCCCCCTCAGGGAGATGGACATTGTCCCTGAGGAGACCCAGCCTCAAATGGTAAGATCTTCCATGGGGTCAAACCCAGGATCGGTCCTGAGCACAGAACCCGAGTCCGCCCCTGTGCAAGGTCCTCCACAGACGGCTCGCGCCTCCGAGGATCCACAAGGAGAGGATGAATCTCATCCTCTGGCTGGTGCCCCTATGACAGCAAAAACCTTCTCCATTTGAGAGTAGGATTTTACAGAGGCCGTTCCATCTGGCCTAAGGGCTCTTTCCGGCAGAGGAGGAAAGCGGGTTCATTCCCCATCCTCCTCTGCAAAAAAGAAAATAAAGAAACAGGAAGAAGACGAAAAAGACTTAGGGCTCTTCTCTCTCTCTCCGCGGGAGCCACGGAGACGGACGGGTCCGTGGCTGTTACAGTAAGGGACCAAGCCAAGATCGACACGTCTGGCCACAGTGCTCCAATGGGTAGGAAGTCGCAGACAAAGACAAAAATCGCAAGTTCACAGAGCGGAGCATCGATTACGTCAGGGCCCCTAATTCAGAGATTAACTGGCGTTCTAGAACTCGTTGGCTAAAAACGTTATCTTGTTAATCGCTCCTATGATAGCAGCATGTTGGCAAAGGGCAACATGATCCATCAGAGGAGGGCACTATCTAGCGTGATTGGTAGAGAGCCACAGGTGGCCCGTTTCTCGGACAGTGACGTCTTAGGCCTCAATGTTAAAAAGCCTGGTCGTTTCTGCACCCATTCGGAACCCGTTCTGCGGATTCTACCCTCCCCGGTCGCTCCCCTGTTACAGCAAGCGGCACAAAGGGTTCACGTCCAGCCCAAGCTAAATCCAGGGCTCTCTCTCTCTCTTTCCCCAATGTGACCGTTTTCCGTAAGGCGAAACGGCCGCGCGCCTTCACTGAGTCGTTAGACTCGCATAAAACAATACCCCTGAAGTTCCTCGTGAGGCCATCTTCCGGGGTTCATAAAGCTGCTCCCCGAAAGAAGGACAGCACTAAAAGAGCTTCGGCTCTTACTCCCACAGCCAGTGCTTGGTTAGGTGACTCGAAGACGGTGGATCCTCCAAAGAAGGTACCCACGCCTCCGAAGCCTACCTAAGGTTTCAAGGCAGAGGGAGGAAAAGACTCGCATGGTGAGCCCAACCTCCCCCAATAAGTCCTCAAAGGCGACAGCGCCTTCAGCACATTGCCCGGCCAACAGATCTCGGAGTTCTGCCACCGAGGAGCCTAAGGCTATTCCCGTGAGGGGCTTCTCTTCGAAGAGGGATCCCACATCTCCTCCCAGCTAGAGGTGAAAGGCATATTCGTTTAATAGAATTGGCGTGGACCACGGGCGAAATTTGAGGAGTTGCTGAGGTTCGCCTCCTCCCGTTTTCCTTTAGCTATCGACAGGAGACAAACTGGGCGCATTCCCTTGCCCACCATCCCGGTGTACAAGTGTTTTTTGACCCCACCACGGGATGGGTACCGGGCAGAATGATGCGCCATTTACACCCAGCATGATGTCTCCGTTCTTCTGTTTGCTTTAGGTACCTCCTTTCAGTCAGTAGCCTTGCAGCTGTACCTGGATAGGATGTGTACTGTTATTTCTGCGTACATTCCACCGCCAACTGAATTCGACGCGGAGGAATTCCTTTGCCTCGTAACGCGGTTAACGATGCCCTTTTCCTTGCTCGGTGATTTGAACGGTAGAGCGCCTTTCTGGGAAGATTAGTCGATCAAACCCAGCGGTCAGGTTCTTACCAAGCTGATCGACCAGCTGGTGATAGGTGTATTAAATGTGAATGAGTTTACGCATCACTGCCTGAGAACCGTTTCATTTTCCTGTCTTGATCTATATCTGTGCTCTCCAGATGCACAGCCTGCTTTGTGTTGAAGGGTAGTTGATGAACTCCATGATAGTTAATTTTTCTATTCAAATATCATTTGTTAGGCCGATGCCGCCTGAGATTCCGCCCCAGTGGTATTTGGCGCTTGGTGCGGCTTACCTAACTTCATTTAACGGGAAGGCCCCTCTAGTTGGGGTGTGTAGGCGAGTGGAGAGGTTTAAAGGCAAGTTCTCGCAGGATCGCCCTCCCGTTTTCAGGGAGAATGTGACCGCAATCTCGGACCACCCCCGTTTGTGTCAGATTTCTTCGCAAGCGCTTTCTCCGCATTCTCTAGCCGGGAGGGTGCTCCGATAGCATTCATTGTGCGTCGTGATTTCTCGGAATGTCGCCAACTGGACTTTACTTCCAGAGGCGGAGAAACCTTCAACGAAAGGTTTATATTGTTTGAGTTGCGTTCCGTTCTCGCATCGTGCGCAGACACCACCCCTGGTACGGTCGATGTTCCGTACGCCATGCCTTGAAACCTGGGTGTGGTGGGCATGCCTTTCTGCTAGATTTGTTCAACAGGATCTGGTTAGAGGGTATCCTCCCAGACTCCTGGCAAATCGCTAATGTGCTCGCTTTTCGCCAACCCGGGAGAGATCACTCTATCCCTCCTGGTTTCCGCCCAATCTCTCTAAGTTGATGCAAGTTGATAGAGAAATTGATAAATGTTAGATTAGCCTTTTTATGATCAGTAGAGTCCACCTGTTCTCTGCACAGTGCGGCTTCCGCAAGTTGCACTCCACGTTAGATGCTCTGCTCTGACTGTAAAATGCAGTTTTCGAGGCCTTCCTTCGTAGACAGCACTACGCCACGGTGTTTTTTGATCTGGAGAAGGCCTATGATACCGCATGGCAATCCGGTATCATAGAGACACGGTGGGCGAGTGGAGCGACTCTCCATCTTTATATTTTGGTCAGGTCGTCGATTCTGCGTACTTGTCAGAGTAACGCTCTCCGTTTGAATGAAGTAGGAAGAGGCTATCCCGCAGGGAAGTGTTATCAGTCTCACACTCTTTTCCCTCAGCATCAACGGTACCATCTCGGTGCTGCCGGAAGATACTCTCGCTGCGCTCTACGTGGACGACCTTTCGATCTCTTTTGGCGTGGTCCAGATGCTAACTCTGGCGCGTCGAATTCACCAGGCATTGAAACGCGTCTCTCGTTATGCAGAAGCGCAGGGGCTTGGGTTTTCCTTGGCCAAGGATAAGGTGGTGCACTTATGCTGCCAACCATGACTCTACCCTGAACCAGACTTGTTTCTAAATGGGTTCACCTGGAAGTGGTGGACTCGCACCGTTTCTTGCTCTTGTATTTGACCGACGCCTCACCTAGGATGCTCATATTCGCAGCCCTAGGGTTTCTTGTGCCAGCAACAAGAGTTGCCAGAAACTTTTTTACCAAAATAGCATGGAGCAAAATAAAAAATAGCATAACAATTCTTCCCCACCCCCCACATTGTATACAAGGAAAAAAAATATATTACTTACTTCTCGTATTATTTTGAAAATTTCTTAAAAATTGGTATTAATTAAGTAATGAACTTAATATCTCTTCAGCTTCTTCTTCTTATTGAATCTCTTGCTCATTTTTTTCCGTTTTCTGATAAATATCTAATTTATAATTAAGCATTTGTGGCGAAGGATTGAAATCAGCGCAACAAATTCTTCTCTCTTTCAAAATCATTTTAATTCTAAGAATAGAATCTAAAAGTTCAAGGCACATTCTCTTTCTAAGTTTATTCTTTGTTGATGTCACTCTTGAAAATACCCTCTCTACATTTGCAATGCTTATTGGTAAACTGTATAAACTTAAAGCAAATGTTGCTAAATCTCTTAATACAGGATTTCCAATTGCATCTGTAGTGTTAAAAATACGGCACCAAAATAATGCTCCATCCTTTGGAAACTCAGATCTAGAGGGGGAAACATCTTTCCATTGGATATTAAGCATTTGTCTTCAGTGATTTTAAAGAATATCCAATTTCGACCTGTTTGATAGATATAAAAGCAGATCAGAAAAAGGAGGACAAGCTGGATTAAGGCAAATGTTGGGTGAAAAGTTATTAATCTTTTTCAAAGTTGCATAATTTGAGGGGATTCGGTTCAGAAGTCCTTTACAACAAGTCTTGGGAAAGTTATGACACCTTTGATAGATATCCTTTAGAACTTCGGATGATATCACTTTACTTTTACTTGTCAGTTTATTTAAAAAGACATAACCAAAGTCAACTTTTTCAATAGGCAAGTAAATATTTGTAGAATCCATATCAGCTTCGAGATTCGCATTTTGTGGATAAATTATTCTTCTTATCATAATAAGTGTAAAATCTTCAAATTCTTCTAGTAATTTACCATGATCAGCTTGTTCACTTTGAAAGGGCAAATTGATTCGTACAAATTCTACTAAAATTGGCCTTACAAATGTGAGATACAGCTCATTTACTGGATCCGAGTACATTTTGTGGAGTTCTCTTGCAAGATATTTATCACAGATTGAGAAAGAAAGCTGAAAATTAAGTTTTAGTTCAAGAATTGACTGTTGGGGAAGCATTGGGAAATAGTGACCATCAGATAGTTCGTTTTAACTTGGGAATTGAGAAGGGTAAAATAACTGAGAATGCTGAAAAAGTTCCAAATTTTCATAAGGGAAATTATGTAAAACTTCGAAGCTTGCTAAATTTGGTAGACTAGGATATAGAATTCAGAGGTAAAAATGCTTATGGGATGTGGGATACTTTCAAGCATATAATAAATGTAGTCCAAGAACAATGTATCCCAATGAAGGCCATTAGGAACAAAAGTAGGAAACCATTATGGTGGAATCAGGAGATAGCTAGAAAAATTTCAGAGAAGAAAAGGGCATATAAAAAATTACAGGTAGAAAATAATATTCAAAATTTAAGTGATTATAGAATGGCTAGGAATGAGTTAAATAAGATTATAAAGAAGAACAAAAGGGTGTCAGAAATTAAATTAGCTCAGGATAGCAACAAAGATCCTAGAAAGTTCTTTAGTTACTATAAAATTAATAAAAAGTCTGGCAGAGTTAAAATAGGACCTATCAAATATGAAGGGTTTGTGAGAGAAACTGATGAGGGAATAGTTGAGGTACTAAATGGTCATTTTGCATCAGTATTTACAAAAGAGAAACTAAATAGTCCTATGTATAGTACTCATAGGTCAGTAAAAGAGGTGTTTACTAACATTTGTGTGGATCGGAGGATGATAAAAGGACTAATAGGTGATTTAGATACTACCAAGGCCTCCGGCCCTGATAATATTCATTCTAGGATACTTAAAAAAGGGGTAGAAAGTATCTCAATAGCTCTGGACAAGTTATATACTAGGTCATTGGAATATGGAGAAATACCCGATGATTGGAAGAGAGCGAATGTAGTCCCCATTTTCAAGAAGGGTAGTAAAGAGGATCCAAATAACTTTAGAGCGGTTAGCCTAACTCCTGTAGTCTGTAAAATTCTTGAGAAAATAGTTAAAAAAGGGATTTGCCAACATCTAGAGAGGGAGGGGTTAATCAGCGATGCTCAGCATGGGTTTAGATCAGGTAGATCATGTTTGACTAACTTACTAGACTTTCTGCAGTTTGTAACAGATCAAGTAGATAAGGGAGAGAATGTAGATATAATTTACTTAGATTTTAGTAAAGCATTTGATAAGGTACCACACAGGAGACTAGTTCATAAATTAAAAATGATTGGGATATGTGGGGGTGTTTCAAATTGGATAGCTGAGTGGCTGAAAGACAGGAAGCAAAGGGTAGTGCTAAATGGTGTAAAGTCAGAGTGGACGGATGTTATCAGTGGGGTTCCTCAGGGATCAGTTCTCGGTCCATTATTATTTGTCATCTATGTATATAAACGATCTTGGGGAGGAAGTTAATAATAAAGTGTCAATTTTTGCGGATGATACCAAATTAGCAGCTGTAGTTAAAGATATTGATGATAATTTTAAAGTGCAGGGGGACTTAAATAAATTGTTATCCTGGGCACATATGGCAAATGACTTTCAACCTTGATAAGTGCAAAGTTATTAACATGGGAAAAGATAATAGAGAATTTAACTATGAAATGGATGGGCATTGGCTGAGCTCAGTAGAGGATGAGAAAGATCTAGGAGTAGTAATAGATAAGTCATTAAGGTTTTCTAAGCAGTGTATTGAAGCAAGAAATAGGGCAAATAGAGTGTTGGGTTTTATTAAGAGAAATGTCAGTTACAAAAGTAAGGAGGTTATTCTTAAACTCTATAACTCTTATGTTAGGCCACATCTAGAGTACTGTATACAGGCATGGTCCCCACATTTTAGACACGATATTAACCTTCTTGAGTCAGTGCAACGGAGGGCAACAAAGATTATTCCTTCCCTGAGGCACCTTTAATATGAAGATAGACTGAGGGTATTAAATATGTTCTCGTTCGAAAGGAGGTGTGTGAGAGGGGATATGATTGAGCTCTTTAAATTTTTTTCCGGGATAGATAAATTGGATGTTAGCAAGTTTTTTGAGTTAGATGATGGAAATCGGACTAGAGGTCACCACTTGAAAATTAAAAAGCAAGGGTGTAGGTTGGATTTAAGAAAATATTTTTTCACCAATAGAGTGGTAGACTTCTGGAACAAATTGCCGCAGAGGGTAGTAGGTAGTCCAAATCTAAATGTATTTAAGAGTAGGTTGGATGAGTTTATGGGAAGGGAAGGTTGTGATGGTTCCTAAGTTTTTTATATATTAATATTGTTTGTATATATCTATAGCTGCATGATTTAGTTCTTGACAAGCCTTGATTGGTGATACCCTTGTTTCTGGATGCAATCCTCTGGATGTAGTTTTCCTGGGAGTTTGGGTGCCTTGAAAAAGAGGCCGCTTGACTCGGATGACCTATGATGAGCCCTTGTGGCTTTTGTCATCCGTGTAATTATGTTATGTTATGTTATGTTAAGGATTCTCTTGACGCAGTTGCTTCTTACCAGCCATTAGGTTAAAGAGAATGGAACCAATTGTAATGGATCCTTTCCATCATTTATTGTCCTATATAAATCCATATAAGATTTTCTTCTAAAAGCAGACCAATGAAACCAATTATATGACTCTCTAATCATATAATCTAAGCTAGATGGTAGATGCTTATACGCATGTGAACAAACTAGGTGAAGCGAATGACTGATGCATTTAATTAAAATTAGGGTTTGGATTGTCTTCCTTCATTAGAGTAAAAAGTGAATGATTTTTTCCGCAAAGATTAGATGCTCCATCAGTCCCAATAACAAAGCAATTTCCTAAATTAATTCCTGCTTTATTGAAAAAGTCTTTCACACGCTTATACAATGAGTCAGCAGTAGTTTCCACAACTTCAATTAGTCCTAAAAATTGTGATGACATTTTGTTCTCTCTTTCATTTTAATAACGAAAACACAAAAAAGATGTTTACAGCATGCAATATCTGTAGATTAGTCGAGTATTTAGGAAAATGAAGACTTATTTATTTCTGCTGCCTGTTCTTTGAGCAATTCGGGTGAAATCACTTTTTTTATTAATGCAGGGCACTTAGTTCTATGCAAACGCAAAGTCTCTGAAGCTGATGAGCTGCTTTCCGTATCACTCTTTTTAAAAATTTCACTCAAGTGATCAATAGATTGTATAGTTGTATGACAAAGACAAACACGCGAAGTTTTATTTATAATACACTTATTCTACGAGTATTACGATTTTCAAAGGACTTCTTTATGGTTCTTTTTTCCGACGATGGTATTAGTTCAGAATTTTGGGAGTGTTTCACAGAAGATTTGTGTTTAACTAAGTCAGTTTTATGTGCTCTCAATTCGGATGTACATACCTTACAATACACTTTAGTCTTGTCATTTATTTCTTCCAGCCATGTTTCAAACATCGGATTCAAAATCCACAATCTTTGGAAATGTAATTTATTCGCTTTACTCATAATGGTCACTAAAACTAATCGCACTTAAATTGAAAATAAATTACACTCTATTAAATCACAAAGAAATATAAAATAATTTAACTAGGCCTATGCAAGGTAAGTAATTTAAAATTCAAATCAACGCTTGCGACTTGCGAGCACTTCCACAGTTCCACATGAGAAAACAAGATTTGCATGAATCCCCACGATTCGTATAATAATTCGCGCTTTGCTTTACTAAACAACTGTGAATCACCATCAAAGGAGCTCAGTCGAAACTGAGTCAAGATTCTCGCATTCGTAAATTTTTATTAACTATCACAGAGAGATTGACATCAGGCATTTCTGTATTTTAATTGGATGTAAAACCACTAACATAAGAGTGTGAAACCTAAGAATGAACGAATCATCAAAAAAATGGTAGTGTTTACGAGTCTATAATAAAAACTCATTTTCGAGGTATGCCTGTGTAGATCCTTTTGGTGTAAGGGGCACGTACACTTGCACGGGCAGATAGCCAACACGAGGCCGTCTTCCATAGGCTTTGGAGCAATTGAAGGAGGGGAAATCCGCGTCCTTGATTGATTACAATTGGCCGGGATTTATTTACTGGCTTGCCAAGTTGCATTTCAAGGATATATAAAGATCAAGACCCCAAAATATAATTTAAATATAAATAATAAACATGGTAATATATATACAAAAGGGGAACGAATTATGGTTTATAAGGATAGTTAGATCGGGACAAATTACAATGTAACAGAGCTATGCGGGGAGTGCAAAATTATCGTTAATCCGAATAATGGAGATTATTTAAGTTTGAGCGGGAAGTCAATTAAAAGGGGATGCTACGGAATCTAGGTGACGAATAAAGGGAGGTTTAATCCTGGGATTACAAAGCAAAATCGCTTTATCTTGAAGTTTAGTTGTTCGGAGGGAAAAGACCAATGGCACGGGTCTTCGAGGAGACAATTCTGAGGGTGTTGACGAGGACGACTCGTAGAAGGGGGTAAGGAGTATTTCTTGCACAAGGCGTATTTTCTCTGCTCCAGAGAGATGTGATCTTAAACACGAGAGACTGTTCTGCGGCACGGCAAGGACTCTCAGACACGGGGAATGGGAGTCTTGAAGGGGGGTGCGAGACCAGGGGGTTTGCACAGTTCTCCGAGAAGAAGATGACTCGATAAGCTTTTCTCTAAACAGGGGCCAAAGCTTTACGAAAGGCGATCTGCTGGTGAGATCTTAACGACGAGGTACGACTCGAACAGGGGTTGTGAGGCTTCACGGGGAACAGACACACGGTCTGAACGGAAAAACTAGCAGGCTCTCAATCTCCTCGAGGAATGGCTGACGCAGGGTTAAATAGCCTTGTTGCTGGTCCGTTAGATAGCCCCAGGGCATAGCCGTCCCAAGAGAATTCACGACGCCAGTCTGTGCAAACTTATTTCGAGATAGTTGGATCGAACGGCGAAGTTTGCCTCAGGATGTAGGGTTTAGCTTGTATGGGCGCGTTTGCGGGGAAAGTAAATGATCGGGAGGCATGGAGGCGAGATTCGACGTTATCGCGGGGAAGGGAGAGCAATATGTGTCCCGCTTAAGTAAATACAGTCGTGTTAGCGGCTGAGTGCAAGACAGCTTCCTTCTCGTTGATTCTAGAATTCCCACGCCAAGGAGCACGTAGTCTGGGGCTCATAGGGGCTCAAAAGGGGTAATTCGAGGGGCTTCCTTTCACACCCATAAAACAACCGCGTGTTTCCGTCAAAATAAATCGGTCGAAACTGAGTCAAGTTACTCGCTTTCTTAAATCTCTTTTAGCAAACAAAGAAAGACTAACCTAAAGCATTTCTGTATTTTAATTGAATGATCACTTACTAACATAAATAAGAGTTTGAAACAAAAAATGGACATTTTCTTAATAACTGGGGTGTTTACGAATATAAAGTCAAAGACCACAAAAGCTACTCCGGCGATTACGGAGCACCAAGTCGGCGGCCTCGAAAGGCCGTTGAGGGGCGGATGGGTTAAAGTAATTGAAACCATAGTGTATAAAATTTAAATTATAAAACTTAAATAAAATCAATAAAATTCTTGCATTTGAGCTAAATTGAATTTTGATGATGATAATAATTTTAAATAATTAAAGAAGATCTAAAAAATTACGTTTTAAAACACTATTGCGGTGGCAAGTTGCCAAGTTGCAATTTTATCAAATGCATAGAAAAGAATCTCGATTCCGGTCTTTCCATGTTATAAATTTTACAATTTAACAACTGCAGAGTGAAGTAAATGCATTTTTCATAAGCAATATAATATATATTTTTAGGCATGGGTGAAATCGCAAAAGGTAGCACAATTATCAAATAGAGTAGCATAAAATTCGCAAAGTAGCAAAGGCATAAAAAAGTAGCACAGGATTTTTAAGAGTAGCAAAAATCGCGAAAATTCGCAAGCCCTGGCAACACTTCCCGCAACATGGATATTTTTCGTTCAGTGATAGGGCTACTGCCTTACTTTTCTATCGATCCTTTGTTCGTTCGAAGCAAAACTACAGATGCGAGTCTTATGCAACCCAAGCTGGGCGTGTATTTCGGAAGGTGGACTTGATCCACCACACCGGCCTTCGCCTGGTGACCGGTGCCTTCTGCATGTCCCCCATTGAGAGCTTACTCGCCGATGCAGGAGAAATGCCACTCGCTCTGCGCCTTGCACACTGCATTATTCGCCTGTACACGCAAGCGCGGCGCCTCTCTCAGTCGTCAACAGCTTTCACTGCATCCATAGCTGATCTCGGCGTTGCCTATGTCACCGAGAGACGTCAGTCATACCCTAATCCCTTTGGGTTTAGGGCTAGGAAACTCCTTCGAGAGCTAAGTATAGCTCTTGTGCCTGTGGCATCTCAGGCTCTGCCCAGGACGCCACCCTGAAGGGTACTACCACCTTTGATTATTTGTTGCCACGCCTTTGCTCTCAAAACTTCTACAGCACGGAGAGTATTGCGTTTGGTCTTTCTTTAGCACACTCCGTACCACGCTAGAACCGTGCCAGTGTATAGAGATGGCTACAAGTCCCAAGAGGGCGTCGTTTTACACGCTGTATTTCCTCTGTTTGAAGTCTGCGGGGCTCTGCCAGTTCCTGCGTCTGTTCTCACGGCCGAGTTATATGCAGTAACGTGACCTGCCCGATTCGGAGACTGGATTGTGATTTATAGCGACTCACAAAGCGCCCTGAGTGCTCTCGGGGCATTGAAATCTCTGCATGCCTGGTTCGCAATATCCGTTACGCCACGGTTATGGCAAGCCGGGCAGATGTCGAGATTTTCTTCTGCTGGGTTCATGGACCTGTAGGAATTGCGGGGAATGAGGGCGCCGAAAAGTCCGCGGTGGGTGGGCGACGGTCGAGGGAACTTAAAGTTTCATGCCATTGCACTCCGACTGCTCATATGGACCTACCTTCCAATGCCGCGACGGCTTCAGGTTGCTTTCTGTCATCAACGAATTGGACACACTCGCAGGACATACCGCCATTTGATGAAGCGCTCGCCTGTACCTTATTGTGACATCTGCGTTGTCCTCCAGACTGGTCGGCATATTCTTGTTGAATGCCCCAGTCTGGGTGATCTTCGCGCAGGTTCCCTATCCCAGTACTGGGACGAGCGGGGTCGCTACCGAAGGTCCCTTGTACTCAGGATTGGCTCGTGCACACAGACTTACGGATTATACGACGTTTTGGAGGAGGCTGGCCTCCCTCACTTTATTTAACTCTTCGTTCTAGGTCGCATATGTCTGTGTCAGGGCTAGGTGGGACTACCTGCGACGCCGGAGCTTGTTTCTTTCTTGTTATTTTTTGTTTTTAGTTTTTATTTGTTGTTGTTGATTAGCTTTGTGCCTTGCCTTTGTTCCTTTTTTATATTTATTTTTTTTATTTTCTTGTTTTTAATATAGCCTAGTATTAGGCTTTCCGTTAATTACGGCGAATTTTGCCCTAGTAGGTAGTCACCAGAGATGCTCCTTAATTTTTTTAAAAAAGAGAACCTTCGATTGATTCGAATTCGGCTCCTCGAAAGAGCCTGCCAGTCCGCATTCTGAAACCGAGATCGACATTGACTCCAGTTTGCTGGAGTTCTCTACCATGCAGAGCTTACAAGTAGTGGAGGGAATCAATTTTCAGTTGTAGGTCCCCACCAAGATGAATATCAATGTGATGTTTTTCTTTTAGTAAATTCTAGTGCGAATTACATGACACCCAGTCAACTTGGTTGATCTCATAAGTAAACATGTAAAGCTATGTTGCCTTCGCATGATCGGGTTATCGTCGACTAAAGCGATTACCACCTCTGAGCTTGCTCATGGAGAGGGTGTTACTGAGAATCTTACAGAACTAAATATAACACCTGTCAAAGCATTATCGCAAGCTGATATTTGCCCCAGTAGAATTCGACAACGCCTGTTCTCCAACTGTAGTCCAGGTGGATTAACGCAGTGTATGGTGGGTAGCCATTAGCTTCAACTTCCAATACACTAACGAATCAGCAACTCGCTACGACCTAGGTTGTTGGATGGGCATGTATCTCCCGGTGACTTCCATGCAATAGAGACGAGGGACAAGTGTGTGTGGTACTTCCTGGCAAAGAGTACGCGATTCCCTCACGACTATTGGGATTTGACTGTGAGGGACAGAGGCAGATTCAGTGTGGTTGAAACCTCTAGCTCACAAGCCCCCTCAGGCAACGATTGTTTTGATGTTCTCTTTCCTATAAAATGACAGCAACATGGGGAATCAACAGCAACATTCGCCATTGGGCAGGCCTATTTAGGAGAACCACTGCCAACACTAAATAGGAAGAGGCCTATAAAGGTGGCACTAAAAACGGTCGCTTGTCACACTGTTGGTTAGATTACCACATCTAGCCGTACACCTACGAGTATATATGCAGTCAAAAGAACCTAAATCAAAATGGTAAACACTCTATGTACTGTTTCACTTCCTTGAAGAGTAGGTGTTGGAATATTCGTACCCTTCTTCAGAATGCCGATTTAAACCTCCTGGGAAAAATTTAAGAAATTTACACTTTGACGTTGTAGCCTTATCATAGAGATTGGAATGAGTAGAGTGTATGGGAGAGGATGGTTACAGATACACTTTTTTCTTGTAGGATCTATCTCACGGAGGGAGGAAAAGAATACATGTTATGAGTTTAGCAGTTTAAACACAAATAATCTGTATAAAGATGACTTTTACAGACGCATATTAGGCAAAATCATTTAAAAAATCGTCGCCGTTGTGACTATTGCTGCATATGGCCTATTGGTGCATTCAGGTTACCGTGACTGCTCTTTACTATGAGCTTCCAGTTATCACATGCCAGATCAATTCGCCCTTACCCAATCGCCAGGAGGCTTTGAAGTTGTTTTGGCCTACATAACGAAAACACCTTTGTGTGTTTTTGTTTAACTCTTACTTTTTATTATATTCCAAGAAACCTGGAGCCTTTATCTGGCTACACAGCCGTTGATTTGGAAACAACTCAATCCGCTGTTTATTTTTTTCTAGTCGTGTTTGTTTTTATAAGAAAAAACTACATTTATGCAACTCGAATGGCTCAATGCTGCTGGGATTAGGCGGAGAACACAACCAAGTCACAACTAATACTATCTCTAAACAGACTGATCGAGATAAAAATAACTTGGATACCACCCCTTCCAAAAAAACCGGTAAACTGTTGATCACATCATCACCATAAATAAAGATAGGTCAAATGTCCTGATAACCATGACATTGCTCGGGGCCGATGGCCTTTTGAATAGATCGTCATTTTATCTCCCCACTGAAATCGAAAATTAACAACACTTCTTACCTTAAAAAAGCCCAAGAAGGAAGTTCAACACAACAATTTTAAAGACACCTATTGCTATAAGATTATATGCAAACATGATTTGCATGAAGCTTTATCTGTACAACAAAGAAGTAACAGCGAGATATTATATTATGTATGTGTTCGTCAGCTACAGAAAAAGAACCATGAATAGCATCATGAGAAGTGGCCCCAGAAATGGAGAGTGTTCTAATGTTTCACCGTGGACACGACATAGGATTCACGAAAGGGCTCCCCTTTTCTCCAAACAACCCAAAGGGATCTTCATCAGAGAATATCACTTGCCCCAGTCTTAAACAGTCTATTGTTTATATTATCTATAAAATTGGAACGTATCCACAAGGTTCTTCTTAGTGAGTTGAGGTGTCTTCGCAGCCCTTCTCGAATTGAGACTATTGTCAAAAAGTCTCCGCATTACTGCGCACGCTGAAGCATTTCCATGGTCCTAACTATGGTACTCCATGATGTAATATAATTATACCCTTAGAAACTATCTCCTTGCATTTCAGGCCATTTTGGTGCCGATGCCGAGCAACAATGGTTCCTGGGCAACCATAGATTATAATTACACAACATCATTCACTTAACCCATATTTTGTCAACATTATACTCTCATGATAGAATAGCAAATCTCTAAGGAGTGAAACTCACCTCCTACAAGAACAGGAGGAGACCGTGATTTTTCCATTCAGCCAAGGAATGTACTGTTTTTTCTTCTTATTTTTGAAAGGCTGACTTTTTAATAAACCTGCAATAATTTAAGTATTAGAATAATTATTCCTATTTATGTAAATTTTAAAAACGAATTAAAAATTTTTAAATATATGTGAGGGAACAAGCACGTGATGGGAGAAATAACGTCGCATTTAAGCATTGCCTCTACGTGATGGACCTCATTGTCGCTTACAAGCAACTTCCGAAGCTCAAAGCGTGAGAAAGAACAGGAGCGGGCTCATGGAATGCAGCCCTTATCAATCCGAGTATTTAAACAAGGAGTTTCCTCCGCACCCCTCCCCCCACCCTTCCAGCCACGCTGGGAGCAGCTGAGACAAACGCCAGCCGGGCCGCGTTCGCTATTACTCAAACGATGGGAGATAGTCCCCCCTTTCTATGGGGTAAGCTCCCTCGCTTTAGGGGTGCATATGTACCCGTGTGAAGAGGAATCGACGGAGATTTGTACGAGAGAAGCTCATGGGAGCAGACGATCTTACTCCTCCTCGATTCGGGTTGTCATACGCCGAAGGCAAAGAAACTTTGTAGGATAAAACCGAATTTATTCCTCCTTGGATAAAACAAATATCCAACCCAGAATTAGTTAAGAATTCTTCTCCCCGTAAGAATACCCATCTGACTCCGTACAACGACGCCATCTCCAAAGAAGAACCCAAGTCTTATCCCAAAAGTCTTTAATACTCTTTAATTACGCATAGTCGTCCAAACAATCCGTTGACGTCTCAGAAGAAAACGACCCTCCGTTTTCTTCGAAGAATTTACACCGGAAGAATTCCCAGCCTCCATTTTCGAAGGCTCTGCTCCCCCCCCCCCCTTCATCTCAAAGGAATACTTCAACTCCGAGCAAGTTGACCCTGGACCCCGTCGAAGTGACTCAACCTCATCTAACCACTTCGCAGGAAACGACCATTGCCCCGCCCCCATCCCCTCCATTTTGTACAAGGGATTGTAACGAATATTTTAGCTAACCCAAATTTATAACTGCCGCCTACTGCTCCCCCTCCCCCTCATTATCATTGTGTTTTATTATTTCTTTTATCGTTGTACCATTTAACCTAAATTATTAATATTTATTAAAGTCTAATTTTTTGTCGACTCCTTTACTTCCGACCCTTGAGCTCATCATAGCCGTGTAACAGCCTGTAACCAAGTGAGTTTTGGAACTCTCAGCCAATACAAAGATTTAAGGTAGCTCTATTGGACTATCCCTCCCTTACGAGAATCTGACCTCGTAACCAGACCTCGGCCGACCCAAAGTTATTAAAAGGAAATTCCCGCGCACTCTAAAATCAAATATAATAGATATATGTATGGAATATAGAGCTACACCACGACAATAAACACATTAGTCTCAAAACCTTTGCTCGGGACTCTACACATTTAATTCGACACTAAAAAATTATCCTCCGGTTGTCATCTCTTGGATTCTCCTTCTAGCCGGAGACATTGAGAGCAGCCTTGGACCCATTTCCAAATACACATAACTAAAATGCTCCAAACCTATTACATCGAGCTGACAAACTAAAGGTTCAGTTCAATACAACTCTTGCAAAATCTAGATCCACTTAACATGTACAAAATTTGCATAAAAAAACAGCACTCAAAAACATGAGTGGTTTCTCATGCCCCCTATTTTAATATCCTATGCATCCTCCTAATCTTTTCACTCAACCCAAAACTTCCAATATCCAACCCCCGATCTTTCTGTTCTCGCAACTCTACCTCCACTATCATCGCCATTACCAACACCACCTCCCCTACCATCGCCCCCTCCTTTAACATCACTTCCACTGTCCTATTCTCCCCGACCTTAGTACTATGTGGCACACCTAAAGCACGCTGTTCATATACAATGAACTGGCAAACATATTGAAACAATACAACATACACATTGCCATCATCCATGAAATAAAACTCCACAAAACACAAAAGACCCCTTCTCGGCAGGACAGGGCTGACGGCATTGGCTGTGAATATCACCTCGGTAAATAAATCCGTAACCTTTTGCAGGTACCAATGAACACACTAGCCCCTTCCTTCCAGCAGCACAAGAAACTACTACAGAACTGTAATCAATCAAAGAACGCACTAGAAACAAATCACACACAACAATAATAAATGCTTTCTTCACACTCTCCTCAAACCTCACCAACTGTTCCAGCAAATTCCTACCCCTAGCTCCACCACAGCATTAGCCAACACAACCTCATCCCGGGTGATGACTTCAACACCAGGGTGTCAGCCTAGTGTGTAAACTACCCTACACTGACGTACGGTATGGAATCCGTTTCAGACATATAACCTCACCCTAGCGCGTAATTAGTAGGCTACCTTAATTCCGGCGATTTATGGCCAAGATAAACTCTTAAATAAAATAAAGTAATTTATATAGGTGTATCTTCGGCAAACTTGGCTATTTCTTGTGTTTTGGTGATAATAATATATAGGTGGTTACCTCCTAAGTATTTAATCTCTTTCCAAGATGTTGCAGGACAAAGTTGGTGAGTAGGTGATATATTGGCACGGTGAGTGCCAATGAAAGTGAGGGTTGTTCAGTAGGGGGCTGAATTTCGTAAAATGCTCGCCCTCGACTTTTGTGGGCGCTTTGTTATAAATATCTCTATTTTTAAAAAAATACATAATAAAGGAAGGCAAATTTCTAATTATGATGTTATGACGAAAAATAGATTGATCGCCATCTTGGCAGCCACATTGTTAATTAGAATCTCATCATATTGTATTATATATCATTTGAAGTGATTTTTTTCCTAAATTAAAATAGGATATATACATTTTATATTAATCAATTTTGAAGAAAATATGATTGATTTAAATAGTATTCGGGGAGGAGGTTTATATGTCTGAAGTGAAGAAACGGTATAAAAACTAGAAGCCTAACTACATCTGGCAATCGCCTTTGAATTCAAATCTAATGCTACGCTTTCGAATAATGAATACTACGAGTTTATTTAAAAATAGCGGGGAGTGCGCCCCACATAATTAAAAATTATATATAATACAATATGACGCGATTCCATAACCTAAAAACAAAAACTAAATAGCACTCTTTTGGAATTTGCGCCCCCCAAAAAAGCACTCTAAATAAACAAAAAGGTAAATATGTAGATTGGCGGCGCGAACGATGGGACGTAAACTATTTCGTCCGTGTTCCAATATGTTTCACGGTTTTTGGAGTAAATTTAAAGTGACTGCCTTTTTATGTGATGCGATGTCAAAACAAAATGAGCTAAACATTTCATTGCAAGGCAGAAATAAATGTATTTATGATATGTGGCAAAAATTCAGGCATTTAGAAACAAACTGTTGTATTTCAAGTCCCTTTTGGCTCAATCAAAACTTTCAGAAGAACACTTTCCCCAGCTTACGAAGGTAATGAGTGAAAATGAAGATACGAGGGGTGGTCAATAAGTTTTGCGAATCGGTAGAGCAAAACAGAGGAAGGGAGCTGGATGTTGGTGGGGGTGTTAGGACAAGTTATGACAACTCAGGACCTGCAGTCGCACGCTCCTGCCTCGTCTATTTAAGAAGCAGTAGCTGATCGCAGATCTTCAGTCACAAGTTTTCAACAATGAAGTTTGAGCACCGCGCAGTGATCAAATTCTTGACCAAGGAAGGCAAGAATGTAAAAGAGATCCATGAACGCATGGTTGCAGTGTACACCGACACCGCCCCTTCCTATGCAACCATTGCTCGCTGGAATAGGAAGTTCCGCCATGGTCGTGAGTCCCTTGAAGATGACCCCATCCAGGACGCTCGTCAGACGTGAACAACGAGGACAATGTTGCCCGTGTGGAGAGGATGATCCTCAAAAATCGACAGGTGAAGGTCGAAGAAATCGAGCGAGAACTTGGAATATCACATGGAAGTGTTATTAACATCATCCACGCCAATTTGGCCATGACCAAGGTCTCTGCCCGTTGGGTCCCTAGAAACCTCACGCCCTATGATCGACTTCAACGTCGTCAAAGTCCACAAGGCCAGAGTTGCACAAGCTGCCCTGCGCGAGTGCGGATTCGAGGAGCTCAACCATCCCCCCTACAGTCCAGATCTGGCCCCTAGCGGCTACTTTTTATTCCGCCACCTCAAGGCTGCACTGCGTGGACGCCGGTTTGGGGACGATGAAGATGTCCAGCTCGCCATCCAGGAGTGGATTGAACAGCAGTCTGGAGATTTCTGGTTGTCGGGAATTCGAAGCCTCAGGGACAAGTGGCGTAAGTGAATTGAAGTCGAGGGTAGTTACAGTATATTGAAAAATAATAAAACACTTTTCCTCATATCTCGCTTCCTTATATCCTAATTGCAAAACCTATTGGCCGCCCCTTGTATCTATGGATATTTTGAAGAATATGAATCGGTTTTAAACATTGATAGAAGAATACAATAAAAGATTCAATGATATTTTGAAAAGCATAACATCACTCTGAAACTTGCTTTTCAACCTCACTTAGTTGATGTATCATAGTCTCCTGAAGAGTTACAAATGAAGCTTATTGAAATGTCTGAGGATAATATCCTGAAGTCTGTTTGACAAGAGAGAAAATCCCGTCGAAATTTGGAAAAACGCGATAGAATATCCTCGTCTTCGTGAACATGCACGACGACTGATTTCCTGTTTTTCTTCAACATACTGTTGTGAATCCACATTTTCGTACTTGGCGCAAATCAAGAATTTACTGAGAACACAGTTGACAGACGAGAATTTGGAGGACTTATTGAGACTAAGAATCACTATGTTAGAGCCTGATATCAAAATGCTTTCTCAAAAGAAGCAAACTCAAAGAAGTCATTAATTTCTATAAAAAAAAATGTACATGCTTGCCTACTGTATATTGAATATTTGAAAATGTTATATTCTTGATGTTTATATGCTATCTTTTTATAAGATTATTATTCCTTTACTTGTTCCTTGAATACAAAGAACCTTCTTTCTTAATTAAAATAATTTGAAAATGTCATGCCTTCGATATTATTCATTTACTTATTATTTTGAAAACTTCTTACATAAATAAAATATTTGAAAATTCTACGTTTTCAGTATTTTTCATTTACATATTACTTGTATAAAAAGTACTTAAATAGAAATATTTGAAATTATTTAGCTTTCGATTTCTATAAAACTGTCTTTTTTATTAGATTACTAATAAATTACTTAGGGATAAAATAACTTTAAAAAAAATTTCTAGGCTGCCTTTATGAGTGATGATGAATTGTAAGATGGCCTTTATGCACAAAAAGGTTCCCCACCCCTGGTCTAGTGTATTATATTCCTTGCGCAGGTCAATCTTTAAATTTAATTGGACAGTCATCTATGGATTGTTGTTGCTCAGAAGCGTTTTCCTTTTTTTTCAATTCCCCTGAAACGTATTGAGGCATATTCTACAATGCTACAGAGGTTTGATGTTTTGACTCAGTATGACTCTGTCTAATGAAGATATCGATGCTGCTATTACAAGACTTCTTCTTGTTTATTCGAATGACCTTTGTTCACATTTCCTTGTTAAATTTCATCAATTTATAAATATGATGGTATGAAGAGCAGATGCGAGTTGATAATAAAATAGCATAAACTGGAAGTGCACAAAAAAATATTTACAATGCCCTACACTACTGGTGTATCTTCTGCTTTTCCAAACACGGAACTAACACTGCTAATTTACTAATCATTAATGGCTACAAAATTGCTCAGGGAAACGTTCCTTTTCTCATCTGAAAAGAATTAAAGTCGGGGAACGATCAACGATGGACCTGCAACGAGTTGGAATGCGAGACACTTCTGTCCAGTGAAAGTGATTTACTGTGTAAAATTTACGGCAACAAACTAATTGAATTTGCAATTGCAAAAGTGCGCAAAGTTGTGGTGTGATTTATGTAAAAGGTATTTGATAATAAAGTGTAATCAATTAATGTTCAAATGATTTGTTAACAGTAGTAAGAACAATTTTTAATTTGAGAAATAATTTTACGAGAAGTCATATCTTAAAATTTTACAAACCCCTTTGGCGAACTAGTGTTCGAAAGGGATTTTGGTCTAACCCAGTCATTGATGTTTGAAATTTTTGTCAGCAACTTGTAGAAATGCTGAGTCACTAGATACTTTTAAAACAAATTTGGACCAGTTTGATTTTCTTTTTGTAAAGGAACTATGTTCAATGAATAATCATGTTCTGATTTTTTATTGTTTGTCCATTTTTTCTTTTATATGAGTCTATATTTCTAAGTATCATATCACATATAATGTACATAGCAATGACAATCCACCATACGATACAAAATGTCCAACCTTCAAGGATCAGTGCAGCACGACTGCATACGCCTTTATGGAAGTAAAATTATAAATTGTATTTTTTCCTTGAATAAAGTATTTGTTTGTTTTTAAATACATAGAAATAAATCTTAAAATGTGAAAGCAAGTGGTGTTAGTGAGGGGTGTGAGTGAATATTTTGTATGTGTATTTTCAAGCCACGTTTCAAAGTCCGCCTTGGGGCCATCAGAATCTAAATCCAGCACTGAGACAGTGAGCAATAGAATAAGGGAAATGGTAAGTCTACGTAGGCTCTAAGTAGGCCCTCTTCTGCCAGTACGAAGCGAAACCTCAATTCTAATCAGCCCATGGAAGAGGCCGCTGTTGAACTTCTGGTCAATGTCGCTGCAATTGCATGCAGATGCCGTGAGAGAGTAGCTATCCCCTCAGCAATGCTACTCATTCTTGTATCGAGTATGGTAGTAGTGAGACGGGCGTTTTTTTAATCTGTAATTCAACGATCCTTTATAGCAGCCTCCAAGGACACCAAACTCAAGTTAAAGGTGTTGCGTGAGTAGACGGTAACGATTAGAGGTTTATGCAGTTATCAGGAAGGGAGGACTAGGGCAGTGGTAGAGGTACCAATTATCACGTGAGAGAGGGTAATGGCTATTGAGGCCAAGACAACAGATAACCTTCCCTTAAACATACATACCACCGGTCTTCTTAATACCGTACAAAAACTAAAACGTAGGGGCGTGAAATTAGCTGACTGCTATAAGCAGCGAAAATATAAACGCATATTTAAATATGCGTTAATATTATTGGAAGTGATTACTTTTACGATTTTATAAAATCGTCGGGTTTGCTGTGTGGTATTCACACAGTTGAGTTACCCTTTGGTCGTATAATTACTGGGTGTTTGACTTCGAGCGTCATTCAATCCAACACTCAAATTTCTATTGGGTTGTTTTTTTGTGGGACTCGTGAGTCCTTGGATAGAGAAGTTTGTCCTTGACCATTAGAGAGACCTACTTGCCCGTGAGCTTTTATGTCTCGCTATGGAATAGCTTATTTGTATGTCGCACCTCTAACTTTTTTGTTATGCACGCCACTAGCTATTTTATTCCAGGTCCCCCTCTTTTTTGTGTCCCGCTACTAGCTTTATTGTATGTCGCGCCACTAGACCTATTTTATGTTCGCCACTAGGCTTTTTATGTGCCACCACTAGCCTATTTTTATGTCGCGCCACTCCTATGTATGGTTGGCCACTAGCTTTTTTATTTCGCGCCACTAGCTTTTTTGCATGCTGTGCTACTATATTTTTTAGGTATGTCTGTATGTCAGGCCACTAGCTTTTTTGAGTGTCACGCCACTAGCTTTTTTGTATGTTGCGCCACTATATTTTTATGTCGCGCCACTAGCTTTTTGTGTGTGCCGCGTCAGTAGCTTATTTTGTGAGTCGTGCCGCTGGTTTTTTTTTGTCTGTCTCTCCGCTGGCTGTTTGTGTCTCGGCGCTGGCTGATTTAGGGTGTCGTACCGCTAGCTTCTTTTTTTGTGTATGTCACGCCACTGACCTCACGACACTGGCCTGTTTTTTGTATTGTGCATGTTTTTACTTGTTGTTTTGGCATTGTGCCTGTCGTGGTAGAACCACTCTATACCATACACTACTCGTATATTATGTGGGTGGTGACTTAATCACCTACTCCAACGCGAACCGTTGAAGGACTGTTCGCAGGGATTAACGACCGACTAGGAGGTCACACTTGAGGCGTTGGGATTCAAATCATTAATAATCAAACAGAGTGCATAAATGGTTGGCGAGATTTACTTGAATAGGCCGACAGTATCGTTCAAGGTTAGTTAAAGGTGAAACAACAAAAATAGAATTTTATTTACAAAGATCAAAATAAGAATAAAAATAGGCAAAGGGAATTATTTAAATTAAAATAGTCTCTTGATAATTATTATGAGGAGGGATTCTCAAATGGAATTAATTGATTAGCGTTACTAGGCTCAGATCAAAAGGGGGAACTTTACAATAATAATAATGGAGTGGGTTTCAGTCTTACGGATTGATGACTACGAGGAATGTCCTTCTTGCGATGAGGCGAGTGGGGCACGATCCGAACCAACCTTCTGATGAAGATCGCCAAACTTCAAAGATGACGTTTGACTGGGAATGTGGTAATTCTCTTAATTCCACTGGAAGAGGAATCTTCTTTTCCTCAAAGGTAATCGATGGAGATTTTCTTCTGTTCGATTAAACGAAGGGGGACTGTTGCGCAAATTCAAAGGTTTGCCGTTCACAAAAGCTACCAATTGAATAGGGTAGAATCACGCTGAGAAAGTCTGCTGTCTGCTGAATGCTCACGGGACGCGACGATAAGGACGGCCTTGAGGTGCTGGCTGGACTCCTCGAACTACAGAATAACCCGAGTATTTGTATGCCCGATTCTGAGGGGGGAGGGGGAATTTGGAGAAAGGAATCACAAGCTCTAGACTTCTTAATCTGGAAGAGGAGTCGTCGATTAATCAATTATCAGCGAGGTGCCAGACAGCGCGGCTCTCTCTCTCTCGCCTCGTCACCGGAAGGGATGGGGGAAGCTTGGGACGAGTTCGCAGGATTGGAAAATATTTTCCCAATGCGCTCAGGAGTCGAAAATTCGTTGAATGTTCGAACAGGAAATGACGTCGTCCACGGCGGGATACCATCGCACGTGATCTCCAATAAATGGGCGAGGGGGGGGGGGTCAGAGGTTGTTCTTTTGCAGTGCCTCTTTACTTGTTATTTTGGCATTGCGCCTGTTTGATTGTTTTGACATTGCACTTGTATACTTGTTATTTTGGCATGCGCGTTTAGCTGTTTTTTTGGCATTGTGCCTGGTTATTGTTGGTTTGCATTGTGTTTGTTTACTTGTTATTTTGGCATTGCGCCTTTTTACTTATTGTTTTGGTATTGCGCTAATTTACTTGTTTTTTTGGCATTGCTCCTGCTTACTTGTTGTTTTGGCTTAGCGCCATTTGTCTTTCATCTCCTTTAGTGACTACTTTTGTTGTCTGTGGCCTATTTGGGGGAACTACTTGACGTATATGGCCTCTTTTGGGACAATTTTGCTTGTCCTTGTCCTTTTTTCAAGGATATCTGTTTCTACTTGGCCTTTTTTAGGATACCTGTTTCTTCCTGGCTTTTTTAAAATAGTTGTTTCTCCTTGGCCTATTTGGAGAATAGCTCTTTCTCCTTGGCCTGTTTTAGGATAGTTGGTTCAAATCCTTGGCCTTTTTTTAGGATACTTCTTTGTCGTTAGCATATTTTAATACACCTAGTATATTTGTAAGTATATATATATATATAAAATGTAATTGATTTGTTCCTTGGGAATCTGATATGTAGTAGGAATATGAAGACCTAGGTGATTACACTAACCATTTATTGGCTGGACGTTTCGGACCTTCACAAGGACCATCTTCAGCGACTGTGTTGACTAATGAGAAGGGGAAGAAATATTAATTATAGCAGTTAAAAGAATGCAATAAATAATGGATAAAAAAGCGGATGAAGACAAGTGAAAATAATAAAATTGACCATTATTGAGATTAAAGTAAAAATACAAATAAAAATATATAAAATTAATTAATACTCAGTGTAATTTTAAAAAATAATAGAAAGAAGTGAAGTTATAACATAAACTGACTTAAATATCGAACATTAAAGGTAACTGGAGTAAACAATAAAATAACCTATTATATTAAATTATTAAAACAACAACAAAAAACGAAAATAAATTAGAATGTTTAATTCATTCTAATTCTTTTTAGGGCTTTTTGTTGTTATAATTAGTATTTCTTCCCCTTCTCATTAGTCGACACAGTCGCTGAAGATGGTCATTATTGCCATTATTAAGAAGAACTGCATTAAGACTTCTGTTAGATGAGTCAATGAAAAGTTTCTATTCCGTAGCATCATACTTCAGGCCCATTAAGTTGAGCAATTCAGCGATGATGTTACAGTAGACCAGTATAGAGACTTCATAAGGCGTTAAAATTTTCCAAATTCTTTCTCGCAGTCCCAATACCAATAGAATGTTGTACCTGGTGCTAGCATACATTTCTCTCGAAGACGTGAACCCAATAGCTGAGCAGATTCTTTGGAAAGGTTCAGGTCTCGTGTCAGGTCGTTGAGTTTGGCTTGCATAAATGTCACCAGTTGGTCGCCCTCTTCTGGCTTGTATGCATCAAACTCGGATGTATTGCTAATGACACTAGACTCGGAATCAGATCTAAAACTGATCGAAAAATCAGGTTCACGAACAGGAAGATTGGGGCCAAGTTTGACTGGTTTATAGCAGAATAAACATTGGGGTATTGAATATGAGCAAAATACGTGTTTGACTGGTTTATAGCAAAATGAACATTGGGGTATTGAATATGGTGCTTGTTCTTGCGCTTGATGCCTTTCAAATTTGTCATGCAGAAATAGCACTCGGTGATGGTGATCTTTGCCTTCCCTCCCTACCATTGAGATACCGAATCGCATACTCTTTCTTTACTTATTATTTCGATCCCGTAAATTTTCCACACATGTTTTATAGGAAATAAGGGGAGCAAATGGTTTATCCTGGTCCACTACTTTCACTCCAAAGTAAGTATGATATGCCTTTTTTACAAAATCCCTGATTTTTGCTTGACGGTCTGGAAGAGCGACATGTCTCAGATGTAACAAAACATGTTCGGATGATTCTTACACGTACGATCCATTGTAATGCAAATCTAGACCTGAAAAGATTAATAAAATAGATGTGACAAAAGAGAAGTAATAAACGTTTGGATGATAGCGCAATTTTGAAATATACGTTTCAATATAAATCAAGCATATCTGAGAAACCAGTCTTGATAAAAGAAAACTAATTATATTCTTAAATTCAGCATGCAAAAATTATCCTTAATCAGTTGGAAAAGCTATGATGATCTTTGAAAAAAGGCTTGAAACGCAGGCCAGTGTTATGCATAAGTTATTTTTTATTTTCGTCGGCCGGCAATGTGTGGGATTTTTTTCAGGAATATCGAATCAATATTGTCAATTTATGATCAGAAGTATCATCTGCCACTATTTTTTAATTACCTTCTTTGTAAGTCCTTTTCTTATTTTCCTTCAATTAGTACAGTGAGCGGCGTTTCGTCACTGTATTCAGGAGCTAAGCTCAAGGAGTCTCTCATTGACTTATCTTTTACGTGTTTGTCTAGTACTAGCGTTTATCTTATATTTTGCTCATTTTCTGTTCAGCCGTGGATAGGGGCTTTAGGTAAGAGTGGTCACATCCTTTTGAATATTTAATCAATTTAAAGCCTTCTTCTGGTAATATAAAGGCAGTTAATTTAATTCTTATTTCATATAGGTACGGTAAGGTTGCCCGTTTGGTTCAGAGGTACGTTCTCTTTTGCTGTTTTCGTTCACGATCATTTCGATTCGGAGAATATTTTAAGAATTTAATTAAGACAAGTAGACCCTGGACATTGCGTACAACCTGTTTAAAGGTGCGCTACCTTGTACATTGAGTCAATCGCACTAGGTTTTGTGAATTAGCTCGTTTTCAATTGGTAATCTAGACTAACATTTCGGGTAACCTTTGATAGCTATTGAGTCTACCTTAAGATACCTTAATTTGATTATTTATTATGATTAATCCTTTTTGTATGATTTAGATATATTTCCTTGCAAAGGTTTACCTCGCGACTGATTAACATACTTAAATCAGTACTGTAACAGCGTTGTGTTGGATGACGAGGGTGCAATCGGTTTCTTTTTCTATATCTTTGGAGATACAGTCTATGTTTACAGTTTATTTAATCACGAAGTTCCTGAGCTAACTTTATAGCCAGGTTGGTGTCTTGATTTATCGTCTGGTCACGGGAACTCGGGCTAATCCAAGGATTTAAGGGATTAAAAAAGGTAAAACAAATATAGAGTTAAAGAGATGGGATGGTTCGATAAACAATTTAAAGCACAGGATAGAATTGACAAAAGGGATCAATACTCAAAGGTGAAGTTTGGCTTACGTAACTTTTGGCACTAGTGGTGCAGTGGAAGGTGGCGAAAAGGAGTTTCGGTCCGCTGGCGAGCTCCAGCCGAAGGCAGGGGGATAAAAGGATCCTGACGAGGCGTCTTGGGAAGGAGAACCGTTTCTCGACGAACGGCTTGAAGAACAATGGCTGTTCTAGGTTGTTCTCTTCTGAACAAAGGGGGGGATGAGAACCGTCTCTTGTCTACGGGCTCAAGAACAATGGCTGTTCTAATGTTGTTCTCCTTTGAACAACAGGGGGGGTGAGAACCGTTTCTTGGCGAAGGGCTCAAAACGAACAATGGCTGTTCTAATGCTGTTCTCCTTGAACAACAGGGGGGGATGAGAACCGTTTCTTGGCGAAGGGCTCAAAACGAACAATGGCTGTTCTAATGCTGTTCTCCTTGAACAACAGGGGGAGATGAGAACCGTTTCTTGGCGAAGGGCTCAAAACGAACAATGGCTGTTCTAATGCTGTTCTCCTTGAACAACAGGGGGGGGGGATGAGAACCGTTTCTTGGCGAAGGGCTCAAAACGAACAATGGCTGTTCTAATGCTGTTCTCCTTGAACAACATGGGGGGGCCTTGGGGACTTGGCGTCGGAAAGGCTCGAACCTTTGGCACTCAAGGAATATTGTCCTCCTTCTGGACAAGTGATGGTGAATCTCGAGGTCGAGGTCCCTTGGCGCACAAAGGGAGAGAGGGTCGTGGTGATGTTTCGCGACGAAAATCTGGATCTCCAATCTGATCTTAGTGGTAAAGTTTCCATATAAATAGCCAGGACATCTCCTTGGCGTGGGGGAAAATGGAGTGGAAGCTTGGAGGGAACGCACAGCCGGGCCGGGGAACAATGCCTTATCTGTTCATAAGCCTAACTCGATCTGGCGAGGTCGGCGTATGGGGCGAACGGGGGGACGATAACCTCCTTGTTTAAACATTGGCATCCGGCAGCTGAGATAAGACTTCAAGCCTCGAATCGAAGATGCACGTGGGCAGCATCGTGGTTTTAAATAATACGGGGTAGGAGTTGAAATTAAACGCAGCTTTAACACGTTCTATCACACCCCTCCATTCCAGGGGAAGTTGTCACTTCGAAAAAAAAAGAGAGAAGGGACAAAGATAGAGCTCCGTTGTAGGGAACTCGTTTTCTTGTACCAACCGTACCTTCCTGCACCTAACTAGTATTACCTCAATACATATGATTATTTTGATCTTTAGATTACAGGGGAAAATAACCTTTAATACAACTTAATCAGAGAGAAAAAAAAAAGGGCATGGAACAATGAAATGATATAAACTTAGTACATACGGGACAAAATAATTTATACGTAAATTAATAAGAACAAATATATATACATACAAAAATTAGACATTGAGCGTTACAAAATTCAGACATATACATTAATTAATTATATTACAAAAGAATCTTAAATTAAGTCGTACAAGACGGTATATACCTACATGGAGATACTAATCCTATGAATACAATTATTCTACGCTATTCGGTAACGCATTCCGACTGAGTGCGTCAGCGACCTGGTTATCGGAACCTTTGATATAATTTATTTTAAATTGATACTCTTGCAAGAGTAAACTCCAGCGCATGATGCGGCCGTTTGAGTGTCGCACATTCCTAATATAGGCTAACGGACGGTGGTCGGTTCCTATTTGAAATTCTTTCCCCATCAAGTACATCTTGAATTTGTCTATGACCCAGATAATTGATAGAGCTTCCTTTTCTATAGTGGCATATCTCTTTTCGCGTGGTAATAATTGACGACTAGCATATGCAACTGGATGACTCGTGCCGTCATTCTCGTATTGAAGGAGTACACCTCCAATGCCCTCGTTGGACGCGTCTGTCTTAATCCCAAAGGATTTTCCCGGGTTGGGCAACTTTAAAATGGGGGCAGTTATGAGCTTACTCTTGAACTGATTAAAATGGGAAATAGCGACATCATTCCAACGTAGACGATCGGGTTAATTCTTTTTTAAAAGGGAGCTGAGGGGCGCCGAAATCGCAGCGAAATTCGGAACGAATCGCCGATAGTACGAAGCTGATCCTAGGAACGATCTTAATTGCTTCTTTGTAATCGGGAGGGGCATGTCGGCGATTGCCTTAATCTTATCCTCTTGGGGAACCAACTGGCTTTGTCCTATTTTGAAACCCAAATATTTGATGGTTTCGTGGGCAAAATGGCATTTGCTGGGGCCAATGGTGAGGCCATTTTCGCGCAGCCGCTCGAAGAGAGCTAATAGGGTGGTTAAATGGTGACTCCATTCGCGAGTAGCGACGTAGACATTATCAAAGTAAAAGGATACGTTTGGAAGTCCATCTAACAACCTTCTCATGAGACGGTTATAGTTGCTACAAGCAGTGACGAGGCCAAAAGGAAGGCGCTTGAATTGCATAAGGCCTTTCTCTGTTGCAAAGGCGGTATATGCTTTCACCTCAGGTCGGAGGGGGATTTGATAATACGCCTTGCACAAATCGAGTTCTGAGATGAACTTGGCGTTTTCGAAAAGGTGGAGGTTTTGGTCTACCAACGGGATGGGTTCGGCGTCGAACACAGTTACCGAATTTAACTTCCGGAAGTCGATGCACATCCGATAAGAGACATCAGGTTTCTTGACCATGACGACTGGGGAACAATAACTAGAGGTGGAAGGTTCTATGATGTCTAAACTAATTAAATTATCAACTTCGGCGTTAAAGGCTTGGCGTAAATGAATCGGCATGGGATAGGGTTTTGAACGGACGGGTTCTAAGGTTTTTAATTTGATATCATGCTTGAAACTAGTAGCGCACCCAGGCTTCTCCGAAATAACGTCGTCGAACTGACGTAATAGATCTTGTAGCTGACCCTTTTGATGTGGTGTCAGCTGCGCGTCGATATCCAGGTCAGAGGGTTCAAACGGCTCGCCTGGTAGGGAAGGAAGAGGGTAATCGGCATCAGGTTGGATGCACACTGTCTGGATTACATTAAGGGACTCCGCGGGGTAATCCTCTTCAAGCGCCGATGTTTCGTCCAGCGCTACGAAGGTATGTCCATGGGCGCGCCGGTGGTACTTTTTCAATAAGTTGACGTGATAGAGCTTATCGCCTGCTGGGGTACCAATGAGGTAATCTACCGGTCCTCGTGCCTCGCGGACCGAGTACGGACCTTTCCATTGGCTCAGTAATTTATTACTGGCTGTGGGAAGGAGCAGGAGTACGTCATCACCGGGCTTAAATTTACGATCTTCGGACCGGACATCAAAATAGGTTTTGTATTTCTCCAAATTGACATCGGCATTTTTATAGGCGATGTTTGCGCATTTCTCGAGCCTCTGGCGTAGGTCCAAGACATAGGCGTAAGATGACTGGAGTTTTTGATCCATTTGGGGCTTAATTAACAACTCTTTTAAAATACTGAGTGGCCCGCGTATATTACGTCCATAAAGGAGCTCGAACGGGGCGAAGCCTAATGTACGGTGGGGAATTTCCCGATAGGCGAATAGGGCGACCGGGAGATATCGGTGCCATTCGCGGGGCTGCTCGGCACAGATCTTCTTAATAATGGATTTTAAATTTCCATTTAATTTTTCGCACATCCCGTTTGTCTGTGGCCGGAAGGGGGTGGTAAAAAGGGGCTTTATCATGAGCAGCTTCCCTACGTACTCCATCAACTCAGAGGTGAATTGACGGCCTCTATCGGAGAGTATTTCCTTGGGGACGCCTACCCTCGAAAAGATGGAAATGAGGGCCTCGGCGCAAGAAAAACTGTCGATTCGGCGAAGGGGGACAGCCTCGGGAAAACGGGAAGCAAAGTCTACCAAGGTGAAAATGTAGCTGTGCCCTTCGCTCGAAGGGGGGTGGATAGGGCCAACCAGGTCGATGGCCACTCTGGAGAAGGGTTCAGTAATGACTGGTCCCCTTTGTAAGGGAGCAGGTTTGACCCGCCCTTTAGCGGACGTCTTCTGGCACACATCGCACGATCGACAATGCTTTGAGATGTCAGCTGCAGCACCCGGCCAATAAAAATATCTAAAAATGCGCTGGCCAGTTTTAGTGTGACTAAAATGACCGGAAAAAATGCTGTCATGAGCCACTTTGAGCACTATAGGGACATGGGATCGTGGAAGGCATAGGACAGTAGTAACAGCGTTATTACTGTTCTCGGCGGATCGATAAAGAAAGCCACCTTCCTCCAGGTACCTGATGACTTTAGGTCCACGGACAGTCTCCGTGTCCTGGTTTTGGGCCTTATCCCATAAGGGTGTTAGTGCTTCACACTCCTTTTGTGCCGTCCTAAAGTCCTGGTTAAGGATCTCCGAGAATTCGGACGGTAACGGGGTTCTGAGGGGGACGGACTCCTGGGCTTCCTTCTTAGCTCGACCTCGAGTAAGGGCGGCCTGGGACACAGGGTCGGAACTTACTTGGGGGCTCTGTCCTATAAGTACAGAGCAGAATTTTATGGGTGCTGAAATGACTTCAGCCCAGCCATCATAATATTGACACTGCAGGTAACATCTAACGACGGGGAATCTGTTCGCCCGCCCAAGGTAGTCATGTACCACCGCAAATTTTTCGTGGTTAGGGTCCACTGGGGGAAGGAGTTCGTCGGACACGATGAAACACGTACATCCTGTGTCCCTGACGAGAGTCGATACTCGGCAGCCATTCACGCTGCCCTCCTCAAATTTCAAAGTTCCTGGTGAACTTTTATCAAAAATAAAATTTACCTGGTGGCCTGACGGAGGGGGAGAAGTTGCTGCTTGGGTCTGCACCACCGGGGGAGCCGGGGTTGCAAAAAACCGGTGAACTTGGTGGGCTGGTCCGCGTTGCCTCCCTCCGTGTGAGGCGAGGGATCTGGGAGAGCCCAAGGATTTTCGCGACACCTTGCGTGAAGGGTGACTGATCGACGGGGCTATCCCTCAGGTCGAAGATGATGGTCTTCGCTCTGATGACTTCATGATAGTCTGCGAACTAACAGGCAAATAATGAGCAGGATTCTGGTCAGATTGTTATTCCACAGATTAGGCAGGTCATTCCAGATGGCAAGTTAGGTCTCGATTCCTGCTCCCGCTGTAGCCGTAGTCAAACTCAATCCATGTGTTGAGTTCAAACTATGTTACTTCTGTGATGAAGAAACTGCAGTGTCCTTGTCCTTAGCATCTATTTCCTAATTCTCAATACCAATGTGACATTTATTTCATATTTACTTTCACTATGTCCTAAAGATAAATGAAGGCTATTGTTTCATTATCATTGAAAGAGTTGAGGTCAAGTCGAACTTTCTGTGTCAGACGATATATTTATGAAAGCATGAATAAATATGTACGAATAGCAAGAATAGCTATTCATATATAGGGAAGCAAGCATGAAAATCTCTTTAAGATTTTTAAAATAGGATTGTGCCCGTCTTGTTCTAAATTCGTTTCGATTTGCAATTACTCTACAGTAGGAATATTCATCATTGGTGGAAATGAAGTTTATCCATTTTTCACAAAATCATCCTTCTGATTATGCATTTTACCTAATAAGATGTGAAGAATAATCTAATTAATTAGTTTATTTCTCGTAACACTTAAAATAACTTCTTCTTTTTTTGGCATTTGTATTCCTGCGTCAATCCCTTATGCAAATGTAAAAAGATGAATTTAAAACTTTATGGGGGTGATATTAAATGTAAATGGAGTCCATATATGAAGTATCAGATGTACATTTTGAATCCTCAAATGAAATGAATTCAGTAAGACAACTCTTGTGAAAAATCATTCATATTAAGGCATCAAAAGAGAGAGGAAAAAGGGGTGATGAAATTTCAAATATAAAAGGCAAAGAAACGTCTCCATGATTGAACAAAGAGCTCTCTCGAATGAACAAAAATGCCTTAACGCCAATTGGAGATGTCTTTGGATAAATAATGCAAAATATTTTCTAAGATTCATTTTAGAAGTGTACCAAATATAGAGATTTTTACTGAGTTAATATATTTGGACTTTAGGGGAGGAGGATTTAAAAAAAAAAATCACCTAAGGCGCATTTTCTCCAAATTAACCATTTTATATGGAAGAAAGTCCCCCCTTCCGCCCTGCGCAAAATTAATTTCACTTGAGGCTTTGTTTATGCATTTATAGAATGATAGTTTTATTTTAGAATGTTCAATAAGCGTTCGCAGCTTTTAATTTTGACCTCGAAATGTGACCTACCTTAGTTCCTGAACGGGAACAGTGTCAGGATAGTTGAAGCGCTTACTGGTTACAATCCTCCCATGTAGACTACTTCTATTCAGCTACCTGGGCATTGTACCGTTTTATTGGTATATTTTCTCTTCCATAACTTTACTAATTTCTTTAAGAAGTTCTCTTAAAAACCTTCCGACGGAGATGTCTTGTCGGATTTCATCATATTTTAAATAATTACAAATCCACTTATATGTAATTAAATGATTACTATTTTTGTATTCCTGCCACTTGGTCCTTTTAGAATGATAATTCCACCTTCAGCAGACATCAACGGAGATTTCTACAATATATTTGAATTTGGATTTCCGGTACTGCTTTATTATCTGGTCTACGGATTAAACTCACTTTATATACGCTTAGTCCGATATTTACTAATGGTTTTATATGGAATTTTGTTGTATATCACTTTACAGCTACAGCATTAACACTGATTTGAGTAAAAGTACCACAGGCTTCGGATTAACGATTTCTGCTGATGAACTCTGTCTGGCTGATTACACGACCTCTCTACGCAACACTCGTAAAGCAACTCTTTTTTGAAAAAACTGAAAATTCATTTGCACTACGGAAAAGATCACCTCTATAGAATTATATACCTTACATTTATAAGAAAAAATAAGGAATATATGCGTTTTGGGGGCTGATTGGAGAGACTTCCTGTTCTTTCTAAGCGGAGTAACTACCCAAAGAGTTGTTACTTTTCTTCTCCACTCCTGACTTTATCCTACTTTTTATCTCCTCCTTTCTTACTGCTAACACGAGATAAATTGATGACCAGCAAAATTTCAGAAGCGTAAAACAGATAGATAATAATTAACATAGATAAAGTGTGAGGTTTTTATAAGATTTCAAGATTATTTAAAGGTCAAATAATCTACCATGTTGTTTAATTTAAAATTACAGTTTTACATATTGAGTTGATAGAATAAGGTTGCCTTTCATTCAGTTAAAGCTGCCATAACATAACTTTTCTGAATGACAAAAGCCATCTGAGTCAATCTACCCCTAACATCCCTCCATAAATTACACCCAAAAGATAGTGTCCATAACATCGGGTCGTAGTTATCACTATTCAGGTCTCGTCAAAAGCTCTCCTATGCAACTACAATATACAATAATATCAATAATAAAATATGTACAATTTATACTCCCAAAATAAAACTCAAAAAGCACAATATCTTTCCCTCCCCACATACTCGTCTAACCTGCGCTTGAAAACACTTAGATTTCTACTCTCTTTTACTTCCTGTGATAAACCATTCCAGAAATCTACCAGTCTATTAGTGAATAAATATTTTCTTACATCTAACCTACACCCCTGTTTAATATATTACAAGTGGCGATCCCTAGTTCTATTGATACCCTCTAAATCGAAGAACTTTCCAAAATCCAAGTTATCTATCCCAGAACAGATTTTTAAAATTCGTTTGTTTTCCAGTTTTGTTCTATTTGACGTCCAAACCTTTGTTGGCCCTTTTTATTGGTTGTTGCGAGTATTCTCTTTCATTCATATTTCTATTGAATTAATTTTATATTTTTAGGAGTACCTTACCCTAAGTATTCAGTTAGGCAGAGGTAAACAAAATAGATCTCGGCGAATTTCAAGTTATTTTAGTCTCAATCATTTTTATACCAATTCCTGTTAAAGTTAGGAACACGGAATGTAGCGTTTAACTTTATTGTATTATCGATGAATTATCTCAAACTTTAAGTGAATGACAATGCGATGTTTGAGTCTCAGGAAATTCACCAAAGCAAAAAAACTGTAGTCGATTCGGCGATTTCAACTATGAGAGATAAATTTCCTGGAAAAAGATTTGGTCACCGAAGTTTGCATTGTATTACCTCTTTGTGAAAGAGGCCAGTCTCAAACTTTCAGTTGAAATAACTGTATCAAAACCATCAAAATGTAAGCCAAGTGCACAACCAATATGGTCAAACAAAGAACTCCGCAAAATAATCAAGAATAAAATTAAACCAATGTACTATATTGGCAGAGAATCCAATGAACAACGATATAAAGCCGAATACACAGTACTAAACTTGTCCGAAAATCCAAAAGAAAATTATTAATCCTCTGGGTCAGGGATTGGGAAACCCTCGCCCGCGGGCGAAATTCCGCCTGCAAGCCCAATTTTCATCGCCCTCTGAGTAATATATTTGTATGCACAAATTTTCAATACTAAAATTTAAATAATATTTGCATGTCCAATTTCCGTGGTGGCAGGGAATGAAAATATTACGTATTATTTTTTAGATATTAATGCACGAGTATATCGCAATATACAGTGTAACCCCCCCCCCCCAAAACGGGCCCAAATTTGATAGGCCTCATTTCTTAATTTTCTGCAAGGATTTTAATGAAACTGTGGTTATAACTAGTTTATTGTGTTTAAAAACATCACATCAAAACATGAGTCTTTGGACTTTTCTTCCTTATTCAAGAGCAGGTGTTCGAGATGACCTCCATTTAGATCTGTGCATCTCTTCAGGCGCAGCACAAAGTTGTCCATGACGTCCTTACAAACCGACCGACTAATGGCTCTGATCTCCTCCCTGATGGCATCCTTGAGTTCCGTGATGGCTCTGGATCTCCCTATGTACACTGTGTCTTTAAGGTAGCCCCAGAGAAAGAAATCGGGGGGGCGGGGCTAAGGTCTGGGCTGTTGGGTGCTCACTCAAAATCAGTCTTGAGACTGATCACACGGCCACCAAAGTTCTCTTTCAGCCAATCTCGGGACAGGTTTACGTTGTGAGACTTTGCTCCATCTTGCTGGAACCAGAACTTCCCGATGAGCGACGGGAACAGGGTCTGCAGCTCCCTCTTGAAGGTTTTGAGAACCTCAACATACCGCTCATTGGTGATTGTCACTGTCGCGCCAGATTTCTTGAAGAAGAATGGTCCGATTATGCCTCTGGCTGAGATTGCAGTCCATACCGTGCACTTAGGGGAGTGTAGGGGTTTGGTGGCTACCTCATTTGGACTAGAGGTCCCTCATAAGAAATTTTTCTTCGAGTTTACCTTTCCTTCAAGATGGAAGTGAGCTTCTTCTGAGGTCCGAAGGAGGTTAAGGAAAGTTGGGGTATCCTGAATCTTCTCCAGTATCTTGACTGCCATAGCCTTTCTCTGCTCCTTGTCTGAGGCTGTAAGGTCGGCCTTGTCTGCATTTTGTACGAGTAGGCCTTTACATCCATTACTAGCACTCTCCTGCAAGTTTCACTCGATATACCGAGGGACTGACTTCGCTTGCGCACAGAACATTTTGGACTCTGCTTAAGTGACTCTCTCGCGTTCTCGACCAGCCCAGCTGTACTCTTCTTGGGCCATCCTGAATGGCTTGGACGGTTGGCACTGGCTGCATTGAGGTTCTTCACTGTCCCATAGTTCTTAAAATGGTCCACCCAGCTCTGAATTCTGCTCTTTGATGGAACTTTTCACATTCGAACTGATGCACGAAAGTGTCCTGCACTTTCTTGAAAGAGTCTCTTGCAGTAATGTTTGATGCAGTATATTCTTTGCTGGAGCTCCCATTGAGATCTAGTTATGTTCACAGGCGTTGTTTCTGCCATTTCCTGCAAAGTAAGGGTGATTATGAATGAATGAAGGATATATCACAAAAAGTGTGTGCAGGCTCGGTTTTGGGTGGTCACCCGTATAATAAATTTAAACAACATTTACAAATATACAAGAGTCAAATTTAATTTATCGTCCGCCGACTTATTTCATTAGAAATTTTCGCCCACGGCTCAAGAAAGTTTACCCAACCCTGCTCTAGGTATATTCAAAGATTTCAAAGTGAACTTAGCCAGCGATCCCAAAGTTTTGGGCGGAATACGTAACGATTACTCTGCCATATTTTTTACCAAAGAAAATTTGAAAGGTATTCCAATTGGCGAGCTACGATGGCATTTGGCTAAAGGTCAATGCTAAACTACATCTCAATCATGGAAGAAATTACCAAACCACCTAGACAAAATATGATTTATTTTTGACACCTTTCTGTGGACTACCATTGCCCGGCGTCGAAATAAACTGTAACATGCATTAGTCCGTTCATAAAACACGTCCCCACTGAGGCAAGGTCCATTTGTGGTGAGCACGTGCACAAGCCAGTCGACGTCGCTTGTGCTGAACGTTGATCAGCAGCTTTTGGCGGACTTTCCATCACTTCATGCTTTTTCGAAGCAGTCTGCGACCTACTGTTCTGACAGATATATTAACATGGACGTCCTCTGTTCATTCATTTTGCAACTGAACTGCGTTTTTCTTACGATCCGGAACGCTCATCCTGAGTCTTCCAGAAACGAGGTGGGTTTGGAATTTTCCCTCTTTCTAGTCTCCTCTTCAACATGTCTGCAATATCGTAATGTGATCTGCTGATTATCTGGGCGTTTTGTTGACAACAAAGTCCATTCTCGTGCAGTGTGCTTAATCATACTTCATTCCTCCACAGTATAGTTACGTTTGTTTGCCATTATCATATGATTATCAGATCCCTCCGACATGGAACATCACATTAATCAACAAATATGAAGTTCTTTATGAAGACATTTTGATTTTAACATAGCACATACCGATTGGGCTGTTGATAGGGCTAACGCTGGATCTGCGTCAGTGTATAGGTATGGCTCGAAGTCTCAGGAGGGGGTCAGTTTCCACGGCGTATCCCCTTTGTTTTAATTCAGCGGAGATCTACCAGGTGATGCATGTATAATCACCGCCGATCTAGTTTCAATACATCGTTCGGTACTGGTGATAACGCATTATACCCTGTTTGAAGACTGTCTGCATGACAGGAATCTGGTTATCCTTCGGAGCTGCCTGGTAAAAAAGATGAGAGATATCAGATAAAAACAAAGGTACAGCCATTGATCTCCGACTGTTTCCCTGGACGATCCCCCCCACCCTCGTCCTCAGTGCCCAGTCCGGGCCCAATTTAGCATCTTCTCCTTCCTTCTGATACCCTGTTTTCTTACCGTAATTCCTCACTTTCCCTACAACCTCTCCCACAACTTCCAATGGTCAGTCTCTAATTTCGCAGGGTAGACACCAACCAGCTTTCTATCACCCAGCCATCCCGGATGGGGGCTGGGAGGATGGAACAACGACCCTTTCAATCTGAGGTCCAATTTGAGGTGATGGGTTTTAACGACCTACTTCACCCCCAGCCTCACCTTTCTCGCATACTCCCTGTTTCTCTTTTCACTGACTAATCATTTTAAGCCCAGCCTAGAGTGGAGCCGCCATACTAATGGGCTGCCTGGCCACCGGACGGCGGTGGCTGGTTTTGTCGGCCTCGTCTTTACCCCTCGGAGAGCGGGCTACTGTGCTGAGTGATTATAGTTTGCATCCCGTGATAATAATAGGGTCCCCATGCCCATTGATGAGTTTTTTTTAAACTTGATCACTCGACACTTGCTTCCCCACTGAATACAATTATGGACCTCTCCGGATCAAACCACTTCTACCGGAGAGGAGATTTAGTCCTATCTTAGGCATACAGGTGTGGTGGACTCTCCCTCATTCCTTTCTTTGGAGGCGCCCTTGGGCGACTCCATCTCATTTCCAGGGTCATTCCCTCCTTTACTTCCACAGGAAACTGCCAAGAAAGCACGGAGGCAGCCCAAAATGGACTGCTCCAGATGATAGCGGCTGGATATGGCCAGCCCTATTAGGATGTCAAAAGACAGCAGGTCCCGTCGATCCGTGCCTCTAATGATCTGCTGATCTGCTGCATGCATGACATGTTTACAGGGGTTCAGTGTACCTACCCCTTTCTATTCCCCTCAGCCGCTAATGGGATCAGTGATGTCTTGGGGAGGATGGCCACATGGATGCTATCCGGGGATGGACATGGTCCCGGAGGTGACCCAGTTACAGACGTCAGGATCTTCTATGGGGTCAAATCTTGACTTGATGCGAAGCATCAAACTTGAGTTCCTCTCAGTGAAAGCTTCTGCTCAGATAGTTTGGAACCTCAAGGACTCACAAAAAGAGGATAGACCCTCTACCCCGGCTGGTGCCCATTTGGCAGCCAAGACCTTCTCAATTTCAGAGAACGATCGTGATGAGGGCGGCCCATCTGGCCTAAGGGCTACTTTCGGCGATGGAGAGAAGTGGATTCATTCTCAACCCTCATCTGCCCAAAAGAAAAGGAACAAGAAAAAGAATTCAAGGGTTCCAGTCCATCCGCGGGAGCTCCGGAGACAGAGTGCCCTATGACGTTTCGGCAAGCGACCAGGCTAAGATTGAGACCACCGATCCCGATTTTCCCCCGAGTGGAGGGGCGCAGAGCAAGAAGTCAGAAGTAAGAAATGCACTGAGTGGAGCCTCGATTACGTCGGGGCCATTGGGAGACTACCTGACGTTTTCGAGTAAGCTGGCTTAAACGCTTTCTGGTTATTTGCTCCAGTAGTTAGCTTGATTGGGAGAGAGCTAAAGCTGACCCGTTACTGAGGGGAAAGCCTTCTGGTAAATGAGTCGGAGCCCTCGGAGCTGGCCAAGATTAATGCCCAAAGGACACTTGATAGCACGCCGGTGAGTGTGATGCGACACTCTACTGTGAACTTTGTGAAGGAGTGGTTTACGCAAGGTAACTCTTGGACTACTCCATCACTGATATCACTTTTGAGCTGGTCGAGAATGGAGCAGGCAAGGTCAAACATGAGATGAGAAAACGGGGAGTGACCTTGAGACCCACCCATTCACTCTCCAACGCGTTCAACTGTGACAAGCTCCCTAAGGCGGTGCGTGCCGGTTAGTATCATTACCGCATGAACGCATTCGTGCGATTGCCACGGAGGTGCTAATATTGAAAACACTTCGGCCATACGAGTTGCTCCTGTAGACGTGCAAAGTCAGGGTTACCCAAATTTTGTCTAAGTTACTCCAAGGCTGGATACGATAAGTCCAAATCATGTTTGGTCAAGTGTGTCAATTGCAGCGATCCGGACCTCGCTCCTCTCTCATTTTGCGAGTCTAAGGAATTTATCCTGGCGCGCCCCGCGCTGCCTGGGACGTCTTATGCCTCAATGATAAAAAACGCCCTATGCTCATGGGCCCTCCAGGACTACGAGTACGGTCGCTTCCACGGCCATTCGGAGCTCTTCTGCTGATTCTACCCACCTCGAGCGCTCCGCTAGTACAGCTGGCAGCACAAAGGGTTCGCACCTAGCCCTGGCTAAAACTACGGCTCCCTTCAACTTCCCTCCCACAGTGTGACCATTTCACGTAAGATGAAATGGCCACACACCTCCACCGAGTCGTTAGACTCACAGGAGGCAACAACCTTGAATTTGTTTGTAAGATCATCTTCTGGGGTTCATAAAGCTGCCCTCCAAAAGGACAACACCAAAGGAGCTTTGGCTCCTACGCCCACACCAAGTGCTATGCTAGGTGAATCGATTACAGTGGATTCTCCAAAGGAGAGATCCCCGCCTCCGCATTCGCCACGCCTGCTTGGGGTTTAGAGTTTGAAGGAGGAAAAGACTCGCATAGCGTAGAGGCTTCAACCTCCCCCGATAGGTTCTCTCTCGAGAAAGCGCTTTCAGCGCCTTGTCCGGCCAACAGCAATAGGAGTTATGTTTTGGGGAAGTGTACCGCCATTCTAGTAAAAGTCTTCTCTACGAAGAGGGCCACCGCATCTCCTCCGAGCTAGGTGAATCGATTACAGTGGATCCTCCAAAGGAGGGATCCCCGCCTTCAAATTCGCCACGCCTGCTTGGGGTTTAGAGTTTGAAGGAGGAAAAGACTCGCATAGCGTGGAGGTTTCAACCTCCCCCGATAGGTTCTCTCTCGAGAAAGCGCTTTTAGCGCCTTGTCCGGCCAACAGCAATAGGAGTTATGTTTTGGGGAAGTGTACCGCCATTCTAGTAAAAGTCTTCTCTACGAAGAGGGCCGCCGCATCTCCTCCGAGCTAGGCCTGGGGGCATATTCCTTCAACTGAATTTCCGCGGGCTCCCGGCCAACTGGGAGGAGCGTCGAAGGCGCTTCTTAATCTGTTTTCCCTTAGATATCGTTTTGTAAGAGGCTATGCTGGGCGCATGCCCCCTGTCCACTGCCCCGGTGTATAATGGATTCGCAAACCTGCCACAACGGGATGGGGGCCAGGCGTACATTCCACCGTCAGACAACTTCGAATTGGGGGACTTACGCTGCATCGTGGCAGGGTTGCCGAGGCTCTTTCTCTTGCTTGTGGATTTAAACGGTAGACACTCCATCTGGATAGACGACTCGATAAATACTAGATGTCAGGTCTTTGCTGACCTGATCAACCAGCTGGAGATAGGAGTCCTAATTGTGGATGAGTTTACTCATTGCCCCCAAACCGCTTCATTTTCCTGTCTTGATCTATCCCTAATGCTCTCTGGATGCACAACCTAATTTGGTTTAGGGGCAGTCGATGACTTCTATGGTAGTAATCACTTTACCAATCAAATATCATTTTCTGGGCCACTACCGCCTGAGAGATTGCATGGTGGTGTTGGCGTGGGTGCGGTGATCCGCATTTCAGGAAATGACCTATTTCTCTGTCTCAATCGAGGAGTTTAGTTAGGTGGATGAGACCGTTGAGTTCTTCTCCGGCAACCTCGTCGGCGTGGTCCTAACCAGTATTCCTAGAGTGTCTGGCTACCGCTTCCGTGGTGGTCAGCCGAATGTGCGACGGCCCTCAAACAGAAGCGTTATGCCTACCCTGCATGCGCTAATTCACTGTATGTGAATTTCGTGGAGCAAGGGCTAGGTTCTGTTTTGTTTCGAAGCACGCCCGCCTCTCTAACTGGTAGGCATACTTGTCTTCACTTGACGGGAAGAGCCCTCTAGCAGAGGTGTGGAAGCGAGTCAAAAGGATTCGGTGAAAATTCTCGCAGGACACCCCTCTTGTTCTCCAGGAAAATGGAACTGTAATCTTGGAGCACGTGTCCGTAGTGGAGTCCTTCGCGGCCTCTATCTCCGCATTCTCTAGACGGGATTTTTATCGCCAGCATTCAATGCACGTCGTGATGTTGCAGAAGGTCGCCAACTGGACATAGATTCCAGGAGCGGAGAACCATTCAACGACTGGTTTACATTGAGTGAATCTTTCAGCTCTCGCTTTGTGAGCGGACACCACCTTGGTCTAGTCGATGTCCGGTACGTCATACTTCAACACCTAGGTGAGCGAGGCATAGCCTTTCTGGTAGATTTGTTCAACATGATCTGGGAAGAGGTTATCCTCCCAGATTCCTGGCGAATTGCTACTGTGCTCGCTTTTCCCAAGCCGAAGAGAGATTACTCTATTAACCCAATCTCTCTAACCTCCCGCGTGTGCAATTTGATGGAGAAATTAGTAAATGTTAGATTAACCTTTTTTTGGAACAGTGGAGGCCACCTGACTTCTGCGCAGTGAGGCTTCCGCAAGTTCCACTCCACGTTGAATAATATGCTTTCGCCTGGAAAATACCGTCTGCAAGGCCTTCATTCCTAGACAGCACTTCGCCACGATGTTTTTCTATCTGGAGAAGGTTTATGATACCGCATGGCGATACGGTATCATGGAGACTCTCCACACGATGGGGATGAGTGGATGCCTCCTAATCTTTATATCTGAATGTTTGCTAGATCATCGATTCCACCTAAGGGTGGGGGAGCCCTCTCCGGCTCAATGGAGCAGGGAGAGGGTGTTCCGCTCTGCGCCGTGCACAGTCCATTATTCGCCTGTACGCGTGAGCCCGGCGCCTCCCTCAGGTGCCATCAGCTCTCACTATATCCTCTCTCATCTCGACGGTGCATTTGGCGCCGAGAGTCTCCAGTCATACCCTAAGCCTTTTGGGTTTAGGGCTAGGAACTCCTTCAAGAGCGAGGTATAGCTCTCAGCCCAGTGGTACCCCTGTTTCTACCCAGGACACCACACTGAAGGGTACCACCTTTGATTATTTATCGCCACGCCTCTGCTCACAAAGTTTCTGCAGCGCCGGGAGTATTGCGTTCGGCCTTTTTGGAACACACTTCGTGTTACGCTGGAAGCGTGCTAGTGTATACGGATTGCTCCAATTCCCAAAAGGGGGTCGGTTTCCACGCCGTATCTCCTCTGTTTGGAGTCAGCGGGGCTCGGCCAGGCGCTGCGTCTGGCTTCACGGCCGAACTGGCTGCAATACACCGCTCGGTACGAGAGATAATGCGACGTGCCCAGTTCGGAGACCAGATTGTGATTTATAGCGACTCGCAAGGTACCCTGAGTGCTCTCGGGGCATTGAAATCTCCGCATCCCCTGGTTTACGATATCCGTGAAGCCCTATTTTGGCGAGCAGAGCGGATGTCGAGATTATCTTATGCTGGATTCCTGGACATGTAGGAATTGCGGGCAATGAGCGCGCCAATGAGGTTGCCAAAGAGTCTGCGAGGACTGGGCGACCAGACCAGCGTTTCGCTTTTCCTCACACATATTATATGGCAGAAATACGGGCAGCTCTCCTGGTTGCTTGGCAAAGAAGATTTTATACGGTCGAGGGGAACTTAAAGTTGCGTGCCATTGCGCCGCTACTGTTCCCATGGACCTACCTCCCAATGCCACAACGGCTTCAGGCTGCTTTCTCTCGTCTCTGAATTCGACGCACCACCATTTGATGGACCGCTCGCCTGCGCCTTATTTTAAAGACTGCTTTGTTCTCCAGACTCTTCGGCACATATTTGTTGAATGTCCCAGTCTGGGTGATCTCCGCGCCGGTACCGGGACGAGCGGGTCGCTACCGCTTGTCCCTTGTACTTGAGAAGGGTTCGTGCATAATGGCTTGTGGATTTGGGGGAGGAGGCTCTCTCCTCCACTCTATTTTACATTCTTTGTGCGTTTCTTTTTGTAGGTCGCATGTTCCAGCGCCGGGGGGGGAGTCAGGCCTACCCCTGACGCCAAAGCACGCTTCCTTCTTGCCTTTTTGCTTTTTCTCGTCGTTATTCCTTTTTATCCTTTGTCCTTTTTTATCGTTGTTATGTCTTATTTATATATTGTCATTTGTTTTTTTAACATAGCCTAATAGTAGGCTTTTGTGTACGGCGACTTATTCTCAAGTTGGAAGTCACCAGATGGACTACCACAATGAAAAAAAAACCCTCTCACCTTGCAAGTGCGCTCCTACTCATTCACAGCCAAAGGAAGAGACACCCTATAATATCTGCCCCATCATAGATGAGACGAGTCAAACCCCTCATAACATCCAAATCTGCTCGTGTCCGGGTCATGTAGGCATCAGGGGAAACGAGAAAGCATACCGAGCAGTCACAGAAGCGGCCTCCAACATTCATATTAATCCCAAGAAATAGCGTGATTACGTCTCCGACATACGAATATAACCCATGGTTTCCGGTTCCCAAGCTCCCAACCACCTCACTTTAACCAGTGTAACACATAATTAACAACAAAACATATGTTAATAGATTACCCCTTCACAATCACTATAGAAATAGATTTCTTGAACCCATCCCAACATTAAAGACGATCCTCCAAGACAACTGAATCAAAATAGAAAACTTGTAAAATATCTGAAGTCGACAACAAATTTATATATTAGAATTTAAAGAAACAAGATAATTTTAAAAAGCTGTAATTGACCCATAAGATGGTGTAAGTGGGCTCAAAGCTATTAAAAAATTCACTTCAAGCTGCCGATCACATAAACTTGAAGGCGTCTCGCCAAACTCTCACATTGCTTGATAGAAGCGGGATTCAGCACGCACCCTTGTCAAGAAAGAAGTAACTCGGCTTGATTAGCCTTCGCTACTGACAATATTGGATGTAGTGCTGAAAAGTGAGAAATTTTCTTTCACCGACGAAAACAAATTTAAATTGTTCAGATCGGATGGAAATCACCCTGTAAGGTGCTGTACAGGGGTAATATTGAATTCCACATGCACGAAATAAGAGTTAACAGCGTTATGGTGTGGGGGATGTTTTTAAGCGCTGGGGTCTTTCCGCTCGTCTGCTTCCAGGGAAAGTAAATGCTGTGGTATGCAAGAATCTGTTTCATAAATAAGTGATCTCCTCCCTCACTTTCCCACACATGGAGAGTACGTGAATCTTGATTTCATACAGGACAATGAACGGTACCACACAGCAAAGAAGGTAAAGCAGTTCTTGGATGTTTAAAATATCGACATGATGAACTTGTCTGAGCAGAGCCCTGATTTAAAGCAAATATACCTCCTATGAAAGATATTCGGGGAGAAGGATATGGCTCGGAACCAATGAATATTTAAGATCTCTGACAAATAACGGTAGAAAAGTGTAATATTATCACGCCTGAATAATGCAACAAATCGTTGAATTCCTGGCGGCCAAAGATATACTCAGGTCTTCATTCAGAACAAAGGTCTACAATCTACATACTTCTTATTAATAATTTGTTTAATTGGCCATGAAATAATTGTTGTTTCCTCGTTAAGCTTGCATTAATACGTAGTGTTCTCTAGTTTTGAACGCATTCTTTCGGGGGCAAATTTCAAAGAATATTATGTGCAATTTTCATGGGCATTAAGCAAGTATTTAAGAAAATGTAGATTTTTTTCTTTAGTTTTGGCCGTACCGTACTTTCCCCAGTGCTAATCTGGTCAATCTGACAGCCAAAACAGATTAAGCCTCGCTTTAGCCAAAGCTGAGACCCGTTCCCTCCCCTCGTCTCGAGTGTCCATTTCGCTTAAAATAGAGGCCACGCTTCTCCAGCGAGTCGGTTGACTCGAAGGAAGCAACACCTAAGAAGATGCCAGTGGACCAACCACTGGGCGTGCTTAAATCTACGTACGGGAATTATGGTATAAATAAGGAAGTGTAGGTCTCTCGCCCCTGTCTTAATCTGGGCAGAGCGTAACGAGTAGCCATTCCCCTTTAAAAGATCATGGGTCCCAGATCCCAAACGCATTACAGCCGCCCACTGAATCTAGAGATGAGAAAACAGAAAACTCAGTCCCAGGGAAGGAACTTATTGAAACTAGTTTGAGAATTTGAGGTTGGTGGCCCTAATGGGAAGGAATTCACGCACCTTTTTACTTTGGACTGTTCATTTTCCTCTTTTTTTTCTTTGTGAACTACTGATGCACAAGCAAACTTTGAAAAGGAGGGCGATCAATTTCCCACGCGATCAATTTATGTTTCGTCGGGCTGCCACCGCTCGAAAGGTTACGTCGGTGGTTCTTAACTCAAGCACGGTGGTTCACATTCGAGGAAAGGAGTTTAAGGTGCGTAGACGAGTGCCCTGCGTTCTTATCCGGTAACCTCATTGCCACCGGCCTAGTTTTTATTCCTCAAACGTCTTATCATTTTTCACGCTGATTGCTTCCTTGGTGATCACCCGATTCCGAGATAGACATAAAAGTAAAGTGATACACCCTATAAAAATTCTTCGGGCGATGGCCAGATTCAGTTTTGAAGAACTATCGTTTGCTCATCCTGGCTGGCATACGTGTCTTCATTCAATGGGAGGGTTCCTCTGACAGAAGTGTGGAAGCGTGTCAAAAGCACTCGAGGCTGTCAACTATCTCTCTGTTTCTGTGGCAGAGCCCTTTGCAACCACTTTCTCAGCAATGCCCAGTCTGAACGCTGCTCCAACAGCATGTTAAGCATGTTATACGGTCGTTGAGGGGCGCCGACAGGACCTCACTCGCAAGATGAAGAGCCATTCATTGACCTGTTTTCGCTCAGAGGTTCTCGTCCATAGATGCAGGACGAAGAACCACAGTACTTGCTTTTCTCAAGTCCTAATTTGTCTAAACGACTGCGTGCGAAATTTGATGGAGAAATGGGTGAATGTTAGGTTAGGTTAATTCCTGGAGAGTGGAAGTCACCCTTAAAAAATGACAACGTACGAACTTACTAGAGAAAGAACAATGCCTGGAGGGTTTTACCAGTGCAGTAAGTTTTCAGAGGGATTTGCAGGGAAACTTTAGAGTTTTACATGTATGCAGTTCCTGATAGATTGGCAAAAACATTATCATCTATAATTTATCCTTTCTAGTAATCATGTATAAACATTTGACTGTTAACCACTCGCAGAATTTTAAAGATCCAGAAACAGGTGCCCACACAACCTAAAAAGAGTCGCTTTAGGCCAAGGCGAAAATGGGGAATAAAAAAGAATGTGGAACTGCTCGTTCTCTGATCGACTCCTTTAATATGTGCGAGTTTTTATGGAGGCAACGAAATAAAGGAAAAGACTTAGTTGCTCAAATTTACAAAGACATTGTAAAGTTTTATCTATTAAAAAATGTTTAGCTTTCCTTAGCTTTTAGATTTTTTAGTTTTCTCTCATTCGTTCCCCAAACCCCCCAAATACTTATAACATAGGAATGACCCCATCCTTCGAGACGAAATTGCGCCATAATAAAAGAAAAGATCCTCGATGTCAAAATAATAGGCTTGTAATTTAGCGTCGTCCTCTTTGCTCATCTTGAAGATTTTTTCCTTCCCATCTTCACAGCAGAACTTACCCACTGATCTGCTCCAGAAACTTGCCAGTCGAGAGTAGTATCTCCTATGCGACCATTCATATCCACATGCGCCCGACGCGGAACAACGAGAGGTTCTCCAATCGCAGGTTTGTGTTTACATACAATACTACCCGATACCTCCCTCCCCAACAAAAAATGGCCCCTGGTGCCTTCGAGGAATCTCGTCCGACTACTTATCAAATATAATCAAGAATTTCGAAAGTGGCCCGATCATTTGAACGATTAGCCAACATATCGATAAAGCAGCTATTTCACTAAGAAAAAAAACCAGGTCGTTTGATGTTTCAGAGATTTCTGAAATAAACTCACAATTCTCGATAGTAAAGACTGAAACAAAGCAAGTATTTAGGCTCATGACCCTACCGTTTGCATAGCTAATTAGTTCTCCAGATGAGTTTCTAATTGGGCCAATATTTTCTCGTAACGGATTTCTATTACGAACATAGAATTTTTTAGAATCACTCTTACTGTCACGAGTTATAATTAATTCAGTTTGTCTTTTTGCATTACGAATTTGACGTTTAACTTAGATTATTTGTTCCTTATATGTAATTCTATTATATTCTGACTTTTGATGCTTAAATTTCTTATAACCAAATTTCGTGCTCTTAAAACAGCACTAATTTCGTCAGTCCAGCATATCGGTCTTTTATCAGGCAATTTTCTTATGTTTCATTGAGACAAACTGCTTTTTTATCTAACTTTTATCGTAAGGGAGTTCCATTAAGATAATAATGATGTGTAAGTTTATTAGCAAAAAATGCGGGTTCAATGTTTAAAAATAATAAAAAACAGAGCATTTTTAATATTTAGCTGATGACAACTTTAGCATTCATAAAATCAGAGTACCTAACCCAGTGGTTTCCAACCTTTTTATGATAGTGTCCCCCTAATTGCTATCTAGAAGCAGCCGCGGTACCCCGATATAAAATAATTAATTACGTGGAAAGCAGTTTAAAATTAACCACGACTGACATTTAACCTAATTTGACCGAAATAAGACATAAAATTAAAAAATAAATAAATCTTACCTTTAAATGTTTAATAGGAAATTTGAGCATGAGGAGAATCATATATTTCTTCAATATTGGGACGTTTGTTGACAAAGGTGACAAGGCAACTCTTGTTTCTTCATTCACTCTCTGCAATATTTCTCTTTTTGTTGTTTTATGTTGCACAATGCAGAGAAGCGAGTTCCAAAATACTTTAAAGTGTCGTTAGACTTTTTAGAAATGTTTGATTTGGGAAGGGGGGAAATTTAGGCATTTAAAAAATGATTTTTTAGTGTCTTCCGCGGCACATCTGTTGAAAACCACTGACCTAACCTAATCTAACTTAGTTTAGGTTAAGTACTCTGATTTTATGAATGATAAGTTGTGTGCCGCTAAATATTAAAAATTATGTTTTATTGTATTCTCATATTTTTTTTTAACATGCATTTTTTGGCTATTAAACTTACAAATCATTATCTCAATGTAACCCCCTTACGATAAAAGTGAAAATAAAAATGTTCGTAGATCACGTATTGGAAGAGGACCAGAAGATGTGTGGAGCTAGTTGCTGCCGAAAGTCTCGAAAGCAGATCATTCTATCTCTAGGTTACTAGGTTGCTAAGTCTGTAAAGTTAACCCGTCTCAAAGCAGGAACACGCATAGAGCTCTCATAATTTACCTTAAACTTTTATTTCAAACTGACCCATATTGTGATCGCAGTTGCCTAAATGCTCTCCAACTTTAACTTCAATAACTGAGTTATTGTTAATGGTTACGATAAGATCTAAAATTCGCTCGCCACGCGTTGGGTTCGTTGACTTTCTGAAATACGAATTTGTCCTCCATAAACTCTACAAACCGTTTACCATCTCTCCAATTGTAACGTAATGTTTCAAAGTCTATGTTCCCATTATTAAAATCGCATAGAAGGACACAGTCGCTGGTGGACAGTATGTAGTAACCTAATTAAACGGAAAATCTCCCCACCCTTTAGTACATCTGATCGTATGTCAAATGTATCATTTACAAATTTACATATAGCCTGTAGTTCTTTTATAAATACTATTATTCCACCACTCCTCCTAAATAGTCTTCCCTTGTGAAATAGCTTAAATCCCTGATTTCCATAGATACTCAAGTAATTGAATTTATCGAAATTTACCCGTCTGTAACTGCCATAATGCCAATTTTCTCTTTGAATGTTAATGATTTTAATTCGTTAAATTTGTTTTAGGCTGCGAACGTTCAACATTAAGGAGAGAACATTGGTCGAGGATAGCCTACAAGTGTGATGGCTTGCTATTGTGGACAAGAGTTCCGTGTCTGATATATAGAGTAAACAAGTTTTGCCGACCAAAAAGTCGCATTCTCTCACTTATTCTCATTTATGACCTCTCGACCTTCAAAACTTTCCATAATTCCCGGGCTAACCTTAGAAGGACCTTGGCAATTCTATGATCGAAACAACGTGTGTTTCAAATTTCGTTAGAATCGGCCGAATAGTTATGATGTTATGGCCAAAACAAAATCATTCCCGGGCTAACCTTAGGAGGATTTTGCCAATTATATCATTCGAAAGAGAATGTGAAACAACATTTGTGTTTCAAATTTCATTAGAACCGACCGACCGACATAGTGAGGTGTAGAGTCGCACGCAACTAAAAAACATGAGTTTTGGGAGGAATCGGTAGATAGAAGAATTTTATAGCTTGCTCCTTTTCCAGCCCCATTTTTTTTCTTGCAATAAGAAGAAATCAACCTAACCTAACACAATTAAAATAGCTTCAATCGTGTGAAATTAGAGCAATTCTCATATGAATAGGCATAATGTGACGTCAAAACATTGAAACATGAGATGGATAGGACTTTAATTGGCAAAACATAGAAGAAACAAATATCAACTACCTTAAAAGAAAATATCAAATCCCGCATCGAAACCCCAATTAAAATGACTTTAGTCGTGTGAAATTAGAGAAATTTATATAGAAATAAGCTCTGATGTGACGTCATGGCCCTAAAAATTCAAAGAAATAGACCGAATTTTGGAAAACGAAGATGAACTTAACTGATTTGGGGAAAACCTAGAAAAAATCTACCTAACCTAGCTAAAAATATTGAAGCCCGCATCGAAAACACAATTAAAATAGCTTCAACCGAGTGAAATTAGAGCAATTCCTATAGGAATAGGCTAGGAAGTGACGACATAGCGGTCGAAACTCAAAGAACTAATCCTGAAGTGACCAAAAATTGAGGAACTAAACCGAAACTAGCACCCACTATCGAAGCCCGCATCGAAAACCCAAATAAAATAGATTTAATCGGTTGAAATTCGCGAAATTTCTATAGAAATAGGCTAAAATGTGACGCTATAACGTTGAAATACGAGAGAAAAGTACAATAATTATTGGAGAATTGTATAAAAGTACAATAACTAAACCTAAACTAGCTACAAATATCGAAGCTAGCATCTAAAACAATTAAAATAGCTTTAATCATGTGCACCCAGAGCAATTCCTATATAAATAGGCTAAAGGAAAATACGGAACGTCGGCCATTTTAGGTTGCATTTTTTTTTTCTTTGAGTATGTAAGAATTTTGGAGTTATTTCCACGTTTTCTCCAGGGTTTTCACTAATGAATTAGATGCATGGATGTTTCAGTTGATTTATTTAAGTGATATTCCGTATCTCGGAACGGCTATTAAAGAAAAAACCTGAGTTTTTGCATAAATCGGTAGCTAGAAGAATTTTATAACTTGCCCTTTTATAGCCCCAGTTTTTTTTTCTTGCGGTTCCGTTTTCTTTGAAGGCTCTGATGTGACGTCAATACCTTAAAACCTGAAAGAAAAATAGTGACTTTGGCGAAACGTAGGAGGAATTTGGCAATTATATCATTCGAAGAAGAATGTAAAACAACATATGTGTTTCAAAATTCGTTAGAATCGGCTGAATAGTTACAATGCTAGAAGAATTTTATAACTTGCCCTTTTACAGCCCCAGTTTTTTTTTCTTGCGGTTCCGTTTTCTTTGAAGGCTCTGATGTGACGTCAATACCTTAAAACCTGAAAGAAAAATAGTGACTTTGGCGAAACGTAGGAGGAATTTGGCAATTATATCATTCGAAGAAGAATGTAAAACAACATATGTGTTTCAAAATTCGTTAGAATCGGCTGAATAGTTACAATGCTATTACAAAAACAAAAAAAAAGCAAAATGTGTACCAACCGACCGACATAGTGAGATGTAGACTCGCTCGCGACTAGACTCGCACGCGACCAGACTCGCACGCGACTAAAAAGCAGAAGCATCATTTAACACCCATCCCAATCTCGTCGCTTCGACTGAGTTTAGATGGAGCCCATCACGTTAAAACAGCTCTTGTCGTTTGTAGAAGTGATTCCACGGATTGATGAAATTCACCCCCTTCTCTATTAGGCAAGATTTATGGGTCATATTTCCTTTAATCAGAATTAAAAACCTAAAGTCAAAATAGCTATCTTAAGTAACTTAGATAGCAAGCAGTACCTGTTTATTTCTAGGGCTGCCTCGTTATCCAATACAATGGGAAAAGTGTGAGTAGCAGGAGGAAAGATAGTAGAATTGGACCAGATTTCATTATTGAGTACCCATTCAAGACCCTTCATCTATAATAAATTGGCATACTGTTTAATCGATTGGCCTTGCGTTAATGAGTCACATGGATGTTATTTAGATTCAACATGTCTTCATGCGTTCCCTTGCGATAATTTTGCAATTTTGCCTACCTTGTCCTGAATCTACGACTCGTGTGGTATCAGACACTAGCCAATAAAGTACGATCTCATTACCGGCCTACATGTTAACAGTTACATATGCCAATACTCGAATCAAGAGCACACAATAGTTCATTAATTAACATGGCTGCAAATAAAGCGGTTAATTCTGTGACGGTGCTACTGTCACAGAGCAGTGTAAGCAGTGTGATTCAAATTTGTCAGAGGGTAAGGTTTGCCGAGGGAAGCTAGACTCCCGAGACACTGTTTTGAATTGGATGCCAATTTATCACACTAAGTTTGGGAATCGGAGTCAAAGGATTTATCACAATCCAATTACTTCTACCATAGCCTTTTCATGAACAACCCTTCATTAATTGTAATTCGGAGATGACCTAAGGGGTCGTAAATAGACGATATGGCTCTTAAACACACATTTTTGTTCGGGATGACAAGGCGATTTCCCAATTAATCATTACTAGTATCCCAACTGAAACCCAGTAATTTTAATAGTCCGTTTGCTCAATTACCTTGTTCTCTGACAAAAGTAATTGCAAGGGCGATAATTTGAATACATTATCTCAAATTGAAACTGGCTTCTTTTCATATTTCTCTCGCTTTTTTATGGAAAGATTAATTCCTCTTCAGAGGAAATTGTACAGGCAAGGTTAACTACGTAAAGACTATTAAAAAAACATGTGTGCATTTATCCCATTTTGTCCGCATTAACTCAATAACTGATGCATTTAGCAGAAATGGGCTGTTTGAGCCAAAATAAAATCGACTCGATACGAAAAGATGACCAACGGTCTATCCGGATTTGAATTTTAGCCTTAGAAACAGAGCCGAGCCTTATCTTTCCCTTTTAATTTTGTTTTAATATTTGCCTTTTCAATACCGGCAATGCACGCAAAGGCGCACTACCTAAATCGAATTAAAATATGGAATAAGTTATTGATTAATTATGTCATTGATTATGCGACCAACATAGCAGTCGAATAGGACGCGTAGGCTAGTTGTTGGGGAATCTTTATTCATTCAGTGATAGGCCAAATGTATTATCGCGCCTTCTATATTAGGGGCATCCTGCGCCCCTTCTTCGATGTTTCCCTTCTCCTGTTCCTGAAAAATACGATTATAAATATGCAAAAGAGAAGGACCATCTCACGTCAATTTGGCTACCAGATTTCGAAGATGGGATTTGGTTATACATAAGTATTAGGAGATTAGGGATGGTAACCTTAAGGTGCATACACACTGCGCTGATGACACGTGTTAACACGCCATATGACGTGTTAACACAAAGCAACAGATTGCATCATATAACACAACAACGTTTTCATTTATCTGATGCATGTTACGTCAGAAAGATTTGATTTTTTGTGGAGTGAGCACGTTCTTTCTTTTTTATCCTCTAATTTTGTGTTGCAGATATTGAAAATGAATCATAATATGTTAAATGAACTCGATGAAGAAGAGGAGCAGTTAGTAGCAATAGCTATAGCGCTTGTTACTTCTGGAAAAAAAACTCAAACAAATGTTATAAACGCCAAAAGGGAAAGTTTAGGTGAGTTTCATCACCTATTTCCTCAAATACTGTCAGAGGAAGATCGTTTTGTTATGTACTTTAGGATGACAAAAGAAGAGTTCTACAACCTTTTACACATTATAAAACCAGCAATTATAAAATCCATCACTCAACTAAGGAAATGTATACCAGCAGAAGAGAGACTTGCTGTATGCTTGAGGTGAGTAAAACTTGTACAATGATGTCTTAATTTTATTTTCAGCTAATTAGGTACATGAACCACATAAATATGTAAGATATTACATAGAAAAATATGGTGTGGCCATTCCTGTAGGACATGTAGAATGTTCCATTTCGGGTAAAGGGGTAGAAGGTGCTGTACTCGAGGTAGAATAGCAATTGGGGTTTGATTCACCAAAGGATGTAATGGAGGATGTGGGAGAGGGTGATGGGATTGGTACTACTGGTGGATGAAAGGGGCCAGATGCAGTGTTTTGATAAAGGTTTTGCTGCTCCATCTCCCGAATCTGGGCCTTGAACACCATATTGCTTATTTCCATCTTTATTCTGGCTTGTTCAATGGCACTAAGTTTTTTAACAGAGCTGGCAATACTTGAAAAGAACATTTCCGTTTCGTCTCTATCCGTTTTGTGGCCTTCTGAAAGTTGAAGAGTTTGGGCCCGCATACGGCTGTTATTCTTCATGATGTTTACTATTTCACTCATGGATGAATCCACCGTCTACCTTTTCCTATACTTTGGTTTGGGAGTTGATGTACGATCTTCAATTGTAGTTTCTTGATTACCATTGTCATCGGCACCCTTCTCTGATGCTGCATTTTTGTCTACTTGGCTTCTGTTTAAGTCCTCTTCAGTAGTTTCATTGATGACCGCATTAGACACATCATCAACACTTGGACAAAGTGGTTCCACATTGCCATGGGTACTGAAACAATAGAAAAATAAAAAAAACAATTAATAAAAGTATGTAAAAGCACAAATTGTTTTCAACTTCGGGGCTTTCCTCCAACCACTGCAGCAAAGGACATTAAAAGAATGATTAAATTTCACGTGAAATTAGTGTGTTTAAATGATTTATCATACATACCTTCGTGGTTCCAATGTTGGGATCAAAAATGACATTTGGTCTTCATATTTCCACTTAGGAACATTCTTAGCTGCTTGACCAGATTTTGTGTTCCTTCTCTTTCTGGCATTTGTATAAGCATTCCGAAGTTTTGTCCATGTGTCTTTGCATGCGTCAGCTGCAAAAGATAACTTTATGATTAATAACGAAATTAAAAATATTCATATTTTATTATTATGATAATTATTTTTATAAGAAAGGAAGCTTCATTTTTTTATTTTATCTTTTTCAGGTATTTGGCGACAGGAAATTCATACAGATCACTTGGATTCTCCTTTCGAATGGGCTTCAGTACGGCTGGACAAATAGTGAAAGAATGTTGCCAAGCTATTTGGGAATCACTTAAATCTATTCATATTCCAGAGCTAGAACAAATAAAGTGGAAAGAAATTGCGAAAGATTTTGAAGAGATATGGGGGTTTCCACATTGCTTAGGAGCAATGGATGGTAAACACATTCAAATGCGATGCCCTTACAATGGGGATCCTCTTACCACAACTATAAAGGAAATCATTCCATTGTCTTGCTGGCGTTGGTAGATGCCAATTATAAATTTATTATGATTGATGTAGGAGCTTTTGGAAGGAATAGTGATGGTGGAACATTTGAAAGGTCTAATTTTGGTAAAAAATGTGCCAAAAATCTGATTAATTTTCCTAAAGCTGAAAAACTTGACGCTTCTGGTGATCCATGTGACTTTGTCATGATAGCAGATGAAGCGTTTCCTCTTAAAACGTACATTATGCGACCTATCGCTAAAAATTCAATCAATGGAGATGAAGAAAAGATTTTAAATTATAGGTTGTCGAGAGCAAGGCGAGTTGTGGAAAACGCCTTTGGCATTCTTGCTGGGCGGTGGAGGGTTTTCCTGAAACCGCTTGAAGTTCAACCAGAAACAGTTGATTCAATTGTACTGGCTTCCTGCTGCCTTCACAACATGCTTCGTGTTTCCAGGAATACGAATTTCGAAGAATGTATTCAGGCATCCGAGACAGAAATTCAGGCATTAGGAGATCTACAATCAGTCAGAAGAAATCATGTGCGAGAAGCTGCTGCAGTACGAGAAAGTTTCAAGAAGCATTTTGTCACACAAGAAGGAGCTTTAAAATGCCCATGGCAGTGGGACGCTATTCGTAAAGGCAGGAATACACATTAACCAGAAAGGAATTCAACGGTGAATTATTGTGACCTTTAAAAATAGAAAATTCTCAACAAACAAGCGAGCAAATGAAATTAGTATACTACTGCTCAAAAAGCTATTTGAAACTGCTACCGAACTGTATTCTTTATATATTGTATTCAATAAATAAAATAAATATAATGTTAATTTACCTGAAATACCAATTCGTTCGCTGATTTCCTCCCAAGCTTCTCTTCTGGCCTTCAGGTCCCTATAATCCTTGTTTTGTGGATTAAATAAGTGATCGTATCCTCTAACATATTCTATTAACTGTTCCTCCATAACGAAAACACTTTTACTTTATTTTATCAATTTGTCACCATACAATAGTACCCGTTGAATAAAATCGAAACACTAGAATAATTTCAAAATATACAATAATATCGAAACACTATAGAATACTTCAAAACATACAATAATATTAAAACACTATACAATAATATGTGCCTACTACACCTATCTGACGCAGATTTCCTTCTGACGAATATCTGGGAGTTTTGATTTTCATCTGATGCGTGTTAACACGTGATATGTCGCGTAACACGTCAGCTGACGTGTTACGCGACATATCAGACCAGTGTGAACTTCATTATGAGAACGCATGTTCCAGATTTTTTGCTAACACGTGTTAACACGTCATATGGCGTGTTAACACGTGTCATCAGCGCAGTGTGTATGCACCTTTACGGTGCATCCTTGGTATGGTTCTCGAGAACTTTTGAGGTAGTTCTTTTCCTTGTAACTCCTTGTAATCCTACCACGAATATACATCATTTAATTGTTGCAGAGGACTTAAATTTTTGGTGAAATACTTCCCCTACAACGGACAAGGTTTTAGGAATATGGCCCAAGGAACTATATCCCAGATGGTTAGATATTATCCAATGATGCCTGTATTGTCTTTTGTCTTTTTCTTGGAATTCTTAGTTCTCTTACGCCTGACTTTAATACATACAGTTGTCCTCATGTAATGAAATCATGCATGCGAGGTTCATTTAACAAGGAACCGACAGCATAGCCCGAATATTAGAATTTAATATATCTCTTCCCCGTTAACAATTTCATTTATAAATTCATGGTAAAAAATTTCACCAATCAAAAGGGATATATTTGAGACTATGTCGTCCGAACTTGAATTGGCTGATTTTACTATTAACGCTTTAATTGTTGCTTATGCTTTGTCCAACTGAGACCTTGTCAATAACCAGAGGCTTAATATTTCTAAACTCGCCATTGATCATTGCGTTCCTGATACCTCTTTGTATACATTTAGTAGGCCCCTTTGATTAGACCCATTTGTGGATATTAAAATTTTACAGGTTGCTCCAATCTTTGTGATAAATTCCTACTAATAAATATTTTGAAAATATTTTGAAAACCATGCTCGAATAAACTCCTAGTATAGGTTTTTTTCTTTGATATCGATACCGTTACTTCCGCTATTGGTAGTCCCCTGGTAGAGAAAATTAGAAAAAGATGTGGGAATTTTATTTTTATTTGTCTGCTTGGGAGCAATTCTATTTTCTTTTTCACCCTGGTACTAGGAAATAAAAATTGCAGATGCCTTTTTTGACATTTCGTACACAAAAATTTAGAATTGCAATAGTTTTTATTGTGATTTCCTAGCAAACAAATGGTACAACAATTTTAACCGTTTGACCTGCGTTAGGTTATCGAATTGGAAAGGATAATTTTGACACGCGCATAAACATTATGTTGTTCACTACACACTGTGCACTGTTTTGAGGTAGTGATAGTGCGGGATTTTATAGTGCCCTTGGTATTCAACATATTAACTTTCCGGGGTAGATTTTCCTCCGCAGGAGTAAATGTGGAATTGTTTTTTTTTTTACTTTGTTATTTAATGGAGGGGGAGGCAATACAAAATTCTCCATATCTATGCTGTAGCAATTGAGTCTTCTTACGTTCCTCTTGCAAGAGGTCCATTTGGTCTTGTTTAGGGGATGGTAATTTGTTCTCGTGGGGGGGGGGAGAATGGTAATTATTAAGATTAATGGCACATGATTTTGTTAGCAATTACTACTAGGAAATACGGTAAATTTGCGACGACGATAGCACCGCCAACTTTAAGCTATTTCCGCCCAAAATTATCATTTTTAAGATAATTTCGATTTTTTTCCACAATACTCCCCCCTCCACACATTCTCAATTTTAAATAAACTAGTAATATTCCTAATTCGAAAGCCTAACATTAGATTCGAATTCAAAAGGCGATTGCCAAATGTAGTTAGGCCTCTAGTTTTTCTACCACGTTTCGTGACATTATGCATATAACCCTAACCCCCGAATGCTATTTAAAATCAATCATATTTTCTTTAAAATTGATTAATAGAAAATGTCAATATCATATTTTAATACAGAAAAAATATCCCTTAAAAATGATATATAATATAATATGATGCGATTCCAATTAACAAAGTGGTTACTGGCTCCCAAGATGGCGGCCTATCTATTTTTTGTCAGAACTTAGAAAAAGTATCAAAGTATCGATAAACTTAATTTCATCAGAATTGCATCCAAAACGGGTATTCCTATGTAATTTGATGAGCTCTAATTTGATGTAATGTGACGTCGCGACACCATCGAAAAGTTCGCGTCCTCGCTCAATAAGATCAATTCCGCGCCTCAGCACTAGGAGAGGAAGGCCGTATCCACTAGGCTAGCGAGAGCTTCCCTACAAATGAAAACTGGTAATTGTTAAGATTAGCACCGGATGATTTTGCGCGAGGTTTAGGGGATATTTTGTTATTTTTTTAGTGTTTTTCAGCTATCCCACTGGCCAATCAGTGGGCTCTATTAAAAACACCGTCATTGACAAATCATAAGCATTTATTTTTCCCAGCTTTCCTTAGTCTTTCTAAAGATGGGTAAAAAGTAGGGTTTGGGGGGTATTTTCTGTTTTTTTCTTAAGGTGCTTATCGATCTCTGGCCTAAATGATCTATGACTGACATTATTCTTTTAAAATAGTTTTTCTTTTTGTTTTTTTTAATTAAATAAAATCACTTTTTTCCTATTGCTAATGAATTGTGTTCGCCGAGTCAAGCCGAAATCGAACTATATAAAGCCTTTTTATTATTTTGTTTCCCGTTACTTTTTTGGGGGGGTGGGGGGTGAGGACTTTTTTACAAACTATTTTTACGGCACTATTTCTTATTATCGTTGCAAAACAATCCATTCTGTATAGACTGGTTTATTACGAAAGCTTTGACATACAACAAACACACTTTCTCGATGCTTTCACTTAAACAAAACATTTTTGGCCAACAATTATTTATCCAAAAATGGTAACTTTAATCTATTGAAACAAAAACATTTTTTTTTAAATCAATTCTTTATTAAGAAAGGGGCAATCTTATTCATCAAATGTACATTCAATGGGATGGGTGCATTTGCTTTGCTTGAACCAGTTTTTCTAGGTTTGGCTTTGTTTTGGACAGTGCAACTCTCCTGTCATTTTTCGCTTCTAATCTGTTTCGGGATTTTGTTTTGATGGCAAGTAGTGCGGAAAACGATGCCTCACACTCATAGGTGGTTGTAAATGGAATCAGCACTTTTAGAGCCATCTTTGCAACATCGGGATAGGACTGGCCATTTCAATCCAAAATTCATTACAACACATTTGACTGACAATATTTTTTGCACCCCCATCATTAATCAAATCAATAAACTGTTCTTGAATTTAATTGTTCTCGGAAGACAGACAATTAATGGAGGTACAAACAGGTTGTTGATAAATCGATAGTATTTTTCAAGTTCTTGTAGGTCAGGAAATTAATGAGAAATTTCTTCACTAGGAATTGATACATGTTGTTTCATCACCTCAAGTATATCGTCATCGACGTTAAGCTCATTTTCATCAATATATCTATTTAGCTGTGGAAATGGGGCAAAGTTTTTCTTCTCTAACTTTGAATGCCATAGTTCGAGCTTCATTTTGAAAGCTGTCAATTTTTCGTGAGAATGGAGACTGTGATCTCCTTTCCTTGCAGCGACAAATTGATGGAATTCACGAATTCGAGTATGTCCACCAAAAAATGACAGGGGTAAAAGAAAGCACACATACATCAGAGAATTTTGCGTGCATGTCTGGTTTAGCGTCTTGCAAAAATTGCTGCATTTCTTCATGTAGTATGAAAACTCTCTTCAAAACTTTACCTTCGGAAAGCCACCTAACGTGTGAGTGCAACAAGAGTGTTTCAAATTTGGAATCATCTTCTTTGCATAACTCAGAAAATAAACAAAAGTTGAATGCATCCGCCCTAATTACTTCACCGAGAACATTGTTCAACCCATCAGGCCCGGTTTTCATTATTAAGGCTTGCCGATGAAGAGTTCAGTGTGTACCAATAATATCTGGGGTTTTGCTTAACTATAATTTGAAAACCAGAACGGCAACCAAGCATTGCTGGAGCTCCGTCAGTACACACGCCAATAACAAGTTTCCATTTGATGCCATGTTCCTTAAAAATTATGTCCACTTTGTTAAATATTTCCATTGCAGTTGTTTCTAGTGCTGAGAGTTTCGCAAAACAAAACTAGATTCGTCTTCCAGATGCTTGTCATATACATATTGTACGACATCTGTTGTTTCATCTAGCTGGATCACAAAAAAGTTAAGAGTCGAATCTTTGGGACCACCTGCGACAGTATGTTATCAGACATCTCCTCTATTTGCCTCCTAACAGTATCGTTTGACAGGAACACATGCTTTAGCTTTTCGAGTTCAGAACTTCCCAGCACATTCGATATGATATCTTTGCAGCAATGTAATATTACCTGCTCTCCGATGTTATTGGTTATTTGACAACAGCTATTTTCCTTGATCCTCATAGGGGGCTTTCAGACCAGCCTTAATGTTCTAGAAAAAACATTCCTGTGTCATCAAGGCTGGATTTGTGCAATTGCTCAGCTTTGCATTTAAAGAAGTCGACATCTTTTTCATTGAACTGGTATGCTTCGTTCTCAAGTGTCTCTTTAACTTCAGAAAACAAAACACACTGTGGTTTCTCTTCCCCACTAAACTTTATTACAGTAAAACCAAGTTTCAAATATGAATCATCATATCTCATCTTTTTGGAGCCGTTATAAATCTGAAAAAGGGCAATAAAAAATTTAATTAGAATAACGAATTAATAATTTTTAGGCTAAAAATTAAAAACTAGATTAAATAGGCCTATTAATTAATATAATCAAACATCCAAACTTTGTATGTTCGATTATCTTAATTATTGTAAATTGCGGCTTACAAGTCTACTCTTCAAGCCTCAAAATGTCTTTCTAAAATTAGGGGTCGACTTGAATGGCAGTTGAAAATAAGTGAGACAGAAATCCTACCAATCACTGAATCTAGTGATGCTGGTTATACTTTGGATTCCAATATATAACCAGCATTACTTAGTCATCGTTACTGCTCTAATCGAAGCAATTTAAATATAATCACGCAATCCGCCACACCTCTAATCAAAGCAACTCAAGTATAATCACGCAAACTGTAGAATACACCCTTTCCAGCCAAAACGTTGCCGTTATGACTGTCAGACGTAAGCAAAATTATTTCGCCAAATTATTAACTGCTAACCACATTTAGCTCGTTACACCTCTCACACTTAGAAATAAAACTTTACCTATGCAGAGCTCTCTAATTCCCTAGTTTAAGGAATTCAGGCACAGAAATTTACCAAAAGTAAGGAAAAAATAAAAAAATGCAAATAAAAAAATGGGACTTGGCAACAATCGCAAATAGCCCATAATTTCATCTGAGGGACCCCTTCGTGGCCCCACAGGGGACCCCGGACCCCAGTTTGAGAATAACTGATATAAATCATGAAAATTTATCCACTGGAAAATATCTCCGAAAAATATTACCAAGTTAATTTACGGTAGCTGAATTTCGCTCGGCTGGCTAGAAACCTTCAAGGATTTAGCCTCGCTTGCCTCCTTGAACCACTCGGCGACTATTGTTTGCTTTTCTGTTTAACATAAACATTGATAACAGAACATTTCTGATAAAATATAAAATATTTCCTAAATAGCAGGAAATAAAGTATATAAGTAAGGCACATTGTAATAACGGATCTAAAAGTGATTTTTATTTCATTTTAAGATACCATCATGGTAGCAACCAGCATGGGCATAGCTCCCACAACACCAAATTATTTATTACTAAAACAATATTTAAGAAAGTACCCGAGCATCTAGCCATGATATAAACAAAATGTCAACTAAAAGATGGCAGTCAAAGAAAAGGGAAAAAAAACGCCCAAAGAATTTTTTTAAATAAAATATATCAGGCCAGACAAAGTCGCCTGTAGGATGCTAGCCTCTCGCAAGGAATCAAACGCACCGACAGCTAAAATAGCTCTCGGTAAGATCAGATATCCTGCCAGAGGCCAGCCTCTTCCAAGAACTCTGTGACACCACAACCTGGCGCAAGAGCCCAAACTAAGCACCAGAGAAAGACAGCGTAGTAGACACGGCAGCAAGACAGATAACACGTTCGAAGCTCTCCTAGCCTAGAACTTTCAACCCCAAAAATGGCGCGCCAAGTGAACTACCAAACAGTCCTCGCAGAAGTCTACAAGCGAGCCCGTCATCCGATGACACTGCCCACCGTGCGGGCGTCAGATTTGGATGCGACAGAATATATGACTTGATACCATCCAAGAATTAGGGTATAGGTCCACGGGAAGAATCGGGGAGCGATAACACGAGACTTTAAATATCAGGCCGCCGTTTTTCAGCTTCTTTGCCGCTCAGCCATGAGGCTTGTCCAGGTCCCTTCCATTTAGTCAGTGAAGGGAAATGCAGCGCCGGTACTGCCTCTCAGTCTGTGCAGACAGTCTGGCCCTGTTATCAGCGCGCTCATTCTCAGCAACTCCCACAGGTTCAGAGACCGAGTAAAAGACAATCTCTACATCACTTCGACGTGCATTAACCGTGGCGTCAGGGATACTACGCACGAAGAGATTCCAATGCTTCAAGAGAGTACCTATCGAGCTCTGACTCTCTATTATTATAAGAGTGTCTCCGAACCGGACACCGCGTGTAATCTACCGTACTGTGAGGTATATTGCAACCTGCTCGGTCACAAAGATAGGGGGGACACCTGCAAAGCTCCGTTGGCTTCAGACAAGGAGGAGATAGTGTAAAAGCCAAATATCCCTTCGGCCTCGAAGAAAGATGTATACAACGGTATGGCTGCAGGGTGACAATGTATGATCCCATAAATACGACACAATACTCCCTGCGCTTTGGGAACAAAGGCGTAGCGACATTCAATGGTAGTACTCTTCAGGGTGGTATCATAGGCAGAATCATCGGCGCAACCGGTCCGAGAGTTACACCGAAATCTCGATTGAGTTTCCTAGACATGAACCCAAAAGCCTTAGCATATGATTGGGGTCTCTTATCGGCAAAATCACCATTGAAATCTGCTATGGACGAAATGAGAGGCGTTACCGACAGGAGGAGACACTAAACTTGTGTGTATAAGCTCATTATGCACTGTAAACAACAAAAAGTGAGCATCTCTCCTTCACCCACCACCTCCCCCGGTCAAAAAAGATGGTTCTATATAGGGACGGGCGGAAAGCAGCAATTGTCAATTAGATATGAGTAAGTCTCGCAAAGCAATTAAGCTAACCAATGACCTATAATAAAGCAATAGAGTAGCCCTATTAACATTTTTCAAATATGTGCAACATATTTGCAAGTATTCTAGTTTACTCCAGATATATGGAGGATTTAATCACTCTAATCTTCCTGTGGAAAGCTCGAATGCTTACTAGACAAACCAACTGACTCATATTTGCTTCTTAAGGCGGGATATTCTTTGAAGGCTTTCAATTCCATTGTATTCGCGCTGTCGTACAGCGATTGTATAAACATTGAAATTTATGTGATTGGTCTCCGATATGATGGTCCGAATGTCTTGTCACTCCTACCAAAGAGTAATAAGAACAATAAAGGAACAATATAATAATATCAGACACTTGTAATGGTTTTAGTGTATTAACTTTCACACATCGAGAAGGTATGTAGTATGTATGAACACCAGACTGTACACGATCATATGCCCATACAGTTGCAACCAGCCCCCCTTCCACCTGTAAGAGCTCGTGTCAGCCATCTGAAATCAAAATTTAAAACAATATTTACAGGGGTGACAAGATTTTCGGACAACCCTGTAGTTACACCCTAATTGTTGCTTTGTAGTTATTCCATTAGTTAAGTACCAAGTCTCTTATCATTCCCATTTATGTGGCCATGACCTTATGAAAACAAACAAACAAACAAACATTCTCCTTTACATGTTATCCTTACTGCTACTCTATTGCGCTCACTGTCAACTCCTTTTACATACTCGTACTTTGTGTACATATTCAAATCGCTGTTTGGGTAAATTTAAGGGCAAATATTGTCTTAGATGAGATATTAGATGTGCAGATAAATAGTAAAAGAGGTTTGTTAAATATAGACATAATTTTAAAATTCTATTCCTTTTAATTTCTCGTCTATTGACTTAGGGTTAATTTGTGTTTGTTGCTATGGAACTAATTTCCCCACAATTCGTGCATCATACCAGGGCAATAAATCTAAAATGTGTTTCTTTAAAAATCGAGAGAGAGACATTATTAAATCCATTTACTCCTTGGCCGATGGCGGATACCGATTCGAACGCGTTACCTTCTCAAAGGGAGGAATTAAAATACGATTTCGACAAAAGTGTCTCCTTAGATGAACTTTCCTAAGAGAAATTAAAGAAATAGAAGAGAAAAGGTTGGAGGCCTCTACTCGTAATAGAGAAATTAAAAGGGCAATGATAGTCACGGAGTGTTTGTCTAAGGCCCAATGCGTTCACGTACATTAAAACAACATCTTCCATGCTAACGTGATTGTTTTTCACACATTTATCCTTGCTCTAATATACACATTGCCAGATATAGATACGTAGATTTTCCAACGAGGGAAGTAACAAGTAACAAAAATAATGGCTTCACTATAACAACAGTCTCCATAATTGTAATTAAAGAGGTGTCGATATTATTGCGTATTTTGGTGGTATAATTTGTCCAAATTACATTTCCAGTGTGCCATCTTATAATAAAAATAAACATTTTTCTTCGTTGACCTTGTCCCCAAACACTCATTAATATATATGATTGACAACCTCATGATAAACCTCATAATAAGAAGAGTCAAATAAAGAATAATAAAAGAGCAAAGCAGATCAAAAAAAACTTTTAAAATTGTACCGAAATAGAATATAAAAGAGCGAAAAAACATCCTCACTAAATTAAATATTTTCCTCTTGGAAAACGAATAAAATAAATAAATTACGTTTCCTTTGTTCCCTTTGTTTTCTTTTTCAGAAACAACAACAAAAAAAATTCAAAAACTCGATTATAGAGCGAACTTTGCGATTTTCATAAGTTCACTGGAAATATTATTAGCAAAGTTGGTTAGATTTGGCTGAAGAAGTAAATATTTTTTCCTCCATAAATTCGTGTTACCAGCTTGAATTTCTCCCAGGCTTACCGTGTGGTCAGATGAACTAAAGGGGGGCAAAGGTTAACTTGAAGTTTGAGGAAATTCCTCCTCGGCTAAGTTGTATTTTCTTACCATTTTTTTTATTTTTTACTTTGTTTGTTTTTTGGAGCATGCTTTAAAATCAACGTCCATTACTGTGGCTCCATGCGAAAATTTAATCATCAGCTTGCTTCATCTCTCTGTAAGTTAAAGGTCTGCCCAAAAAGATTTCACTCATCACGGTTAAGCACTCGAGTTTGATTTGATTTTAAAGACGTGATGAGATAAGTATATGGTAAAGTACGTAGAAAGAGTGGAAAAGTAGTGGCGAAAATGGAAGAAAGTATTAAGTTTGCATAAAGTTGCACAGGCGACAGGAGTTCTAGGTCCTCAAAATACTAGGAATAACAAGAAAAATCTACACACACAGTTTCTCGTCAGTCAAGGAAAAAGCACAATTCGATTTCAACTCTTTCCTTTTATACGTCGATTTCTCTACCAAGAATGAAAGAATTAAGTCTCCTTTTCAGCCAAGCCCTTGCTAGAATACTACCACTCACTAGTCCGATGACTAAGAGATCAGATAGAACTAATGGCAAGGAACTCAAAATTTAGCTAATGGAACACTAGTAACCTTCCTTTGAGATACACAACACTTTTTATCATCGCCCAAAGGAAACAACCCCCCTCCCAGTGGCGGAGCCATAAAAATCGAATGGTGGGGGCGCGATGCCCAGATTTTTATGAGTGGCAATTTGTTAAAGCTACTTATTATGGTACATATTTTTGAGAGTATTATCGTGCAAATAATCAGTGTTGAATACATACGAATAAGTTATAGGCATATGTCGCGGTATAGGAAGAACCGAGTGATGGCTGGAGTTCGTACGTATGGGTTGTATCCGTACGTCACAACTCCGCGATTACCTTTTATCTCTAAGAGTGCTATATATTTATAATTATATTTAATTATTTATTATTATCTTGATTATTACTTCTATAAGCTTTGAGGGTTCCTAGTGCCTTGCTTAGCGTTTCGAGTATTGAATAAAAGTTTGTTAAAAAAAACTAAAACTTTAATTAAAACAAAACAAAACATGAACTAACGAAATTTGACACCTTAAATGTACAGAAATGATTTCAATAAATTTAATTGAGGCTTTCTAAAATGACATACTTGAAATTATAGTGATGGTTGACCCACAGCTCACTTTAATATAAAAAATGAAAGCGGACTTTACAGAAACGGATACCGGGGTTTAAATACCTTTATACTTCCGACTAGACTCAGGTTTGAGTCGGACCTTAAACTCAATAGTTGCGTCACCTCAAGAATGTTGTTGCTTAGATGACGCGTGTCGTTTGTTCAGATGTTTCGTCCGGGCCAAAAATCTTTAAAGCCACGGAGGCCTTTGGCGCGTGTGGCAGCTGGAGAGATTCACGCCTTCGGTAGGAAATGATCTCAACACGGGGCAGTGCAAGAATGTTTCTTTCTTTTCGTCGACTTACTCTGGGAAATAGTTCGCATTGGCGAGCGATGAGTCAATGCTTGGATCCTTTGACTTAGGGGAGTCCTGGAGGGAGTTCACTCGGGGTATTCCTCAAGGCCGATGACTATCTCGGTGCTTTGGGCTACACAGGGATAGGGGGTTTCTCTGACGAGAATAAGTTGAACTTGCTTCTAAATCAAGTTAACTTAAAGTTCGGTGTGACCATCAGGAACGAACTCGAGGATGAGCTTCTTCTTCTTAGTTCCGGTATTCCTCATGGGCGAAAACTATCTCGGTACTTTGGGCTACACCAGGATAAGGAGGGGGGGGGGGTCTCTGAAGAGAGTAAGTTGAACATGATCAAGTTAACTTAAAGTTCGGTGTGATCACCAGGAACTAGCTCGAGGATGAGCTTCTTCTTACACCCTTCTGTTGGTAGCCCGGGCCTCTTTCCGGGAACTTCGTTGCCTTGATGACTAACGTAATCTACCTCGTTTTTCTAAAGATCTTCGCTTTTATACGTCGTCACCACACTGGGGTAGGGGCAGGAGGGGGGGGGGTGCGTGGATATGCCGCATGAAGTCTCCTCCTACAACAGTTTTTCTCAGGGCGTCGTACCTCTGGTCCTGAGGGACCTTCTGGTTTTAGGGAGACGCTCCTCCAATTTCGCATCTGAGGTGAAATTGAATACCCGTTCTTAGGGCAAATCTTGCTGTTTTAACCGTTCAGCTTTTCATCGGGACGAGGGGCGAGAGCGAGGTGGTTAAGAGGGCGAGCTACGGCGTCTCCACCGCCCGGATGTTGTGGTTAACGACCAGAGGCTCGCTTGTGAGGGAGGGGGGGGGGAGCATCTATTCCATCACAGCATAAATGATGAATATGTACATGTAGTGTAGAATATAATAATGTAGGCTACTTGCAAGTCATTTCGCCCACTTAAGTATTAGGTTGAGGAATAAGTTCTTGCGGTTTTTTATGTTGTGTTGATTTAAGTTTTGTTGACGTGATTTGTGCGCATATTAAGAAACAATAAGAAATAATGAGAGCAAAATTTGCAAAGGTTAGGCTACGTCTCTTAACAGCGTAGCCTATTAGGCTTTTGCTTAGGCTATGTCTTGAAGTTGAGTAATAAGTCATTGCGGTTTATTTAAAAGTTGTGTTAATTTAATTTTTGTTCTATACCCTCAAAATAGAATGTCAGTTGAAAGAAAGGCGCATTTTCGACACTTGTTGTTATTCATTTTCAATTGAGACGGGAACAATGCAAACGCAGCCAAAGCTCGTCGCGATATTTGTGCTGTGTACGGAGAAAATGCTTTATCAGAAAGGACCGCTTAATTGTGGTTTTGACGTTTCAAACACGTTCATTTCAATATTAATGACGAAGAACGTTCTGGTTGCCCCATTAAGTTGGATGATCGATGTTATGGAGTCCTTCTGCAACACGACAATGCTCGTCCTTACATTGCCAATATGACAAAAGACGCCATCCAAACGCTTAATCGGGAAATCCTGCTGCATCCTCCATATTCGCCAGACTTGGCTCCATCGGATTTCCATCTGTTCCGATCGCTCTCCAACAATTTGCGTGGCGTTTCGTTCAATACTGATGTGGAATTAAGAACCTGGTTAGGACGAATTCTTAGAGTCAAAATCCAGATATTTTTATTGCAGAGGCATCGAAAAACTAGTTGAACGTTGGGAGGAAGTGGTAAATACCAACGGAGAATAGATTATTGATTAAATTTCATATTGTTATCAATTAAAAATGAAGTTTTTTCTAAAATTGTTAATGTTAATGAATAAATTTGATAAACCCGCAAGAACTTATTCTTAAACTCAATAACAAGACACATAATAGAAAAAGTATTTTTATTTTCCAGGAGTAGGCTCTCTCAAAATCGTAGGCCCATGCTTAATGTCCCCCTTCATTTGCCTAAGTGAAGAGGAGACGGCGGTTTTTCTCCGCAAATTTGTCAATTACTTGATCATTCGAAACTTGAATGTCATTGTGGATGGCGAGTAGTGCAAGGACGTTTGGCGATCCTGGCAAATGGTGCTCCTCATTTATGTCTTTAGCCGTTTCAAGGCTGAGAATGAGCGTTCTTCCTCTGCATTTGAGACCGGCAGAGTCATTAAGATGGTCAAGATCTTCGCACTTTGCGGGAACATATGTGTCTCGGCGTACTCCTTTGCATTCTTGACAGTCCCGAAGACCGGAGCGGAATTTGCTCACCGTTGTGCCTCCGTCTGCACGAGCACCAGTGAGTCAACATCGTTCTCGTAGAGCTTAGCGGCATTAAGGATGGCATCCATGTCTGCCTTTGAACCCTTGAGAATTTCCTTCAACCGGAGAGCAACTGGCGGCACGGTATCGTCTTCATTTTTTTCTCTTCAGCTCAGGGAGCACTTGATCAACGAACGGAATATAGACAGAGCGTTAATAATACTCCTCAGCAGTCCTGACCGGAATATTCTCGCACTGTCTGTCGTGCACAGACTCGGGGAACAGGGACGTTATCGTAAGCTGAGTCCATTTCAATTAGGAGATCCTTGGCTTTTTCAAATACAGTGTGGAAGTGTTCCTCGGCATTCCTTCTGAACTTAGCGAAAACAGTCTCGATCTCACGAAGCAGTGCGTACGCAGATGCCAAGTCACTTTCCATCTTCTGCAGGGTCCTGCTCGGCTCGAGTATGTGGGCGAAAACTGACTCCGCCACAACCAGCCCAATAAGAAAGCGAAGGTCCCCAATCGTGGCGAGTAAGATGCCAGTATTGGCATTTAGTTTCATTTTCTCTTCCATGAAGACCGCGATGTGAGATAGAAATCGATGAACACGAGGACTGCATCATGCCGCTCAACCCATCTGGTGGGACACAAGGGCACCAACCTCTTCCGCTAAGCTGAGGAAAGCTTCACGATTTTGGAGAACTGGAGCTTCTGAATTTGCTAGAGTAAATGAAATTATGGACTTCGTTGAGCTTCTAAAGGGCAAGTTTCACTTCTTTAACATCGCAGGCCTTAGTTAGTACCAGGTTCAGTCGGTAATTAAAGCAGTGGATCGGTTTGGCGAAGGGGTATTGTTCCATGAGGATGGCGGCACAACCTCTGAACTTCCCCATCATGACACTCGTTTCGTCGAAGCCGAGGCCCCGACAGTTTGACATGTCCAAACCAAGGCCATGTACGGTGCGAATGAGCAGCTGGGCCAGGCCTTCACCGGTGAGGTTCTCAGCATGGACGAAAATTGAGAAAGTCCTCCTTGATGTCCTCTTTGACCTGTTGAAGGATAATGGTGGCTTGCTCCTTCCCTGAGACGTCCGTGGTCTCGTCCATTAGCACTGCGAATACCCTCAGCACTCCAGCTAAGACCTCTTCCAGCAGCAATGGACCTGTAAAGCGAAATATAATTATGGTGACACCTGCTCATAATGTCAAAATAACATTAATTTTACTTTTGGAGTAAGAGACCTATTTGGGGGACAGAAGTTGCAGTGTCACCCACCTGTGATATCGATCAGCTCGTCCTGAATGGTTTTGCTAATGAGGGTGGAATTGGCTCGGCTGGCCAAGCTGGTGAGGAATCGGTTGACGTCACCATCTCTTCCGTAGGCTCAATAACGCAGAAGCGCTTTGAAGACTCCTTCTTCCTTGTTTGCTCGGAATAGAGAGGTCCAATGGACCGTCATCTCGATGCCCATGCAGAGGCAGCATATTTCTTCCGCAGAAAAGGATGCTCTCAATGATCGGAACCAACAGGCGCCGGTTGGTCTCGATTTTTCTTCGCCTGTAGCATGGTGTCGACAGCCCTCGTCGGGTTTCGCAAAGTGTCGACAAACCCCTCCATTTTCGTCATAGCTGTCGCGTGATGTCCGTTAGTTAGCGCCAATCGTTCCATGATACTGGGAGGATCCCCGACCGGATAATGATTTTTTTTATTTAAGGTCAGTATGACAATCGCTGTTCGGCCCGAGGGCCCCAGGGGCCGGTCCTCTTTGGGGAGAGGTGCCAGGAAGTATTATATTTTGACACTAAACAGCGTTCAAGTGGAAGCCTTCGTCACCTCGGGGGAGAGGGACCTGTTCCGTGTCAGAGGTACGTGAATATAGATACCCATCGGCAGGTTTCCTTGGAACAGAGAGAGTACAGAGAAAGTTTGTGTGTTGTGCTGTGAAGGCGGGAGAGGAAAGAAAGCAGTGTTGTGATTGGCTTTGTGTGAGGTGAGAGGTGTAAGATCTACTCACCCGATAACGGGTTGAGCACAGCACGTCCACCAATCGGTAGCCTGATGATCTCTACGTGCGCTGATGTTTGTGTCCGCACATGCCGGGATTTGGAATCGAACCCCGTACCGCGACGTTGGGAGGGCAACGCTGTATCCACTCGGCTAGCATGAGCTCTCCGTGATGTCCGTACTTATTGTGACTGTTGAGCAGTTCGGTGGCTTTTTTGTACCTGCACATCGGCTTTAACATCAAGGTGCCCAGCCTATGGTCTCCAACTCCGCCCGTATTTCCACCGGATAGCACACATGCAACGCAGTATCCACCCTTGTTCAGCAACGAGTACTTCAGCAAGGGGTATGTGATGCATCAGCTTGGTTGAAATCGCATCTTATGTCTTCAATGATAGGTAGCGATTCGACAGACGGGGCAGTCTGGTTGATTAAAGCCACTTTCTCGGGGTCTGTGGCCACCTTGTTCCCAATTAAGTTGTCAACGTCCACTGGAGCTGCGAAGAGTGTCAGTGTGGCATTGCCCTCCTGATGCTCATGATGAGATTCGGCTTTGCTGTCGGATCCAAAGGCTGTCGATGTCGAAGTGTTTGGCTGTTGCTCCAGCTCATTGACATCACGCTCGCAATCACCACTCGTCTTGCCACTTTGGTCTTGAAGAACGACGTGTTCTTCATATCGCCGGTTCGCTTTATGGTACATGCCCTGTGTACCATGACTGCTTTTTTATATCTTAGATTTTAATCTTAGTAGCGAAGCGCAAGCTCTCCCCGTAGGGGGGGGGGGCGAAGCCTTTGTCTGTTAATTTTAAAAAGGAACTCTAAACTAAATTTTCCCCTTTCAAAATATCGCGTTGCTAAAATATAGTTATAGAAGATATATAAAAATAAATTTTCTGAACTTCACCATTTGTAATTCTTTGGGTTATAAAAAAATCACAAAATTTCGATACTTATTTTTTATTTCTGAACTTTGATAAAAAACACCTCAGTCATAACCAAAATAAGATGAAATTATACTAACTCTATAATTTAAGAAGGGGATTTTTTTGAGTATTTGAATAATAATTTCATCTTAGTTTGGTTATGACCTATGTGTTTTTATCAAAGTTAATTCTAATAATTATTTTAAATATCAAAAAACAAAATGGTGAAATTCAGAAATAAATATAAGTATCAAAATTGTGTGAATTTTTTAAAATGGCGAAGTCAGAAAATTTATTTTTATATATCTTCTATAACTATATTTTAGCAACGTGATATTTTGAAAGGGGAGAAATTTAGTTTAGAGTTCCTTTTTTAAATTATTATAATTGCCGAAGTTCAGAAAATTTATAAAAATTTAACCATAATTTAACCATGGCTACTTTGTTTTAGATTTTAAATTTTAATGTTAGTAGCGAAGCGCAAGCTCCCCACGTAGGGGGAGTAGCGAAGCCATTGCCTGGTTTATTCAAATACTAAAAAAAAATTCCCTTCTTGAATTATAGTTAGTGATGATGATGATGATGATGATAATGCAGAATATTATAGAACTAATGACATGAACTATCGGCATTGTATTACGTATAAGCACGTATGCGTTTAAGTATAATAATAATAATAATAATAATAATAATAATAATAATAATAATAATAATAATAATAATTTATTTATATATAATGTACGTCCTAGTTTACGCGTATATTAATGTATACATAGGTATACATGTATACTTAATATACTTGAGGAGAGGCCCCTTAGTGAAATCAATGCTTACGATTGCAAAACCGAAACCTCCCTCGCGACTTTTTTTTTATTTTAATACAATTGCTTTAAAAACAGTCCTTGAGCGACTCGCGCCAACTCACCCCCACTTAGTATGCCTTAGCAGAATCGGCAGTCCACCCTCTCCCGAATAAGACGCTTCTCTGTTGCTCGAGTTTGCCCTGCCCCAGAAAGCTGGCGAACAAATCCCATCTTAAAATCTTCGGGCATAACTGACCCAGTGGTTTAAGATCTGGATATATCCACCCTCTGTACTAAAAGGTTTCCTGGTTGGCTGGATTTAAAGTCCAGTTTAAGTACCTGAAAGTTCCTAAAAATAAGTAAATAAGCTCCGAATTCCTTTGTAAATATTAGCTAGTACTCGAAAACATTCAGAGGCCGCCCCCTTGTCAATTTAAACTCTTGAAACGGACATTGCGAGTCAGTAATTATTTTAGAAGTTAATTAAAAGGCTCCGAAAAAATCAAGCCGTTTGGATACCCTTTCCATCCCATACTGAGAACACTAGTCAGAGCAGTGCCTCCGTTGCGGATTCGACTCGGTCAAGTTACAGAAGAGGATCGAATACCGGCACGCCCGTGCCAACAAGGATTGCCCTGGGAAGTAGGACTCCCGTCAGTTGTCTTCAAGAACATCCTTTGCGCCAACCAGTGTAGAGCTCCCAACACTTTAAACAATTAACCATCAACATAACGGGCCTTAAGAAAAGAGTCCACCCAGCACCGGCGATCCAGCCCGTTTTACACCTGATAGGAAATCAGCTGCATTCGAGAATAGTCCAGATCCCGCTTTTACAGCAAGAAAGGGGGCGCTGTTTAAAAGAACCAACAGCAATAGCAGCTTTCCAACTTGTTTTGCTATTCATTTGGAATCGGAGACCAAAATTACTCCACCAGTCAAATTGAGCGAATGCAGTGAGTTTTGTCACCTAATAATACCCCGATTATGGCCCACTTCAGATCACATTCTTCATTCCCAGGAGACGAACGACCCCAGCAAACAGCAATGAGCACTCGGGAGCAGTAAAGTTCTCTAATGAAAATAAGGAAACTTAAGGAAAAAGGAAACTTCACTTTCCACATTGAATTAAGAATAAAAAGTCAGTTACTCTGATTAAAATTTAGAAACTACACACACGAGTAGTCTATGTAGTTTCTTCATATACTGTAACATATAGACTTTTATAACAGGAATTATAAGAATATATTGTTCATTCGTCTACCTAACAGCTTAATAAAAGGTCAACTGCAGGAACCGTTTTCTGAAGACATGTTGGTCCTATTGTTCTTAACTTTTGTTTATCCACAGCCCCCGTACAGAATCCAGTTAAAACTATACCCCCAGTCTTAGTTTCTCATCACGTCATCAAAAAACCTGGATTTTATAAGCCAACCTGAATAGCGTCATGCTTTGCTAGAATTTGCCGACCACGACACCCCATAGTGTTCTTCACTTTTCCGCTAACAACGTAAGCTTTCTGATGACGTCACTCGAAGCGAACGCCAAGTGCCAAACTGTGAGAAGCAAGATGACATGCGTCTGTCAATAGCTTTTACTAATAGCTTTTCTTCGTGTGAAAGACATAATCTGACAAAAAAAAACTCAACATGTTATTCAGAAGGGAAATTTAATACCCTCACCATGAAACTCCCCTCGCTCCCACCGGACACCACAGGAAAGACAAACGTGTGCGACCTGTTAACCTTGATGTTACGGTTGATAATATCCTTGATGTTTTTTCCATCGATTTTATAGGCCGTGGACATCTGATTTCTGTAGTACTGTTTGATGTTGTTTACTGCGCCCTGATTACTTTTCGTTGTGTCCGTATCTTTGAAGCGATTCTTTAAAAATGATTGGAGTTGTTTGTCAATCATGCTGTTCAAGAAACCGTTGTTCACGAGTGTTTGTTTTACGCGTGAGATCTCTTGGTGGAAAAGTTCCCACGTAGAGCAGCATTAAGAATCAAATGGATAAAATTCAACTGATTATTTACTATAAAACAACAAAAGCCAAAAATTTCTTTATGAAAAACAACAGCTGCCAAAACTCCTCGAATCTCAAGTCAACCAACATAGTTTTCGAGTTAATCTTCCCCAATAAAGATTGCAAGCTATATAATAACTCTAAATATATTGGCATGACAACTACCACACTTTCGAGACGTTTAACTATGCATCTGCAAAGCGGAGGACCTAAAAAATCATATGGAGAGTGCGCATAACATCAACTTAACGAGACCCCGTAAGGGGCGCGGCGATTTGCCATCCTGGCCGCCGTGCTGACGGGATCCAGCGCTCCGTCCGGCCCCAGCTTAGCCTCTCTTCCTTCCTTCAGATAGCCCGATTTCCTCCCTACCTCGTCGCTTTTCATACCTCTCCCACAACTTTCTCTGGTCAGCCTCTAATTTCACAGGGTAGATGCTGACCTTCTTCTCAAGCCAACCACCCCAGATCGGGGCTGAGGGGGGAGGAGACATTGTTCCCTAACCCCTGAGCTCCGGTTCGGGATGGGGGTTTTTTAACAACCTGCTTCATCCCCACCCATACCTTTCTAACATCCCCTTTCCTCTCCTCTTCCCATTCTATCAATTTTACGCCGTGTCCAAGGTGGAGCCGCCATGCCGATGGACTGCCAAGCCACCAGGCGGGAGGGGTGGTCCCGAATGACGGCGCCTGGCTCTGCCGGGCTTGTAAGGACGTCTTGCAGTGCGAGCAACTGCGAGAGGTGATGAGCTATTGCGTCCCGTATTAAAAAGAGGGTCACCATGCCCATGTATGTAAAACAAATAAAAAACCAACCCCCAACTTCCCCTATAACAGCGACGGAGCCGCCCTCGGGCAGCTCAAGCAAAAAAATGGAGGTCCCACCCTCCTGTGCTTGCGCAGGGGACCCTCCATATCTCTTCAACCGGAGAGGAGGCTTACTCCTCTCCTACGACTACGGGTGAAGGGGACTCCCCTTCACCCCCTTCTCTGGAGGTGCTTACGGGCACCTCCCTTTTACCAGCGGCAGTCCCCTCTTTTCTTTCCAAGGGGACTGCCACCAAAGCCAGCAGGCAGCCCTTAGCCAACCGCCGTACATCGAAGCGGCTTGGTAGGGCAAACCCCCTTAGGAGGGAGACGGAAGCCAGGCCCCTTCGGTCGCTTCCCTCAAAAGACCTGCTGGCAAGGATATTAAACCTTGCCGGGGTTAAGGTTTGTGCCTTCCCACAAATGACTCTTGACGCTGCCAAGAGGACCTGCGATGTCCTGGGAGGGGATGGCCAACTGGAGGCCCCTCCTGTGATAGACATAGTCCTTGAGGAGACCCAGCCTCAGACGGTAGGGCCTTCCATGGGGGGGAATCTGGGCTCAGCGCCAAGCACCGAACCCGAGTCCGCCCCTATGCAAGGTCCTCCTCAAACGGCTGAGGGCTCCGAGGCAATACAAGGAGGGGAGGGATCTCCTCCGGTAGGTGCCCCAACGACAACCAGGAACTTCTCCATTTCAGAGAGGGACCTGGCCTAGGCCAGCCCATCTGGCATGGGGGCTTCTGCCGGCGGAGGTGAGAAGCGGGTTTATTCCTCGCCCTCCTCTCCAAAAAAGAAAAAGACTAGAAAGACAAAGAAGACTCGGGGCTCCTCTTCATCCACGGGGGCTGCGGGAACGGATGGGTAGGCGACCAAGCCAGGGTCGGCACATCCGGCCCCTCTACCCCCCCCCTCCGTGTGCGGAGCCCCTGACTAAGACCAAGAGTGCACAGGGCGGAGCCTCGATGACATCGGGGCACCTCATTCAGAGGTTACCTGGCGTTTTCGAGCCCACTGGCTTCAAACGCTTCCTCGTTATTCGCTCCACTGATGGCACCATGTTGTCTAAGGGCAACATGATCCATCAGAGGAGAGGATTAGCTAGTCCAATTGGTAGAAAGCCGAAGGTGACCCGTTTCTCGGACGGCAGCCTTCTGGCGAATGCGGCGAATCCCGCCGAGGCGGCCAAGATAAGTGCTCTTCGGACACTTCATGGCACCCCGGTGAGTGTGACGCCGCACTCTACCATGAACTTTGTGAAAGGAATAGTTTATGCAAGGGAACTCGTTGACTACTCCTTGCAGGACATCACCCTAGAGCTGGCCGACCATGGGGCGGTCGAGGGCGAACGTGTGATGAGAAAACAGGGAGGGGCCTCGAGACCCACTCCTACACTCTTCGTCACGTTTGACTGTGACAAGCTCCCTGAGTCGGTGCGTGCCGGTTGGTACCGCTACCACGTGAAGGCATTCGTGCTACTGTCGCAGCGGTGCTATTACTGTCACCGCTTCAAACATACGAATCGCTCATGTAGACGTGCAAAGTCGGGGTCACCCGAAGTCTGTGTAAATTGCTCCAAGGTCACACACGATAAGTCCAAATCGTGTGTGGCCAAGTGTGTCAATTGCGGAGAGCCGCACCCTGCTTCTTCGAAGCAATGTGTTGTATATCTCCTTGAGAAAGAAATCCTGGCCATTCAGGCCCAGGATAGACTCTCATTCCGCGAGGCTAAGGACTTGGTCCTGGCGCGCCCGGCTCTGCCTGGGACGTCATATGCCTCAGTAGTTAGAAAGGCACCCTCTGCTGCTGGCCCATCCAGGTCAACGAGCACGGTTGTTTCCGCGCCCATTCGGAGCCCTTCTGCGGGCTCTACCCAACCCGGGCGCTTCCCTGGTAAAGCTGGCGGCAAAAAGGGTTTATACACAGCCCCGGCTAAAACCAGGGCTCCCCCCTCTTCCCCCAGCGTGACCGTTTTCCACAAGGCGAAGCGGCCACGCGCCTCCACCGAGTCGTTAGACTCACAGGAGGCAACACCCCTGAAGATGGTTGCTAGGCCATCTTCGGGGGTTCCTAAAGCTGTCCCCCGAAAGGAGGACAGCAACAAAGAAGCTTCAGCTCCTTTGCCTACGCTCCGAGGTGGAGCGAGTGGCTCGGAAACGGTGGTTCCTCGGGAAGAGGGCCCCCCGCCTCCAAAGCCGCAACGCCCGCCTAAGGTTTCGAGGCGAAGGGAAGAAAAGACTTGCATGGCGAGCCCAACCTCCCCCAATAAGTCATCGAAGGCAACAGCGCCTCCAGCGCTTTGTCCGGCCAACAGCGCCCAGGGTTCTGCCCCCGGGAAGCGTACGGCCATTCCCGTGAGGGTCTTCCGTTCGAGGAGGGCCCCCGCGTCTCCTCCGAGCTAGGCCTGGAGGGCATATTCCTTCAATGGAATTGCCGTGAACTCCGGGCCAACTGGGAGTAGCTGCGGAGGCTCGTCTCGTCCCGTTCCCCGTTAGCTATTTTTTACAGAAAACCATGCTAGGCGCGTGCCGCCTGACTGCCCTCTCGGGGTATAAGGGTCTTGCGACCCCACCACCGCGGGAGGGCCGGGCTGGGGGATGCGCGGTTTACACCTGGCATGATGTCTCCGTTCTTATTTTCTCTTTAGATACCTCCTTTCAGGCAGTGGCTGTGAAGCTGCACCTGGATAGGAGGTATACTATCATTTCTGCGTACATTCCACCGTCAGTTGACTTCGAAGCGGGGGACTTCCGCCGTGTCGTGGCACGGTTGCCGAGGCCCTATCTCTTGCTTGGAGATCTGAACGACAGGCATGCTCGCTGGGGAGATTACTCCATAAATCCCAGAGGACAAGTCCTTGCCGATCTGATCAAAGAGCTTGAGATGGGTGTCCTAAACGTGGATGAGTTTACGCATCACTGTCCGAGAACCGCTTCATTTTCTTGCCTTGACCTATTTTTGTTTTCTTTGGATGCACAGACTGATTTTGATTGGGGGGGTGGTCGATGACCTCCATGTTAGTGATCACTTTCCCATTCAAATATCATTTTCAGGGCAACTGCCGCCTGAGAGCCCACCTCGGTATGCTTGGCGTGAGGGCGGGGGCAGACATTTCAGGAAATGACTGAATTCTCTATCTCAGTCGAGGAGTTTAGGTCGGTAGATTAGGCCGTTGAGTTCTTCTCCGGCAACCTCATCGCCGTGGGCCTGACTACTATTCCTAGGACGTCTGGCCGTTTTGAAAGCCAACCACTCCCATGGTAGTCGGCCGAGTGTGAGACGGCCCTCAAACAGAAGCGTTATGCCTACATGTGCTATAAGCGCCGCCCAAACGATTTCACTGTCGCTGAATTTCGTCGGGCTAGGGCTAGGTTCCGGTATATTTCGAAGCACGCCCGCCGCTCTTCTTGGCGGGCATACGTGTCTTCACTTAACGGGAAAGACCCCTTTAGCTGAGGTGTGGAAGCGAGTCAAAAGGAACCGAGGCAAGTTCTCGCAGGACCCCCCTCCCGTTCTCCAGGAGAATGGGACCGCAATCTCGGACCCCGCGTCTATGGCGAAATCCTTAGCGACCGCTTTTTCCGCATTCTCTAGCCGGGATGCTACTCCGCCAGCATTCAATGCACGTCGTGATGTCACGTAAGGCCGCCGGCTGGACTTTACCTCCAGAGGCGGAGAACCCTTGAACGACAAGTTTACTGTGAGTGAGTTGCGTTCCGCTCTCGCTTCGTGCGCGGACACCGCTCATGGTCCGGAAGATGTCCCGTACGCCATGCTTCGACACCTGGGTGAGCGAGGCATGGTCTTTCTGTTAGATTTGTTCAACAAGATCTGGGTGGAAGGTTTTCTCCCAGACTCCTGGCAAATCTCTACTGTGCTCGTCTTTCGCAAGCCGGGGAGAGATCACTCTACTCCGACCGGTTTCCGCCCAATCTCTCTAACCTCTTGCGTGTGCAAGTTGATAGAGAAATTGTTAAATGTTAGATTAGCCTATTTCCTGGACAGCGGAGGCCATTTGTCTTCTGCACAGTGCGGCTTCCGTAAGTTCCACTCCACGTCGGATGCTCTGCTCCGACTGGAAAATGCCGTCTGCGAGGCTTTCCTTCGTAGACAGCACTACGCCACTGTGTTTTTTGATCTGGAGAAAGCCTATGATACCGCATGGCGATACGGTATCATTGAGACTCTCCACACGATGGGGGCGCGGGGACGCCTCCCAATGTTTATATCTGAATTTTTGCGAGATCGTCGATTCCACGTACGGGTGGAGGGAGCCCTCTCCGGCCCAAAGGAGCAGGAAGAGGGTGTCCCGCAAGGGAGTGTCCTCAGTGTCACATTCTTTGCCCTGAGCATCAACGGCATCACCTCGGTGCTGCCGGAAGATGTTCTCGCTACGCTCTACGTGGACGACCTTTCGATCTCTTTTGGCGCGGCCCAGATGCCAACTCTGGAGCGTCGACTCCTACAGGCATTGAACCACGTCCCTCGCTATGCCGAAGCGCACAGGTTTCGGTTTTCTTTGGCCAAGACTAAGGTGGTGCACTTCTGCCGCCATCCACGGCTTCAACCCCGACCCAGATTTGTTTCTTAATGGGGTGCGCCTGGATGTGG